>QRFJ01000002.1:1729426-2177546 GCA_006176705.1 Cocos nucifera | reverse complement strand
GGTTGGTGCTCGTGTTAGGACGAGGTTCTCCTCCTGTTCCTAACCGAGGTTGTTCACGGTCGCTCGGGAGAGATCTTATCTCTAGCCGAGGTTGTCAACGGTCGCTCGGGAGAGATCTTATCTCTAGCCGAGGTTGCACTCGTGTTAGGACGAGGTTCTCCTCCTGTTCCTAACCGAGGTTGTTCACGGTCGCTCGGGAGAGATCTTATCTCTAGCCGAGGTTGATGTGCGCGCTCGGGGGAGATCTTATCTCCTGCGGCCGAGCTTCTCTCGGGGGAGCGGCCGAGGTGCGCGCTCGGGGGAGATCTTATCTCCTGCGGCCGAGCTTGTTGCTCGCGTTAGGACGAGGTTCTCCTCCTGTTCCTAACGCGGCGATTATTCGACTGCTGCTCTCCTGTCATCGCATAGTTTTCGCATCCAGAAATAATATTTGCAGAGGGGAGAATTTTACCGAAGGGAAATCGTGGACAACGCGCTCTCGTTTGAGGGTCGACGGGGTGTTGTTCCTCGGAGCTTCCTCGAGCAGCAAGTCCCGTCCAGACGACCTCCTCTATCTCCTGCCGGCCTTCATAATTTGGACCATGCTTCTCTTGACTTTGTCGCTGGGGATGACAATCACCGATGTGGCTAGCTCCTAGCTCCTCCCTGGGGTGGCATTGATGACGCCGCGGGACGGCCAACCTTCTTGTCTTTTCCGGTTTCGGCAGTGCCTATAGCCGATCTTCTCCTTGATCGCGCATGTTTGGAGAGGCCGTAGTCCTTCAGGTCTTCGGCGGTTGGCTCTTAACTTTGCCGAAGATTCGAGTTAGAGGAGCGGGTCGTAGTTGCGGAACCTTCTGGGAGGGGGGCTTCGTTCCGTCCTTGCCGGCGCCGAACTTTATTTTGGAGGTTGAGTTGAGGAGTTCGGCTTTCCACCGAGCTTCATTTTACCTTGATGCCGAGCTTTGGGGTGAGCCCGGCTTTTCTCGCCCGAACTTCATTCCGCCTCCAGTGAACACTTTGTAGGCGGTTCCTTTGGGGGACATTCTGGAGCGTGAGTTCGGCCTTACTTGCGCCGAACTTCGTTCCACTTTCCCGCGGAAGCTTCCGCGGGAGGACTTCATACTTCTTTGTCGGAGCTTCCTCGCTGACGGGCTCATAGGTGGGTTCGGCCTTCCTCGCGCCGAACTTCATTCCGCTTCAGCGGGGGAACTTCTGCTCTCCGTTTCTCTCTTAGGGGCGATTGGGCTCCTCCCTAAGGCTGATTCCTCCGCATTTCTTCGGCAATAAGTTCCGGGGTGGACGACCTCCTCATGCTGAACTCCTCAATTTGGTGCAAGCTCTTGTTGCTGGGAGATGGCGAATCGCTGATGCACCGAGATCTTTCCAGGGGCCATGTGAATGACGCCGTAAGGTGGCCGACCTTCTTGTAGTCTGGCTACGGCAGCGCCCTTAGCCGATCTTTTTCTGCTTCAGGCCGGTACCGGAGGAATTTACCCAGCCGACCCGTTCTGACGAGCTCCTCAATTTCGTCTCGGAGCTGGATGCATCCCTCCGTGTCGTGGCCGTGGTCGTGATGGTAGAGGCAGTACTTATTTCGATCGCGCTTGTTTGGGGGAGATCGTAATCCTTCCGGTCTTGGCAGCTGGTGTTTTACTTCGGTGAGAATCTGGGTTCGAGGAGCGTTGAGGGGGGCATAGCGGCGGAACCTTCCGGGAAGTGGACTCCTTCGCGCCTCCTTATCAGGGCGAGTTCGAGGAGTTCGGGCCCGCCTGCTTTCGTAGGGGTCTGCGAGTGCAGCCGAGCTTCACCCAGCTCTTCCTCGTCCGCCAGCCGGTCCTTTCTGACGAGCTCCTCATCTTTCAATTTGAAGGCTTCTTCCGCACGGGCATATCTCTCGGCTCGAGCCAGCAGGTCGGCGAAGTCCCTGGGATACCTTTTTTCCAGAGAGAACAGCAAGCTATTTTTCTGAAGGCCGCCCTTAAGTGCGGCCATCGCGACAGACTGGTCCAGGTCCCGGACTTCCAATGCCGCGGCGTTGAATCGAGTGACGTAAGTCCGGATGGATTCCCCTTGCTTCTGCTTGACGCTCATCAGGGAATCTGAACCTCGGCTCGGTCGTCGGCTGCTGATGAAGTGGGCCGCGAACCGACTGCTCATCTGGTCGAAAGAGAAGATCGTGTTGGGCTTCAACGCCGAGTACCAGTTCCTCGCTGCTCCCTTTAAGGTAGACGGGAAGGCTCGGCACAGCACGGCATCTGAAGCGCCGTGAAGCAGCATCATGGCCCGGAAGGCCCCCAGGTGATCAACCGGATCAGAAGTTCCATCGTAGCTTTCCAGTTGAGGGAGCTCGAAGGTCGGTGGAACAGGTTCTTGCATGATTTTCTGCGAGAAAGGAGGGTCTGCACAAACGTCACCACCACGCGAGGGGGGACGAAGTTCTTCAATTCGCCGGTTCCATTTCCGAGAGCCTTTGGCCCAGCAGGTCCTCCCGGTCTCTGATCTCCAAGGCTTTCCGGTGAGATGGGCGCGAGGCTTCACCCTTGGTCGATCCATGATCCGAACAAGGGCTCTCCCTCCTCCGCCTCTCCAATCCGGGTATCGGAGGTCGGGCTGCCCAGGCCGGTCGCTCTTGGACTGGATCATCCGACTTCGGAGAGTCCCGCGCCGGTCGGGCTGGCACTGGGACTTGTCGGTGCAGCACCGCCTGCACCGCCTCCGTGAGACCGCGAACGTGCTGGATGAGCTGGTTGAACTGCTCCGTATCCACCGTGGCTATAGACGGGGGCTGAGTCACCGGGGCCGGAGCAGGGATGGACGGACTCGGAGGGGATCGAACCGCGGAAGCCGTCGAGCGCCGCGTCGAAGCCCTTCTGGGGGGCATTTCCTCTTTCCAGAGAAGGAATTCTGAAGAGGGAGAAGAAAGATCCGGAGCAGGGGCGGAAAATCGTCGCCGAGCACTCCTTTAAGAACAAGGGAACCTCGAAGGTTCAGTCCCTCGTTCCCACAGACGGCGCCAATCTGTTGGTGCAGAAATCCGTCGCCGCCGGAGGTCGCCGCAATCGAGGCCGCTGGGAAGCCGCCGGGGACCTGCAAAACGAAGTCCCGTCCGGAAGCCGGTGGGGTGGTGGCTCCGGCAGGACCCTCCGACGGTCAAGTTAGTTTCCGGCCAACAGTAATGGAGTGCTCGGAATGAGTTCCGGAGCTTAGAGATGTGGAGGAGAGCTTAGAGAGTCGAGAGTTCAGAGAGCTTAGCCTTAGTATGTCGGGAGGGGTCCTTTTATAGCGGAGCTTCAGTTGATGGTGACGGCTGTGCCGTCTGGCAGAGAGTCGTCGGGCAGCATGGAGCTTGATGGTGACAACTGCAGCCGCGTGCTGGCGGACCGCTCGAGGTTCGGCGGAGTCAGTCCCACTGGTGCCGTGTGCGGCGGATTGAGGGTGACAGCCATCGCCGCCTGGCAGTGGGTCGCTATCGCCCGCGGTGGACTGACCGATGGTACGGCGGACTGACTGATAGTAATGGTTGCAGAGCTTGCCGAATGAAGGGTTGAAGGCCTTCGTCGTGTGCCCATTTCGGGGGAGTTCGGGCTCCTGAAGAGGAAGATGGGAGGGAGTTCGGCTCCCATAGGCGTCTGGCAAGAGGTATGCAGCTAAGGCTCGTCCGCAGAAGAGTTCGGCTGCTGAGAAGTCGAAGCTCGGCCGTCTGGGGTTCGGCCGGCTGTTGGGGCTTGGGCTGAGGCTTGGACACTCGAGAGTTCGGTAGGAGCTCGGTCGGCCGAAGTTTGATGAGGGCGACCGCTGAGGAGTTCGGCCCAGTGACGACTGCTGAGGAGTTCGGTCGCCTAAGTGACGACTGCTGAGGAGTTCGGCCGCTGAGAGGACTTCATTGAAGCTCGGCCGCTTGGAGTCGGCCCGAAGGAGTTCGGCCGCTTAGAGGTTCGAAGGAGCTCGGCTGGCCAGTTGAAGGACTTCGGTTGCTAGTTGGTTCGGCCAGGGCTCGCTGAGGAGTTCGGTCGCCTAAGGTTGGTCCGAAGGAGTTCGGCCGTGGGAAGTCCGAGGGAGTTCGGCAGCACGGGCTCGCCTGGGGTCGGTCCGAAGGAGTTCGTCTCCCGAAGAAGTTCAGCCGCTTGGAGTCCAAGGAGCTCGGCCCTCAGGAAGTTCGGCTGGCGGTGGGAGTTCGGCCCGGACCTTGGCGCAGGGGAGTTCGGCCTCCAGGCCGTTCGGCCGTGGTAGGGGCTCGGCCTGGCGCCTGGCGCTATAGCTCTTCAGTGGCCTCTGGTTACATTGGGTTGAGCGTCGGGCCGGACTTCGGCAGGAGCGGGATTTATCCCCAACAAACTTCAATGGGAGTATCAGAGGTAGGTATGGTGGGATTGATTTTATGATCCGTGGCTTCGATTTCAAGTTGGTGGCGATTAAAGGAAATCATCTTTTTGAGCTACGATATCTAGTGCAGCGCTCTGCATGAGTTGGACAGAGATCGTGTTTGCTAAGAGGACCTTAGGGACTGGTCAGCTTATTACTGAAGACGACTCCGCCATAGTGGTAACCTGATTATAGAGCTGGATCTCAGAAGGAGCCACTCATCCTCTATTGCATGATGTCTCAATTTTACTAGAAAGATGTACTATTTTGATTATTAGATCTTTTTGGAGGCAAATATTATAGTAGATTGGGTGGCAGTCCATATATATATTAAAAAAAAAATTAAATTAAGATGGAAATAGTCTCAGGTCATTCCAGGATTTTTTATTTTTTAATAAATAAAAATAATAATAATTAAGTTGGGGTCGGGGGTTCGGGTGCGGAAGGGACAAAGAAATATTTTCTCACGACCGAGCTCGTTACGATTACCTTTCACACAAGAGAATGATTGATCAAGATTCGCGACGTCAACCGTTGGATCGCGTAGAATCGTTGAAAGATACAACCGAGACCGAACCCTCAATTAAATTGGGCCGCGTTGATAGAAGGTTGGGGCGAAGGTTGCTGTCTTCCAGGAAAAAGAATCTTCCAATATTTCAACGCTCTCCCCTCTTTCCCTTTGTTGCCCCCTTCCCCCTCGCTTCCAGCCCCTTTGGTCGTTGCACCGATTTTATCCTCCGATGGTTTGTCTCCTCCTCTCTCTCCGCTGCCGCCGCTGAGGTCTCCCGCTGTCTATTTTCTTCTTGCCCTTTGAGCTTTTCGATCGCCGCCGATGGAGGGGAACAGCTGGAGGCCTGCCCAGGGGGAGCCGTCGGCCGCTGACGCTGCGGCTGGCGACTGGCGGAGCCAGCTACAGCACGATGCGCGGGAGAGGATTGTCAAAAAGATGTGAGTGGATCTTGGGCCCATTTCTTGCCTCTTGCTTTTTAGGTTTTTAGATGGATCCGACACATGCCCTGGATCATTAATTCGACCGGTGGGCTCTTAAATCTTGATATCTTGGTGTTTTCTTGGGGGGTATGGGATGATCTGCTGATTACGATAAGAAATTTTGAATCTATTTTTTTTTCCTTGAATTTGTCGGCACTAGTTCTTATTTTTGATATGCATGATTAATTTTGGAGGTAGAAGAACCCAAACCGCAATAGTTACTTATCAATTTTCTTTAATTGATGGAGATGATGGAGTTTTGGACTTTACAGATAGGACACCAAGTTCCCTCAAGGAATCCGCTGTCGATATATATATATATATATATATATATATATATATATATATATATATATAGGAAGGGGATAATATTGTAAGAACAAGAAAGGGAAGGAATATTTGTTTTCGCTTGTTAAGAAAGATATAAAAAATTGTGTTTCTTTATGTTTTTAACTTGATAGGTTTGAAGGAGTTCATGGGTAGATCTTGTTCTTAGAGTAACCTTCCTTATATATGGACGAGCCCTCATCAACAATATCTATTAGCAGGCACACAGTTTTCCTGTCAATACTTTCTTCATGAGATTCAACTCCATTATCAATGGCATTTATTGTTTTTTTTTTTTTTTTGCAGAATGGACACTTTAAAGAGACACTTGCCTATTTCTGTGCCGGAAGGTTTAAATGAACTTCAGAAAATTGCTGTACGATTTGAAGAGAAGATATATAGCGCAGCTACAAGCCAGGTATCATTTACCTGAATCTCAAACTTTTCTTATGATTATTTTATGATGTAAGATGGTCATGGTACATTTGTGCTATAAGCAATTAACCATCATTCTTTCTTAGTGAGTGTTCCTACAAATTTAAAGTTACAACTGCAGCCTTGCTCTAGTGTATGTTCTGGAAAATGTCCTTCGTGTTTGGCCTGGGGGACACAGCAGACTTCAGAAACTGGCTACTGTTTTGTCATCAAATGATTTAGTCCCCATGCACATGCAGATTTGTGAAGTAACGTACTCAATTGTTATTCATATTTAACTGATGAGGAAGTTAATCAAGTTACCCTTATTTGAATATGTTTGTTTATTTACAATTCATACGAGATGATTATCATATTGGATTTGATGAGATAGGTGGAATTGAAGATGTTGAGCAGCAAACACTCCAATGAATTTGTCTTCCATTTCAAATTAAATAGTGGGAATTGACACTAATGATGAAGTGTAGTACAAAGATCAATGCAATTCTCATATTAAAATGTTTGAGATTGGTGGAATTGAAGATGTTTAGCAGCAAGAACCCTCACAAGGAATTGTTGGCCATTTGTAATTCAGCAGAGTGAATTACTACTAATGATGTAGAACTGTACAAAGATCGACATGCTTGTTTGTGGACAATTTTCATCAAGATGTGGCATGTCAAAATAACTGAGATGGTGGAATTTGGCCTTTTGGAGCTGAGTAGTGTGAATTGATACTAATGATTGGTGCAATAACAAAAAAGTGGCTATCCCGCTTTATTTTTCTGTTGCTGTATGTTATTTGTAAGTGGAAAGAGCTGAGGGGAAAGGTTGATTTGTCTTCCTTCCTCTTCTGTAGCTTCCTGCTTGTCTTTAGGAGAATGGGAGAGGGGCTGGTAAGAGATTGAAGGAGTTCAATTGATTGATGAAATATGAGAATGCACGGTCTATGCTTTTAAGGTGCATTTGTTAAGCTCGTAGTCAAATCTCAATAAAAACATATGGGAGAAGCTAGACTTTTTGTACATTAATGGGTTGGTTGGCTATCATGATTTAGCATGCTGAGTGGCCCGTTACAGGAACTACTGTTACTTTGTCACTTGTCAGTAGTTACCTCAACTAGTGGAGAAAAAGAAGGAAAAAACCAATGTCCTGCAGGTCTTTCTGAACTTGCACATATTTCCTTGACTTGAGCATGGCTACTTGATCTACTTGATGCTGACAGCTGTCTGCTGTTTGCTAATCTTCCATGTTGCAAATCATGCTTTTGATTTTCTTTGACTGATATGTGTTGTTCGGCCAGCAATAGCAGGTTTAGGTAATCAGATTCTGCTAATTATAAAGGCTTGATTTAAAATGTAGATGTATCATGTATTTCGATAGCTACTCTGGGCTGGTCAAACTGTGGGTGAAGCGAATATATTCATCCACAAGGTGGACAGACGAGTCTCCTTGTTGTGTATATTCCTTCTCTTCCTTCAAAAAAGGCTTTATCCTTGTTTCTTCTCATTCTCATTAATTTGAATTGTCAGCTCTCATGGGAAGTAATTTTTCTCACTTTCTGATATTGCAGTCTGATTATCTAAGGAAAATTTCTCTGAAAATGCTTTCGATGGAGACAAAGACTCAGCATCCTCCTCCAACTAATTCTTCAATGTCAAACACCACCATTCCGAACCAAAATCCTACAGACCAAGGTATTGATTTGATAGAGAATATTGCTTCATATTAATGCAATGTCATAAAAGATTTAGATGAGACATTGGGGTATTGGAGAACTTGTATGCTTGGCATCTAAAAGAACTTCACTGATACGGGTCCATTTGTTTTAGCATCTAATTGTTTATTTTTTCACTTTTTATTTTGATTTATAGTCGACATGAAGCAGATAATTCTCTGAGCTTTTTCTACAAATGAAATATCATTTAGTGTTGCACCATGTACATTCTTTCCCTACCTTTAGTACAATTTTATTTGGTCTCTTTTTTCTGTATAATTGGCATCCATTATTGTTTCTTAATATGTTCTTCTCATCCTTTTTAATTCTTGTTCTGTGCATATTGTTTAATAGCTCGAATGGGTCAAAGTAGGACAATATTATGGAAACCTTGAACCATATTTAACCTGACCCAGTATCATACTGGGATTATTTGTTCCATGTACCCACTGACATTTTAACTGCCCTGACCGACCAAACCCATGTAACACGATGCATACCCAAACTAACTAAGACTTTTTGACCAATCTGATGCAACTCTTGATGCATCAAATTGAGGTCAATATTACAAATAATATCAAAATGACATCGATTGTTCTCAGGATCTTTCTACGAAGTTCAAGAAGCAACCTGATCCAATTAAAACTTTATTCTCATCATGTGAGTACGGTCAAAACTTTGACCGGTATCTGACATGTTTAAAGTCTGGGTCAAAATATTTGACCAGTGCATAACCCAAACTAAAATCCTTGTCCTAAATACGTGCAGGTCAGGTTGAGTTTTGGTTTTGGGTCAATTTTTGCCACCCCTTTTATAGGTATAAAGTCCTATCTTCTTGTTTAGATATCTTAAGCTTATGCAACCAGGTTCTCTCTTTCACTGTTCATTCAGACTTAATGACAAATAGATGAATAGAAATACAGTCTCCTATGTTGTTAAACTGCATAAATGGATTGACTTGTTGGTAGCTTGCGACTACAGGAGTTCAATGGACTTGTAAAAACAAGATTAACATATTACATTTTTTGCTTAAGTTGGTTGGGGCCTGTATGATATATGTAAGCATTAATATTGAAAATTCTGTAAGATGCTTGAAGATGTGCAGTTGACATGCTTTGATATCCTATGACCCCCACCCTTTTTTAATTGTTTTAAATGCTTCTCTCTTGGAAACAAACATGCTTTGACTTGTCATTTTTTTTCTTTGACCAATCTTTTTAGCATCTTATACCATTCCTAGGATGCATTCTAAATCTCTCTCCTAAATCTGACCTAAATAGGTGCAGGTCAGGTTGACCTTTGGTTTTGGGTCAATTTTTGCTACACCTTTTATAGGTATATAGGTCTATCTTCTTGTCTAGATATTAAGTTTATGCAACTAGGTGCTCGCTTCCACTGTTCTGTCAGACTTAATGACAAAAATAGATGAATATAAATATAGTCTCCTATGTTGTTAAACTGCATAAATGGATTGACGTGTCAATAGCTTACAACTAAAGGAGTTCAATGGACTTGCAAAAAGAAGATTAACATATTACTTATTTTGCTTAAGTTTGTTAGACACTTGAAGATTTGCAGCTGACATTTTTTGATATCCAATGATCGCCTACCCTTTTTTAATTGTTTTGAATGCTTCTTTCTTGGAAACAGACATGCTTTGACTTGACCTTTTTCTTTTCTTTGACCAATCTTTTTAGCATCCTATGCCATGTCTAGGATGCATTCTAAATAACCAATTAACATGTAGACTACTTGCATAGTACACTATCTGAAGAAATCTAGCATAAAACTAACATGAATTAGCATTATATGAGATTAAGTAAACAGTCACAAAAAAAGAAACTCAACTTCTAAAGCATCTACCATAAGAAACTTTACCATTGTTTCTAAGAATAATAAAGTGTGATTTAAATGAATGAATGATATGATGAGTGAATAAACAACAAAAGGGAACATGGATATGGATATTAAGTTATAAACTATGCATACAAACTCAGCATGGTTACCAAATTAATAATAAATTAACTAAAAACAGCTCTTATCTGCACTATAATTTTTTTTTTTTAAATTTATGAAATCTGATTTAAATTAACAATTTAAAAAAGCAACTGACTTGGGCATGTGAAATTTTCCCTGCCACCTGACAATATCTGATATTGAAACAAATGGTTGTGGAGTTTTTGTTAGCATATTTTGAGATTTATTACTTTTTTGGTGTAAAATATTTTTCCACAAAAACACTTTAATGTTGCTATTTTTCATGCAAAATTGCACAGAATTGTTGAAGAAGGTGCACATTTTTTTTCTAGCAGAATCTATCCACTTTTTGTATTTTCTTGACAACGTAAAAATCCAAAACATGGACAAATCAATTCTTATTTCTTTGCATTGACAATTCTTCCTCAGTTCAAGGAATCCAGTGTAGGATACATGCTAATGTGGATCTGGGAGTGGGTTTGCTCCTATGTCTTTAAGCTTGTTGTGCAACCAAGAGGATAGTTGTTCTAACTACCAAGTAGATAGTTGTTCTAACTACCAAGCATCAACCTCTTGAAGTTTTATGGTAAGTCTTTTCCTTCTCTAAAGGTGCCTAAACTAGGTACATCCTCTATTACATATGCTCTGGGGGTCTGGTGCATGCTTAAACACTGGATCCTTTTAATGTCTAGGAATTTCTTCTTATGGATCCATGTCTGCATCTCATTATCTTTTTTGGAAACTATTGGTGCAGAAACATAGGTTAAAACAAAGGGTTTAGGTGAGGGTATAACATTGATCCATGAGGTTGATGATGGGTGGAGAGCCAGTTGTAAAATTATAGATGGCAGACACGCAGATTGTTTCAGGTACTTGATCCATCCTGAACCCTAATAGGGCCCATTTAGCATACCCTATAGGGTTTGGGATGGATTTGGGATTTCAAATGAAGACCCATTAGGGTTTGGGATGGATTTGGAATTTGCCCCTTGGGTACCCATTACCCATTATCTGAACCAGATTATGTATATTTTAATATATTTTTTATGAAATATATAATTCAATAGGAGGATGAGAGGATTTGATCTCCAAATCTTTGAATTGCCTAACCACTACCTTAACCGTTAAGGCATGCTTCAGCCCTATTTATAAGTTGATTGATAATGTATTTATATCTTAAACTCATATCTATAAATACCAACACAAAACCTAGCCATCGTTTGAGCCTCCCTATTGGGCCGCTGCTCCAAGCCTCCCACCCAATTGAGACTCTTGAGGATGGAAAAAACAGCGAAAAAAATGTGGAAACCTATGAAAAATCCATGAAAACAAAGGAAAGACGAAAAAAATTAAAGGGTAAGACCTTTTCCCATATAGATTGATTATTTTTTTTTCTTTTCGCTTCTTTTTCTTTCATTTCATTCTCTTTTTCGGAGATATTTGAGGAAGGAGAGCACCACAGGGAGACTGAAGGGTTTCTTAGGTTCCAGTTGGGGTGTTTTTTTTCTCGAGCATATGGGATTTTGTGTGAGTTGTGGCAGTGTAAGTTGGTCTCTTGAGTTTTTAAAGCTTAATCTTGGTAGAAGCATGATATTTTGAAGGGTTTGGGGATTTTTGATCGAAAGAATTCTACTTTCAGTTTATGGAGTTGTATTCTCATGGTAACATGAATATGAACAGGGTTAGTCGGGAGGGTTTGGGTACCCGGCGGGTATACCAATTTTGAATGGGGTGGGTTTGGGATTTTTGGTTAATTTCGTAATTGGGTTTGCGATGGGTTCGGGTGGCAAGATTTTATTATGGTTTTGGATACAGGTGGGGCAAATTTTGCCGGTACCCTACCCGTTGCCATCCTATGTAAAATGCTTTCTAATATTGGTAAATAATACTTTAATACTAGAAACAACTCCTTATGTTTGGCATAAAGCTTTGTTAATTAAAGTTTGCTGAGGTAGGATAATTGCTCATGGTAAACTTTTATTCTTCGTTGCTTTCAAAAATTCTGTCAACTAACAACCATCCTGGTATATTTGTAACAACAGTATCACTTGGCAATCAAGGGCAATCATTAGCAATTCCCGTGGTTAATCCACCTGCAGCAAGGCAACAACTTTTACCCCAAAACCTTCAAAATAACACGTCAGCTGCTGTACAAAGTTCTGCCAACCTGCCTTCTGCTCTACCAGCTATCTCAGGTCTCAGTCAGTCCAACATATCCAGTGTTGGTCAGACATCCAACCTACAGAACATGCCTGGAATATCACAGAACTCTGTAAGTAATTCTGTAGGGCAAGGTGCAGCACCAGATATTTATGCCAATGCGCAAAGGCAAATGCAGGGAAGGCAACACCATCAACAAATGATTTCCCAACAGCAGCAGCAATCTCAGAATCAGCTTATTTACCAGCATCAGCTTCAACAACAGTTACTAAAACAGAAGTTTCAGCATTCTTCACTCCTGCAACCGCATATGCAACAGCAGCAGCAGCAACAATCTCTGTTGCAGCCAACCCAACTGCAATCTTCTCAACAGTCTTTGATGCAAATGTCATCAAGTCTACAGTCAGGTCAGTCCACTATTCAGCAGACACAGCCTACAACAATGCAGTCAGCTGTGCAACCTGGCCTTCAACAGAATCAACTGAACTCAATCCAGCAATCAGTACCATCTTTGCTTCAGCAACATCCACAATCAGTTGCGAGACAACAACAACAAGCACAGCCTTCTATTCATCAACAAACACCTTCACTTCAGCAACAGCCAACTCCAGTACCTCAGCAATCAAATTTACCACTGCAGCAACAGCAGCAGCAGATAATGGGACAGCAAGCAAATATTTCAAATATGCAACATGCTCAGCTGCTTGGACAAAATAGTGTTCAAGACATGCAACAGCCACAGCAGCAGAGACTGCCAGTTCAGCAGAACAGTCTTTTGGGTGTCCAACAGCCTCCGCAGATGTTAAATCAGCAAAGTATTTCTTTACATCAGCAGCAGCAGTTAGGCCCCCAAAGCAGCATATCAGGGCTGCAGCAACAGCAGCAGCAGCAGCAACATCAGCAGCAGCAGCAGCAACTACTTGGATCCCTTCCTAATGTTTCAAACATCCAGCCACATCAGCGCTCATTGCATATTTTGCAACAACCTAAGATGGTTGCGCAACAACAGCAGCAAACCCAGCAGGCGCCATTGGCATTGTTGCAACAACAAGGTCAACAATCCCAACATCAATCATCACAACAGCAACTCATTTCTCAAATTCAATCTCAGCCTGCACAGTTGCAACAACAATTGGCAATGCAACAACCACCAAATTCCTTGCAGCAAAGGCTTCAAGCTCCAAGTGCCTTGCTTCAGTCTCAGAATGCGATTGAGCAGCAGAAGCAATTTATTCAGGCACCAAGAGTGCTTCCAGATGTCTCCTCCAGTAGTAAGTCATGAAATTTATAAATTTTCCTTGATGTCTTGCGCATAACCAATGGATATTACTTATCTGAATTTGACTTTTCTTCACATCCCTTTTGGTTATTTTATATTATTTGTAAAGTAATCTGCTACTCCATTGTATATCTCCACCCACTTGATGCTTTTTCACATTCCCAATGTTCTTGTTACCTAGCATGAAACAAGAGCGATGAAACAGCAATCTCATTTCTCAAAAAAATAGAAAGCTTGGGAGCCTGGGAAAAATGACATAGAACTATATGAAAGAACAAATAAAGATTCATTCACTTATTTATTGGTTGTACCTCATGAACTGCATGAGATACAGGTTTAAGAAAAAAGGAAAAGAAAAAAAGGAGTAGACTTCATGAAGCTGATTGTACTAACTATAAATTGGTCAGTATGGTATTGGTAATAGGATCTGTACGATAAGTCATGGTGGAAGCATCCTGAAGTGGGTTTTATTGCATGTTTGAGATTCTGAAGTTGATGCAACACCCAACTTGGAGAATTCTACATATGCCCAAAAGTGGGTGAGGTGGACTGCCAAAAATGATTCTGATTGTGAATTGATTTGTCTACTGAGGTGATTGCCTCCATGTTATGTGAATAATTATTTTAATGCTAGTTTCTAATGAGCCAAACCCTGCTGTCCAAGACAGGTGAGTACTGAATAGTGATTATGTTTGGTCAAGATTCGTGGGCAGTCCTGATGACATTAGCAGTTGATAAAGTGGTTGCTTTGCTTTTTACCAATAAAAGAGTCTCTAGTTATGCTTTCTGAGCTCTCTGATTAGGTCTGGTGGATTGCCTTTTTTTGCTTTGCCTCGCCTCTCCATTAGATCTATTAGATCCTTGATTTTGGCCTTTGGTTTCCCATTGTAACATTTTAATCTGCTAGCGACTTTTACATGTATGCTTTGCTGGGTTTTCAGCAGCTGCATTCCAGTTCTGTGAACTGCACAATATTTTAAGTTCATTTTTTTGGAATTTTGAACTTGGGACTTGCATATTTTCCGGAAGCCTTACCAAGTTGGTAACTTGCCTTTCTCTCCTTTTTGACTAGCTTGTATTTTTTAATTATTCTATCTGTTTTGTCGGTTTGTCCTGGTTCCACTGTTTGACTTTTAGCCTCTTTAACCTTGTTGCTGTTTTGTGCTTGATTTGCTTCTGACTGTAACTGCATTCAGATCATTACTGTCTTTCTCCCTTAGGTTTTAAGTTTGTTAGTGCCAACACCTATGCTGTATAGTTAGTTAATCTTCATTCATGTTTCAAAAGGTCATAATGTTTGGGGCGTCATTGGTGAATTATTTCTTATTTATCTGAGATTTTTGATACTGCCTATAATCCCGACCCAACATAATGGATGATCCTCGAGGATTGAGAATGATCCATGTCTGGTTATTAATTGTACTGCAGAAATTATATTTCCTGACATATGCCTACTAGTTCTGTTCAATTATGCAGGATTGTGCATTTTGTTGTGTCATTTTCTTTCTATCATGTGTTCTTCAATCTTGTCTTGGTCCATTGTTGAGATACATTTTCTCTGAAAATAATTCATGATCTTAAAAAATCTCTGACAATACTTATGCCATGCTGAACAAAATGTCCACAAAATTATGTAATGATCTGACAAGGCTAGGATATCTGTAATCTGACAAAGTGACGGGCTTGCTTTAAGTATTTCACAAGGACTGAAGGTTAAGCGTTCTTCATTTGTATGCAATTGAATAATAATGCTTAAAGTTATTCCTTTGTTCCTTATACATCACAAAATGTCGTGCTAATTTGAAAAGCCTTAGGAAATTTTGATTCATGAAAGTAATTTCTTCATTTGTCTAAGCTGATCCAATCCCACCATTTGAAAATTGAAAGCGTTCTCGCCATCGATTGAGTTATAGGGTGAATTTACATTTTCAGTTTTGTCCCTTTTGATTTAGGAATTCTCATCTTTTGCAGCATCAGTGGATTCAACAGCTCAAACAGGACATGCAGGTGTTGCTGATTGGCAGGAGGAGATCTATCAAAAGGTTACATCAAAACAAATTAAGTCTTCACACTCTTTTATGTAATTTTTGACATAACCTTCATTTTTCCCAAATTCTGAAGTTGAAAGCTTGATCAATATCTTTGTGGTCAGTCAAGTGTCTCAAATTGAGGAGAAATTATACCCTACACCATGTGAGCCACATCAGCGGTGCACCACAAGAACATCCTGAAAAGAGGTGAGAGGGGCAGCAATCCAAGACAAACGCACAATGGATGGGCCCCACAGGAATGAGATGAGATGATTGGCATGGTGCACCACCATGTGGTGCATGTGGTGTGGGGTATAATTTCTCCAAATTGGGGGCCAAATCAGCACCAAACCATCCACATTTGAATGGACTATTTTTCCCCCTAAGTGATAACATATATTGTCAGCTCATATGGAGGCTAGAAAGAGATGCTAATATTTTTGTGTGTGATTACTTTACTGGCATAAAACTTTACTGATTTTGAATAAGCATCTTGGATATTTGTTGAAAATAATTCCAGAACACCTGACATCTCTATATCAAATTATAATAAGTAAAACAAACAAATTCCCCTAAACTTCTCATATTGGCCCTTCCTTCATATCTTTGGAAATGAAGTTTTTAAGATTCTGACCACCTTGCTCTGCTGCATGTTATAATATGGGACTTGTCCTTAATTATTATAGCCCTGCTTGGAATGTTATTACCACTGGAATTTGTTTCTTTCATGTAGTGTTAGTCTAGCTTCTGTCCTATGCTAGGAGAATAATCACTTAAAGCTTGAAATTCTTTTGTCAGCTCATAACATCAGCAGCACTCCCCCCTACTCTCAACTATTCTACTACTAAATTGAAACTCCAGATTACTCCATCCATGAAGCTCCAGTTCATATAGCTCCGTTTTTTATTTTCTAAAATGTCCTTTATGCTCTTTCTTTCGAGATTTCAAGGACCAGGACATTGCATGAGAAATTATTCTAGTGCTGGTCCTTCTAGGCATTGCATGTCTCTGTGCCCCCATCACACCTCAACACCAGGATCCAGATTGGAACTCCAGAGTTTTCAGGATTCCTATTCATCCAAGCACGTCCATGGCATATGCATCGTGCTACTATAACTTGCAGGATGGCTTAAAAGAAAAGTTGATGGCGGGCCATGCATGGTTTTGCCGAGGGTTTTGAGTCAAAAAACTTGCAAAAAAAAAAGGTTGAGAATGATAAGAAGATAATTGTTTGGAAGAATGGTTGGAAGGGAAATCTATAAGCTCCGATGTCAAAAAAACATTATGAGCAGAAAAATTGTAACTCATCTATATAATTGTTACTTCCGATTATGTTTTCTGATGACAAAATAGTGGCATCACATGTTTTTAGACCCAATACGCATTCTTGTATCTTCACTGATAACATGCATTGAAGGAAGTCACAATCTTGTTTTCTTTTGCTAATGAAATTTATGTGCTGGTGACATAGATCATTGGGTATATCAATGCTATAGCTTCTACAATTAGAGTACAAGTTACATCTATATATGTTTCTGTGAAGTTTTGTCATTAATATTTTGATTATATTTTATTGATGACAGATAAAATCCTGGAGGGAGATGTACTTTACAGACCTCAATGAGTTTTACCAAAAGCTCGCCATGAAGTTGCAGCAGGTTCTAATATCTCTTGTGAATTTGTTGCACAGAATTTAGATTTTTCCTTTAAAACGTTAATAGAAGAAATCTTGTATTGAAACTAACTTCTGCTAACCTTTCTGATTGTTGATAACTTATGCATCTCTCTTGGTATTTTAATGTCTTCAGCATGATGCCCTCATACCACCTGCAAAGCCATCAGAACAGTATGAAAAAATGAAAACCTTTAAGACAATGTTAGAGCGTACTTTAGTGATTCTACAGATCTCAAAGAATAATATTCAACCTGGTTTGAAGGAAAAACTTCCTCTGTATGAGAGGCAAATTCATAATGTTCTAGCTTCAGCTAAAAAGAAAGGTGTACCGTCGCAATCTCAGGGACAACAGCAATTCCAGCATCCTGGTGGACTTGCTCACTCCATGCCACAGCAACAACCATCCCAAGTTTCTCAGCTGCAGCAGCATGACAATCACCCAAACCAGGTGCAACAAATGAATTTACAAGTTTCAGCAACTTCAATGCAGCCATCTGCTGTGACTGGCATGCAACATGTATCCATGCCTTTACCAACAAACTTTGGTGTTCCAACAACACAGCAGAATATCACAAATGCATTACAGCCAGCTGCTAATCTGGATTCAGTCCAAGGCAGTTCTTTTAATTCATTGCAGCAGGGTGCTATGGGCTCCATGCAACAAGGTGGTGTGGGATCTGTGCCAAGTACCATCAATGCACCTCAACAGACCAACACCAATACTCTATCAAACAGCTCTATGAATACATTACAACCTAATTGTGGTCTTATGCAACCAAGTTCTAACACAGTACAGCAGCAGTATTTGAAGCAGCAACAGCAGGACCAACAACAGCAATTGATGCAAAGTCAGCAAATGAAGCAGCAATTTCAACAGCGACATATGCAACAACAAATGCTTCAGCAACAGCAAAAGCAGCAATTAATGCAGTCGCAGCCATCAGTGCAGCAACAGCTGCACCAACAACAGAAACAACCAGCACAGATGCCAGCACACCAAATGCCACACCTTCACCAAACAAATGAGGTGAATGAGTCTAAGGTGAGACCAGGGTTAGGCATCAAAGCTGGTCTTTATCAACAACATTACTCTGCCAGCCAACGCTCTGGGTATTATCATCAACTGAAGCCAGGTGCTTCTTTTCCAATTTCTTCACCTCAAAACCTTCAATCCTCGTCTCCTCAAATCTCACACCATTCTTCTCCTCAAATCGATCAGCACAATTTATTACCATCTCAGGTAAAAGCTGGAACACCTCTGCAATCAGCTAACTCACCTTTTGTTCCATCTCCTTCCACTCCCTTGGCCCCATCTCCTATACCAGCGGATTCTGAGAAGCAGCTTTCTGGTCTTTCATCGCTAACTAATGCTGGACATGTTGGACATCAGCAATCAGCTCTTGCACCACCTCAAACACAATCGCTGGCTGTTGGCACACCTGGAATATCGGCCTCGCCTTTCCTAGCAGAATATACCAGTCCAGATGGAAATCAGACGAATGTACCAAGTGTAGTTCCTGGCAAAACTAGTGCATCAGAAAGGCCTCTAGAGCGTTTAATTAAAGTGGTTAGTCATCCTATTCGAGCATTATCATATCTCTTTCCTCATGAAGGGATCAACTGTTAAATCATGTATTGCAAAGCCCAGATTAGCTAAAATTCCTTATGTAGTTGTTATTGATCCATCCATTTTTTACACAATATAAAACTTGGGTGTTGCTTTGTTGAAAAAGCCTTGTTTATCTGACCTTTACATCTTTTGAAGCTGTCTGTTCAATTTTTTATTTGAACCTTACAGAAATTGACATGTTTATCTTCTATGCTGAAAATACTGAAGAAATAATATGAAACATACAATTTTTAAAGATATGAGTTCATCATAGAATTTGTGGTTGCTTCCTTGCAACTCATTGAAATTAAGGTAAAGCTGGACTTGTTCGCTACTCAACTAAGTTGTTGTTTTGTCAACATACACCTAGCAGCTTAACTCTTTTTTCATGTTATTATTGTCAAGTTAATAAAATCAATATTAGATTCTTTTCTTTTTTATTTTTTTGAAATTTGCATACACTTGCAGGTTACTACATGTGTTTCTTACAGGACTATAATATAATTTTGTTGATATTTCAACATTTTTTTCTTGTTAGAAGTTCTGTTTGAAGAAAATGAATATAATTGCACAATTCCAATATTGTCAATTGATAGGTTAGGTAATTGCAAAACATGACAGAAATTGATCCATACATATAAATTTAGTCAGATTAATATTTTGGGTGGAAAATCAGGAAATCCGCTCAACAATTTTGAATCGATCCAGTGTTTGCTTTGGTCAATGGTAGATAAATGAACATGTCACAGTTTTTCCCCTTTTTTGTTTGCTGTGCTCCTGATCCTGAGATTTTGTTACATGTGATCTTATTAAAGATAATCTACCATCTATTTATTTAAATCTTTGGTGGTGGGCATGCATGATGCAGAGCGTATGTTTTAGACTTGGTGGTTCATCAATACCCTAAACTTGTGGAATTCTCTCAGGTAAAATCATCAACTCCGAAGGCTCTGAGCTCTGCCGTTAGTGATATTGGATCTGTTGTCAGCATGATTGACCGGATAGCAGGTTCAGCACCTGGCAATGGTTCTAGGGCTGCTGTTGGTGAAGATTTAGTTGCCATGACAAAGTGCCGTCTGCAAGCTAGAAACTTCATGTCACAAGATGGAAGTGCCACAACAAAGAAAATTAAGCGTAACACAAGTGCCATGCCCTTGAATAATGTGTCATCGGCTGGCAGTGTAAATGAAAGCTTCAAGCAATCTTATGGTCTTGACGCATCTGAGTTAGAGTCAACTGCAACATCTCATGTCAAGAGGCAGAAAATTGAGGTACATATTATCCAGCTTATTTTTGTGTGCATAACAATTATTTAACTTGTTTTAGTGAGTTGTTGATATATTTGTTTTCATTAATGTGTCTTTGAAGATACTCTGCAATTTTAAATTCTGGCAACAAACTTTTCTCTCAGTTCTATACCATGAAGAAGCTTGTGCTTATTTACCAATTTCACATACTTGGTAGTTTAAAGTCTGGTACCATAGACCTTTGGCATTATGCTTCACAAGCATGATGAGGTTGAACCACTCGTCATCTTAACAAACTAAGTCAAACTGAATCACTGTTGATCATACAGTAGTAATCTATCTATGTGTGGTATTAATTGGATTATGCATTAAATTTTAAATATTTGGCAAACAAAAGGTTTAATTTAGAAAATCAACGGTGGGTTGTCCAGATCAGATCCAATGATCATAATCTATTTCATTAAAATACCTAATAATATAAAGCCACGTATCTTGTAGATTTCTAACCTTTGCATCAAGTATGTGCAAAAAGAGAGTTTTATGGCATGCTAAGATATTTTGTTAGGATCTAAACATCAAATCCTAGTGAATTTCAAATGTATGCATTTTAACATTTGATAATGATCTATGTTTTGGATTGTCAATTTATTTGCTTTGTTATGTATTTTGGCACACTAGCACAACTAGTACTCTATTTTTTGCTTGCCCAGGTAAGATACCACTAAGATATATTTTGTTTTGGATGACCCATTATTAATTTTTTGAACTATCAAATATTTTTTTCAAAAAGTTAAGTTACAATACACACTAGGTGTACAAAGATTACTTTATGCTGACTGTAGAACTCGACATTGGTGGTAGGAAAATAGGAATCTAAACCATCAGGTATGTTTTAAAATATTTAAAATAGTTATGCAAAAAAAGTTGTAAGCTTTGGAGGTCCTCAGCCTATGTATTAAGTTGTTCCAAACCAGCACGTTGTATACATTTCACTAATACCATATATATTTGGGAGGCCTTGATGCATAAGCAATAGGTTTCCATATGATACGCATGCATATTGTTTCTAATCAAAATCAATGAAGGACCTCTGAAAATGGAATTCAGTTCCATGGATCATGATCTATGATATTTAAATTGCCTAGAAACCAAAAAATCATGAATGTTTTAGGTCCTTATTCGTGCATTGGATAAAAACAAAGGTGACAATTTCAGCTGTATGATATCATGTTTTGGTTTGATATATAGCTTGAAAACAACCAAATTAGCTTAAATTTCCAAAAATCATGAATTTTTTAGGTCCTTATTCGTGCATTGGATAAAAACAAAAGTGACAATTTCAGCTGTATGATATCATGTTTTGGTTTGATATATGGCTTGAAAACAACCAAATTAGCATAAATTTAATCAGCATAAATTTAAAATATTTAGATCAAAATCAACAGCTTGGAATTGCAAATTATATGGTTTATGCCATGCTTTTGCTCAATATCTATATTCTATGGAGCATGGACACGGACACGGACATGAGAAACAGAGACAGTGGATAATGCCGATATGGTAAATCATGAAAAAGTAGGTTATTAGCTAGGATACATCACGTAATGTATATCTATGTATCTGTAATATGTATTTCTGTATATACATATAAATATGTATTTTGTATATATGTATACATATACATCGTGCGCGCGCGCGCGTGTATGTATGTATGTATGCATGTAGTATCTGTGTGTGTGTGTGTGTGTGTGTGTGTGTGTGTTAGTGTTACACACGTGTTGACAGGTATTTTAGACCTTATAGACTACATGACCATGTGTTATAATAGCACTCATATAATTGCATGTGCATGTGTGCATGTGTGACATGCATGCATATAGATATGGATGTAGTGCAAGAAGCCGACATGGCTATTTCATCATTTAAACAATCTGAAAAATAGTAGGTAATGTACTTATCGTAGGTTATCAGTGTCACCTTTGCTTCGCTTTGAGAGATTTGATAATTTGAGATAGCAGTATGATTTTGACAATCAGACATTGTTTGGTCAGTGGGATTAGATTTAGGCCCTGTTTGAGATTATCTCTGGTAGTAGAGCTCTTATTATTAGAGTTTTCAGCAAAAGGTTGTTGTATGCCGTGGAACTTTAACATTTTGGTAACTAAGCCAAGGAAGTACTTTTAGTACGAGAAAATGATAATAAAAGATATTGTATAGTGCTTTCATTTTTTTATCCTTTTGAAATATCAAGAACTACTATTATAATATATTCTTAATATATAAATTACTTATTTTGAATAGTATAATAATATAATAGAATAATGTGTAATATAATAGTATAATATTATATGAATACAATAATTTTATACTATTAAAATATGATTATTATGATATGATAAATATTGTATAATATAGGATAGTAAAATGAAATAAATAAAGTAAAATAAAATAAAATAATATAATATAATATTATAGTATATTATAGAAAAAAATATAATTATATCATTATAATAATGTAATATAATGTATCTATTGTTAGTTAATTATCATAATACAATATTTTGATATAAAGTATTACAATTATTATCACATATTAATATATTATTATTTTAGTGTAATATTAAAATAGTATTATATTATAATTTTATTTTCTATTAATATAAGTTAATGAAAAGTGTTGCTAATATATAATTTGTATATTTTATTCTAATCTAAATATTCAATAAAACAATGTAATAACTATAAAGTTTGGGGTTATTTTGGTCACACAAACAGCTTTCTGGCTGACTTCAAAAAAGTTCTTTTGGGGGAGAACCTTAAAATTGGAGCTTTAGCCAAGTAGAGGTTTTCCAGCTTCTAAGAGGACAAGAGAGCTATTTCAGGTTGTTTACAAATGCCCATACATCCCCCAGAAGTACTTTTTGGGCTCCAGAAAGTGCTTTTGGCCTGCCTTAATGCTATTTGTTTTGAGCTCAGTTCCGGATCATTTATGGATTACATCTTGATAATGTTATATGAATATTGGTGGTTTTTTTCTTTTCTTTTTCTGATAATAGTGATGGTGGTATATGTTCGAATGTTTATTATTCCTGTATTTCCCGTTCTTGTTTTCACATGAATAATTATAAAAATATTTTTCTGCTTTTAGTTATCCAAATTCTTTTTAAGCCTTTTGTGGGTTTGCTACATTTTTGCCAAGTTTTGGATTTTTGCCTCTAATTGAATTGTTCCTAAATGCCGAACTCATGATCATGCACAGAATTCGCTCACTCAACTGACTCAAGCAGTCGTAAGTGCTAACTTGTAATTTTGAATGTCCTGAGTTCTGTTATTAATGTTGATTGGAGGTGTGATATCTCTCCTTTTTATAATTGATGTTATAGAATAACAAAATAATTCGACAAGAACAAATTTAAATGGTTGAAAATTTAGTAGTTAAAAGGGAATTTGGAGATGTTTCTGACAATATCATGAACTAAATCAGTCCACAGCATCTTCTGAATGGAATTATGCATAAGTATATAATGATTTAATTTAACCACCCTGGGAACTGGTTGGTGCAACATCTAAACATTATTCAATTGATCCATCTGACTGCAGGTGAACCATGCTTTACTGGAAGAGATTAGTGAGATAAATCAGCAGCTAATTGATACGGTAGTCAACATAAGTGAAGAGGATGCTGATTCAATTGCTGCAGCATCTGATGGTGAAGGAACGGTCATCAAATGTTCTTTCACTGCAGTGGCTCTCAGTCCAAGTTTGAAGTCACAATTTGCTTCATCGCAGATAGTAAGCTTCAACGGACAAGAGATAGAGCTATTTATTTGCTTTTAATGCATATCATCAATTATAAATTATTTTGCTTTGTGCAGAGCCCAATTTTGCCTTTGAGGTTGCTTGTTCCTGCAAACTATCCAAAATGTTCCCCTGTTCTTTTGGACAAACTTCCGGATGAATCAAGGTGGGAAGTATGGTTAAATTTATGTGCTTATTGGTCGAGGCAATCAGTTCCATTTGAAAGAAGGTTAAACTGACCTGTAGCTCTATTACGTTTGGACTTGCAGTGGAGAGACTGATGATCTGTCTGTCAAGGCAAAGTCAAGATTCAGCATATCCCTCCGTGGCTTATCACAGCCCATGTCTCTAGGAGAAATGGCAAGGACTTGGGATGCTTGTGCACGCAAAGTCATCGCAGAATATGCCCAACAGACTGGAGGAGGGAGCTTTAGCTCGAGATATGGCGCTTGGGAAAATTGTGTGGGTGCTTGATCGTACCTCAACTTGGGTTCTTTTTGTATGCTGCTAATTATCATTTAGGTGTCTGCTTATTCCTCATTGCCTGAAATATGTTGTTCTGGAGTTGAAGACAGCTTGAGATCCTTGGACTTAGGGTTCAAACTGAAAGAACGGTTGCCATCTACATTGTTACTATGTGTGCTATGCCAACTGTATGTAGCTTCAGATATCCATGTGATGTCTTGTAATTTAGTTTCTCCATCTCTGGAAGGCTCTTTGTATGCAACTGCAACAGTTGCATACTTGCATCGAATATGGAAGCTGTGACCCTGTTGTATATTGTGTGTACGGAGGGATAATTGTCGTTTCAATTTTTTGTGTCTATGCAAATTGTGCTTGTTAATGTCTGATGTGGATGGATCTCCTTTTTCGCCTCTTATTCTCAGCTGTGCGGACGCCATTTTGTTCACGTCAAAGAACAAACATTCAAGTTGTATATAGAATGAATTTTTGAACCGAGATGCCTGGAAATAAACAAATAATTGATTTCCGGTACGATAAAGCCTCTTTCAAGCAGATCAAGCATTAAATTTTGCAACCCAGCTATTTAATCCTCATGGGGGCTTTGTACCCTTCAAGTGAGATCTGGAGTAACTAATTAGCAAAATTGCGGTGGCCGATGTAACGTACTTGAATGATCATGCCCTATGTAGGTTTCAAATGATTAGGTTACTTTGAAGAGCTGTCGAGGAAGTCCATTTTCATTTTCATTGCCTATTTACTTTGAAGAGCTGTCGGGGAAGTCCATTTTCATTTTCATTGCCTATTTTCAATAGGGTTTCAGATCCTTCGAAAAGATTTATGCTGGAGAGTTGATCTGGAGTTGAATTGATTTGAATCATGGATCAATGGTTTAGGATCCTTCAATATTTAAGTCAGTTGAAACCTTGTCAACAGATAGTAAAAATGGAAGATTGAAAGATAGTATAAGAGAATTTGAATGGAGAAAGAGTTCGATCTTCTTTCAATGAAGAAGTCGAAAGTAAAGAGTTCAATTTTTTCAACGGAGAAGTCGAAAGTAGATTTTAGTAGTCTGGACTCTGTGAATCTTGTCCTTACCTTCTAAAGAGTATCATGCTCCTCTATTTATAGAGGGATTTGCTTAAGCTTAAGAAAGTTTGTTAGACCGTCAGTTTGTTATAACAGAATAACCAATTGGATTGCAACTATTGATCGTTTGCCTTGGTGGTGATTAACTGTAATGCGGCTGGAGAAGAACCGTAACTTGATTGTAGAGCGGCTGGGGATCAATCAGTTTGTCAGGTTATGTCGAGATCAATATTTTATCGATCTCGTAGTATGGCGAGGTCGGTATTCAATCGATCTCGGTATGATAAAGTTTAGACAGCCTCCCGCTGAAGGTGAGATCGGTATCTTACCGATCTCAATATGAAAAGATCGGTGACAGACTGATCTCGGGACCATGCAAGTAGACCACTACTGTCGAGGTTGGTACAAATCCAATCTTCTATAGAAGGAAGACTATAGCTAGTTTCCATAACGGTAGAGTACTGGTCTGATTTTGTACAATTAATCTGAGGTTGGTTTAATACCAGTCTTACTCCATAGTGCGTCAGAGTATTCTTGAGAATGATGATTTATCGACCTAGATGTTATGGTCGTCGGTTTATTGCCGATCTAGTTTGGTCAAGTCGATATTTCATCTAGCTATGGTATGGATTAGATTGAGTTCTAAGTCGGTATTTTACTGACCTGAGACTGATACTTGCTTTCAGCAATCTTCTGAAACGATTGCTTCTCTGATGATACCATGTGGCTAGTGGTGATTGTCCGTATCAATAGTTGTCCCTTACTTTTCAGGCTTGGAGTAAAACTTTTTCTATGACAAGTGTGGAAAGTAGTTTTTCAAAAGATATCAATTAATTTTCTCCACTAAGAATCATGTCGTGCGGCCATCAAAATTAATTTTTTTAATTTTTTGAAGTGACATGCCGCCTCGTTCAAAGAAATTTTGCCGTATTCACCATACCTAGCATTTAAGGAAGCATGGAAGAATGCAAAATCATCATTAGCTATTCTACCACAACCTAGGTAATGTGGGGCATGTGTCAGTCTTTCATTGGCCGGCTAATCCACCATGCGGATCGAGTCTACGTGGCTTAGTCAAAATGGATGTATTGAAATGGTCTCTCTGTAGTATCTCTGGATGATTGACAAGTGGATCAGATCTGATGATGAGCAAAAAAATTTGAGTCGTTGCTTCCCCTTATATATAAGGCACTGTCCGTTTCACTATCATTTTACTATTTTTCTTTTGAAGCGAAGGTTTTACTGCTAGAGTTTTAGAAACTTCTTTGTGTCTAGACAATCGAAGGAGGCAGTTCCGGTGGCCGTCGGAGTTTGAGGAGAGCCACTAGAGTTCACGAAGAAGACTTCTCTCTTCTCTAGGTAGATTTCTTCCTCCTCTTTTCAGGCTTAGGGTCCCTCCTTCTTAGGGTTTTCTTCCTTCATCAATGACTGAAAAAGTGATTTTTTCTTTGTTTTATCCGATACTATCTAAGGTTTCAGTACTAGCTGGGGTAGACCTCGACTTAACTGAAATTTTCATAAGGCTGTTTTATTTGGGGACAAAGAGGCCTTCGAAGAGCCATTGGGTATGAAGCTACCCAAGCTCAGCTAATTGATGACGGATCAATCATTGTTCGACTCCTGTATCAGTCACGTCTCCTCCTAGGATGAGTCTATCATCGAATTTTCTTTGAATTTTTCTGTACTTGTTTTTATCTGACCATCATACTTCTTCTTGATCATTGCGATACTCATGAGGTCTGATCCGAAAAGATTGATGGAGCAAAGAAAGAAGAAGCCAGAATCCTCCAACCCTCTACCAGCAAAGAGAGGAAAGGAGAAGGACATTGTTGTCTCCTCCTCAGCATCCCTCCCCAACTTGTGCCATCTTCTGCTGCTGCAGGGGCATTAGTCATCAATGCAGTGCCCATCAGCGCCCTTCCTTCAACAACATCATCTCTGATGTCCCAAGGTTATCGGCAATCTAGCGAGATGGCCCGTCCACCTTCAAAGGAGCCATCGACTCGTTAAAGGTCAGGCTCGAGTACTACACCATCAAGATCTAGTCCGCTAATTGCACCGACCTTGGCATCCATTTGCCCAGCTTGGCCTTTCGAAGGGCCAAAGACTTATATAGTTGACCCACTGTCAACCTCTTTCGATTGGATTGATATTGCCTAAGCCTCTATGCAGGACACGGCAACATTTGGCAAAGATTTGTTGTATGCCGTGAGGCCTCAACAGGACCTGCATGCCCGCAGGAGGGATCTTGAGCCGGATAATCTACTCAATCATGGCTTTAGCAGTATTCTGGATGTAAGAAAATTCTTCCTCCTCTCTCTCTATTTTTTTTTACGTCGGTTGTTTACCGACTTGATGTTACTTTTCTTTATTTCTTTTGTCAGGCCGTCTCGTATTTCAAATTGTTAGCTGAGCACATGGAGTGGTTGGCCGAGAATAAAAAATCCTTGGAAGAGGGACTACAACCCACGAAGGACAAATTTGCCAAGGAGGTGAAGGTTACCAAGGGGCTGAAGAAGTAGCTCCAAGACAAATTTGCCAAAATAAAAGAAAAAAATAAGATCTTGATGGAGCACCAAAGAAAGGCCAATGAGGGAGAAAAGAGGCTGCGGGAGTCGTAGCAAGAGATCTCCAAGATTCATGATCTAGAGACCAAGGTGAAAGAGCTGGAGAACATGGTGTCCTATCGGGACGATATGCTGGCTGCTCGTGATAAGGCCCTTCTGGGGTACTAGAGAGATTTAGAGCATTGGAAGGTCGTTGCTGCCCGGGCTGTGGAGGATTACAAATCCACCAAAGCTTTTGAAGAGAAGGTCACGGAGGCTTCAAGAGAGGCCTTCGACAGTGGGTTTAATAGTTGCAAGAATCTAGTTAGGAAGCTCTTTCCCAGCTTAGACTTGAGCGGCATTACCTAGGAGGCTGGTCTTGCTCTGGCATCGAAGATGAATATTCAGGTGGCATCGAATGTGGGTTTTCTTGCAGACGCATCCTAGCTGTCCCCAAAGTGATTGCTGACCAGTCTCATCCTTCTATCAAGGCATCAGTTCCTATCGAGGTTTCTGCTTGTGCTTCCGTGCCTACTACTGCTGAGACTCCAGCCGTCAAGGTCATATCGTTAGAAGATGATCAGGCAGCTACTTCTAGAGATGTCAAAATGGGCTAGAGCCCATGGGCTAGCCCATTTGGCCCTAAAAATGGGCCGATCTGGGCTGACAAATTTTGGCCCATTTTTGCAAGTGGCCTTTTTGGCCCAGCCCCTATAGCCCATTGGCCAAATCGAGTTAGGGTCGGGTCAGCCCATCGGCCAGCCCATACTCAAGCGACTTAAATGGTTAAACCCTTTAAGTGTTTTACCCCATAAATCATAATTCCATATTGATAATTCCATTCCATTTCAATCGACAGTCTAACCCCATAACTTCTCTTAGCTCTCGGCCTCTCGCTCTGGCGGCTGGCTTCTAGGCATTTAGGGTTAGATGAGGGCTGTGAGAGGCGATCGACAGGTAGCACCCAAGCGGCGATAGTCCGACGAAGGAGAGAAGCAACTAGTGGCGCTGGGTGGTGATAGGAGAGTGGACTCATAGTGTGCAGTGAGCCAGCGATAGCTTCTAACTTGTATGTTTGGCTCGATATTTTTTTTTATTTTTCGCTCAATGGAGAGTCAGAGATAGGGGTTGGATCGTCCAGGGGGGGGAGGAGGGCTGGGTCAGTGGGTCTTCTTCCTCCTCCGCTACCACATCCAAGATCCTCATTTCCTTTGTGATCTCGAATGTTGCCTTGTTGGATGACTTGGATCCCGACTCTACCCTTGCTGGCTCCCATCGGTCCCAGACTCTAACAACTATGACCTCCTCCACACCCTCCCTGCCTCCCCAACAGTCCCACTGACAAACTACAATCCCCCTGGCCCCCTCCTCTCTGTGACTCTAACCCTCTGTTTAAGATTTTAAGTGTCCCAAGCTCCTAGCAGTCTCATGATTAAAATGTACTAATTTTTAGTAATTTATGAGCACATTACCTACTGCCGCTAGAAAAAAAATAAAGAAAAAAAAGTGGGCTAGCCTGGCCCTAACCCATAGCCCACATGGGTTAGGGCCGGACCGAATTTTTACAGCCCATTTTAATAAGTGGGTTAAGCCCGGCTCGGCCCACATATTCACAGTCCACATTGACTAAGGTCGAGTTAGGCCGGGCTAGCCTATTTTGATAGCTCTAGCTGCTTCTGTGAAAGCTTCTCAGGCAAATGCCTGATTTTTGTGATCCTTTTTCTCTTTTTTGTTTCATATATCTTTTTGTATCAGCCCAATTCGGGCTATTTGTAAAATTTTTTTTAATGAAATGAAAATTTCTTTTTCATATGATTGTGTGACATTAGATTTTTTCGATCTAGTATAGCTTGTCGTGAGATATTGTAATTTCTCGTTCAAAATTTTTTTCCAAGTGTAATAGGTAGCAATTGACTTTCAACAATTGACCTCGATTAGGTCCCAATATAGATTGCCTCAACGAGCATACATAGGGAATCGTGCTTTCTAATTAATCAATAATTTTAAATAAAATTTAGTAGAAGTTTAGGAATACCTCTACTTGAAATTTGGGAATTGGAAGGTTGAATTTTGATTTTATGAGAGTTCAATTGACTACCTCCCAGTTTTTTCATTTGAATATTCATAAAGATTCGAGATAACTCTAACCTGAAGATCAAAAGTTTATGATCTTAGAATAGTATCGATATGGAGATCGATATTCTATCAAAGATTCAAAATAACATCAATCCAAATATCAGTATTTAACAAAAGTCCAAGATAACATCGATTTGAAGGTTGGTATATAAGAGAAGTCTAGGATAGCATCAATCTGGAGATCAATATTTAACAAAAGTCCGAGATAAAGATAACTTCTATCCAAAGATCAATATTTAATAGAAGTCTAGGATAACATCGATTTGGAGATCAGTATTTAACAAAAATTTAGGATAACATCAATCTAAAGATTGGTATTCAACAGAAGTCCAAAATAACTTCGATCTGAACATCGATTTCGATGATAGGAGGATTTTCTTCTTTGGTGCCCTTCGAGGCTTTACCGATCTAAAGATCAATTTTAAGGATATGAAGATTTTATCTTCTATGCCCTTTGGGGCTTTATCGATCTGTAAATCGATTTTTAAGATAAGAAGATCTTATCTCCTGTGTCCTTCATGACTTTATCGATCTGGAAATCAGTTTTTAAGATAGGAAGATCTTATCTCCTATCCTCTTCGAGACTTTACCGATCTAGAAATCAATTCTTAAGATAAGAAGATCTTATCTCCTTGCCAGAGCATAGCCTCTTTTTGATTTAGCTTGGTTTTTCACCGAGATGGTCAAAAGAATTCAACATTTTGGAGAGAAGTCTTCAGTGAGATAAGTTTTTTAGAACCTTTATTAGAACCATCTAAATTTTTGATTCTGTATGCCCTCGATCATATCACTTCAGTGATTCGATACAGTCCTTCTCAATTCGGGATGAGTTTTTCTTATTCCAGGAATTTTGAAACTTCAACTCGGTGGAAGACCAAATCACCTTTTTGGAAGATTTTTGGCTTCACCTTAGTGTTGTAATATCTGGCCACTTTTTGTTTGTAGGTTGCCATTTGAATTTGAGCTCCTTCTCTGATTTTCTCTAGTAGGTTGAGATCGATTCTCAACTAGTTTGAGTTGCTTTTCTCATGGAAGTTTTTCACTACTTTTGGTGTTGGGAGGCCAATTTTCACTGGTATTATTGTCTCTGATCCAAACATGAGTTTGAAAGATGTTTCTTCAGTCGGTCGTCTAGAAATAATTCTGTAAGCCCAAAGGACATTGTGTAGTTCATCAACTTAGAGACCTTTGATTTTAGTGAGCCTAATTTTCAAGCCTTGGAGAATTATCCGATTTGTAACCTTACCTTCTGCATTAGATTGCGAATGTCTTACTGAGGTTAATTTATGGTTGATGTGCAATTTAGAACAGAATTTTTTAAATTTTGCATTATTAAATTGCTTTCTATTGTCAGTAATAATCATTCGAGGGAGATCGAAATGACAGATGATCAACTTACAGATGAAGTTCTACATCTTTTTTTCCAGTGATTTGTGCTCGTGGTTCAGCTTCTACCCCTTTGGTAAAATAATCAATTGCAACTATTAGAAATTTTCTCTCCTATCGTCATGGGGAATGGCTTGAGAATATCCATCCCTCAGATGGCAAAAGATCAAGGAGCAATAATCAATATAAGTTCAGCAGCTGGTTGATGTTGAATGTTTACATATCTCTAGCATTGATCACATTTATTGATGAGGCTAGCAGCATCCTTCTGTATGGTCAGCCAGTAATAATCCTATCAGATTACTTTATATGCCAGGGACCTACCCTCCAAGTGGTTGCTACAAATCCTTTCATGAACCTTTCAAAGGGCATAATCAGCCTCCGAGGACCTCAGGCACCGAAGTAGAGGGAAAGAAAATTATCTTTTATAAAGTCTTCCATCCAGGATGACGTACCAGAAAGCTTGCTTCTTGATCTTCCTTGCCTTAGTAAGATCATTGGACAGTATTTCTCTATCCAAATAATTCATTAAAAGATCTATCCAGCTCGATTTATGATTTACTTGAGCAATCATTAGGACTTCTGTGTTGAGTTTCTCAAAAATTTCAATGAATATTTTTTGGTTGAGGTTGAAAAATCTCAATATGGCAAGATGTGAAAGCGCATCAGCTCGGATATTTTTTGATCTTGATATTTGAATAATCTCGAGATCATCAAAATTTTTTGATAATTCTCTTGTATTTTATAAATACTGGAACATAATAGAATCTTTGACTTCGTATTGACCTCGTACTTGTCCAATGACAAACTGGAAGTCAGTGAAGACCTTGAGCTTTTTGATGTTGAACTTCTTTGCCATTTTGAGTCCCACAATGAGGGCTTCATATTCGACTTCATTATTAGAAGTCTTAACATTGAATCTCAAGGCATGTTTAATGACAGCTTCTTTCAGACTAGCCAAAATCAAACCAGCACTACTCCCTTGGGCATTTGAAGCTCCATCCACATGTAAAAGCCAATGAGATTCTCCTATAATTTCTTTCTAGATTTCTGGGATCAAATCTTTCTCAAGTATTGAGCATTCTACCATAAAGTCAACCAGCATTTGAGCTTTTATGGAAGATCTAGATTAGTAACAAATATCGAATTCACTGAGTTCGATGGCTCATTTGGCCAGTCGGCCGAATATTTTAGGTCGTTGAAGGATCGATTTCAATGGTTGATCCATCAAGATAATGATAGAGTGAGCTTGAAAGTATGATCGAAACTATTTGACTATTGTGACCAGAGAATAGATCATTTTTTTGATTCTAGAATACCGAGTTTTTACATCTCGCAGTAATCTGCTGGTATAGTAGATGGGTCTATGCATTCTTGTATCACTTCGAACTAAAATCGAGCTCACAGCATTAAGTCAAATGAATAAATATATGAATAAATTCTTACCTTCGACTGATTTTGACAATAGTGGAACTAAGCTAGGTATGCCTTAAATTTGTCAAAGATGGATTGACATTCCTCTGTCCACCTGAAATCTTTGATTTGTTTCAAGATTTTAAAGAATGAAAGATATTTTTTAGCTGATCTGGATATAAATCTGTTGAGAGATGCCACTTATCCTGTAAGCCGTTGTACCTCTTTTAGGAAGCTTGGAGGTTTCATCTCAAGTAGCGCTTGAAATTTTTTAGGGTTGGCTTCTATTTATCTTTGAGTTATAAGAAAATCAAAAAAAATTTCGACTGTAACTCCGAAAGCATACTTGTTGGGGTTAAACTTCATTTGGTACTTACGGAGATCCCCAAATGCCTCTTTTAGGTCGGTAATGTGCCAATCTTACTCCGTGCTTTTAACCAACATACCATCAACATAAATTTTTATATTGCGATCGATCTGTTGCTTGAAAACTTTATTGACTAAGCGTTGGTAGGTGGCACCTGCATTTTTCAAACCAAAAGGCATCATTTTATAACAATATAAATCTTTGTTGGTGATGAAAGTCATATTTTTCTCGTCTTTTGAAGCCATTCTGATTTGATTGTAGCCAGAGAAGGCATCCATAAAGCTTAACAGCTTATGCCCTGAGGTTGCATCTATCAATTGATCAATTTTTGAAAGAGGAAAGCTATCCTTGGGGCAAGTTTTGTTGAGGTTGGTAAAATCAATGCAAATCCTCTATTTTTTGCTTGCCTTTTTAAGCATCACGACATTAGCTATCCAATTTGGGTATTGTACTTCTTTGATAAATCTCGTTTTCTGAAGCTTGTCAATTTCTTTATCCATTGCCTTTTGCCTTTGTAGAGCAAAACTTCTTTTCTTTTGTTTCATAGGCCTATGTATGGGGTCAATATTCAGCTTATGTGTGATAATGTCAGTAGGTATTCCTAGCATATTTGAGGCTAACCAAGAAAACACATTGGCATTTTGTCGAAGGAAGGAGACCAGTTTTTCTTTGAGGTTGGCATTTAATCGAGCTTCTATTTAGATGGTTTTCTCCATATCTCTTCCCAAAGGAACGGTAATAAATAGTTCAGCAAACTCTCCATGACTTTTTCCCTCCTCACTTTCAAGCTCTTGGTCGGAAACTTTAATTGGTGGGTTTTCAGCTGTCACTTTTATTTGTAAAGCTATCAGGAAATATTATTTGGCCAACATTTGATCTTCATGCATTTCTTTGATGTTGGACTTGGTCGGGAATCGGATCAGTAGGTGGTAAGTTGAGACTGCCGCCTTGAGAGCATTGAGCTTAGGTCGGCCAATGATGGCATTATATGCAGAAGGTATCCTGACGATAAGGAACATAAGTTGTATGGTTGGCTGACAGGGTTTTTTTTCAATCACTACTACAAAAATGATCTATGGCAGCGCATACTATGGCAGTGATTTTCGAAACTGCTGCCATAGATCCTACGGCAGTGATTTTCATTAATCATTGTTATAGGTCCAACCTATAGCAGTAATTTTTGTAACTGCTACTATAGATCTGATATATAGCAGTGGTTAACGAAAATCACTATCGTAGGTCGGACCTATAGCAGTGGTTACAAAAAATCGCTGTCATAGATTGACCTATAGCAGCAGTTCATTGAAATCGTTGCTATAGATCAGACCTATAGTAGTGGTTAGTGAAATCGCTACTATAAGTCGGACCTATAGCAGCGATTAGTATGAACTGCTGCTATAAGCTTATTTATGGCAGCGGTTAATTATAACCACTGCCATATATATATATATTTAAATATTATATAATTTTAAAATTTAATGCTCATCTTCATCGTTCATTATCTAAATAATTATCATTAGAGTGTCATCGCAAAAGATCGTCTCGATCCGATGGCCCTAATTTCATCGATTAAAAAAAATTGATTTTGATTACCACGAATGATGATGCGATGATCTGATAGATGAAGATCTTCGATGGATCCAAAAATATATAACGATAATTTTGGTGATATTTGTAGCATACTATCAAAGTTTTATTTCAATCAGATATCGTTATCTTGGTCAATTTAGTATAGGTTAGTTTCGACCGTTAAATGATAAACGAGTAATCAAAGAATCAAACGGTATCCGATTATGAGATAATTTTTTTTATAAATGATCTTGGATACTACTTTAATTATTTTTTATGATGGTGAATATAAAATTCAACTCGTGAGATGAAGAATGATCTAAAACTATACGTCTTCTGATAACCATTCAGAAACTTCACTGATTGTTATGCTCGTTTTTTTGCAATATCTACTTAACATGAACAGTTTATACGAAAATAATTTAAATTTTACTATCATCATCATATAAAATATTTAAAATTATAATAAAAATTATTTAACTAAAAAATTATCTCATAATCGAATGCCGTTTAACCCTTTGATCGCTTATTTCTAATTTAACGGTCGAAATCATTCCATACTAAATTGATCATGATAACGATATCCGATTGAAGTGAAATTTTGATAGTATGCTACAAACATCATCAAGATCATTGTTGCAGATTTTTAAATCCATCGGAGATCTCTATCTATCAGATCATCGCATCGTTATTTATGATCATCGAAATTAAATTTTTCTAATCGATGAAGCTAGAGCCATCGGATCGAGGTGATCTTTTGCGATGACACTCTAATGATAATTATTTAGATAATGAATGGTAAAGATGAACATTAAATTTTAAAATTATATAATATTTAAAAAAAATAAAAAAAAATTATTTTCAGCCTGCAATAGTGGTTATCAAAAATCGCATCTATAGATCTACCGCAGCAGTTATAGAACCGCTGCCGTAGGTTAGGTTAAAAATTTTTAAATTTTATTTTTCTTTCCTTCCGTGCACGCTCGATCTCTCTCTCTCTTTGTTTCTCCCCCTCCTCTCCATCGCCAGTGAAGCTTCTTCCCTTCGACCGACGTCGCCCCTTCTTCCCCTCGATCGACGCCGCCTCCTTCCCTCCCCCTCCAGCCCCCATCCCTGGCCACCCCTTCCTGCCACCCACCATCCGCCACCCGACCCCCCACCCCCCACCCTCCCCCGACCGCCCTCCTTCCCCTCCATCCCTGATCGCTCCTCCCACCACCCTCCACCCGCCCCCACCCCCCCGGCCGTCCCTCCTTCCCCCCATCCCTGGCCACCCCTTCCCGCCACCCTGCCATCCCCAAGCCCCCCATCTTCGACCGCCCCTCCTCCCCCATCTTGGCCGCCCCTCCCCGCCACCATGCCACCCCCCAGCCCTCTCATCTCCGGCCGCCCCTCCCCGCCACCCTCCACCCAGCCCCCCACCCCACCCTCCCCAGGCCACCCCTCCTTCCCCCACATCCCCGGCCGCCCCTCTCCGCCATCCTGCCACCCTCATCCTCGGCCGCCACTCCCCCGCCACCCCCACCCGACCCTCCTACCTCCCACACTCCCCCTTTCGATCATCGACCCTTTCGTCACTATGCCTCCCGAGCCTCCTTATCATTGTGGCCCCCTCCCCCTAAACCCCATCCCCAGCCACCCCTACTCTCTCTCTCTTTTCTTTTCCCCTCTTTCTCTCTCTTCCTATCTCACTATCTTGTTTTTATTTTGTAAGTTATCTCTAGTGCCGTCGTCCTCTTCTAGCGTCATCGCCAACGATCCTCGGAGCTTTCGGTACGATCCACTCTCTATAGCCATAGATATAATTTTTTTTAATTTTATAGTATTATTTATTAATCATGTATATTTATAATAATTTATAAAATATTTATAATAAATATTATAAATATTTATTATAAATATTATAATTATCTGTATGTTGTAGTTTTTGGATCGAAACTTGGATATTCTGATTCGGACCTAATTTTAATTACTGATACCAGATCCAAATCCGAATACTCGATGAGTTTGTACCTAAAGTATCAGACCCAGACCCTAATGGATTCTGAAAGACCAGACCCGATTCTGGGATCCAAAACTAAGAAAAGAAGAGACTGAGAGGAAGATCGATAGATTGAGAGAGGGAGGGCTAGTTGCTCGCCAGCCATCGGTAAGAAAGATCGAGAGTCGGCCTCGCCGCCGTCGCCAGCGAGAAAGATCGAGAAAGGGAGAAAGGAAGAGAGGGATTCGACCTCGTTGCCATCATTGGGAGGGAGGGGGTCCGACCTTGCCGCCATCATTGGGAGGGAGGGGGTCCGGCCTCATCGACGAGGAAGATCGAGAGAGGGAGAGTGGGAGATCGAGAGAGCGAGAGAGGGAGGGAGAGGGTCCAGCCTTGCTGGCATCACTGGAAGGGATGGGGTTCGACCTTGTCGGTGAGGAAAATCGAGGAAGATCGAGAGTGTGTGAGAGAGAGGAATGGGGTCTGGCCTCGTCGGCGAGGAAGATCGAGAGAGGGAGAGAGGAAGATCTAGATGAAAAAGTTGGGAGGGAGGGGTTCGGCCTCATCGCCGTCGTCGGCGAGAGAGATCGAAAGAGGGAGAGGGAGAGAGTGATCGAGAGGATGGCACACAGTCGAGCCGGCTTGGATATGCAGTTGAGCCAACTTGGGTCATGATCGAGCTGACTGAGGGAGGATCCGAGCTGGATGTCTCAGGCACGAAATTGACTATCTCAAGCATGGAGCCGGCTCGGCTTCTGAGTGAATAGAATTTGATATGTCTCTCTAAGGTTCCAACTTTGAGCCTTAAGGTGCCATCATCATCTACTTTGTTCTTCTTTCAGGTTTCTAGATTAACACTAAGGTTCACGCAAGAGATCGGATCTATGACTGTTGCTCATCCTTAATTATTTATGAATATAATTCATGTTATAAAATTTATTGCATAATATTTTTTAAATATTTATATCTTATTATTTTTATTTATTGTATTGCATAACGATAGACCTGTCAATTGATTAGTGTACATATTAGAGACTATTTATTGATGCTATACTAATATTATTATTCAACATGTTATATTGATTAATGTTCATTAACATTGTAGGTCACGATGGCACCAAAACACCATCTAGCTTTCACCCATGTTTCTTGGTGGGTTACGTGCAGTTCAACATTCGAGGAGCAGTCGGAGTATACTCCATCCATATCAGCATCGACTGCTCAAGAACCTCCACCATCGGCATTTACTCCATCGACGATATCTACTCCGTCGATAGCTGAGCCTCTACCGTCGTCCATATCTGAGACACATGCTATTATGTAGGCATCTGAGTGTACGTTTTTATTATATTAGCATAACTTTCTTTTTATATAGTATTTGTATACTTATATGTTTGTATAACATATTTGCATTTCAGGTGCATCATCCAGTCAGATATTTTACGGTCCCACACATATGGCACACGTGTGAAACCATCAACATCAGGTGATAGTCTATTATGATATGGAGGGAAGGTCGGTAGGGAAGATCGCACGAGAGATGCATTTCTTTTTTGGAGTGCTTGTGAGGTGATCGGACATCATTCCCGTAGAGCCCAGAGATTGGCGTTTGATGGATACTGCCGTCAGAGATCGAGTATAGAAGAAGATATGGGTAAGTACACGCATCTTAGTTATATTTATGCATTTTATATATTTACACTATATATGTTTGATTAGAATAATTTTGTAACTAATTTTTGATAATTTTGTGCAGAGGAGGTACGACTTTTTCGATCATGAGAGGGCTCGAGATATTCGATTGAGGAAGATCGGAGAGTTGTATTGAGATTACAAGATCAAGCTCCACAGAGGATGGCTCGAGCACCGATAAGACACTCCAGAGGAGCTTGTTTCCTAGATACAGGACTGTCCTCTGAGTCAGTGGAAGAGGATGGTTAGATACTGGAGGAGCCAGGAGTTCAAAGTAAAATTTTTAACTTTTAAATTTTTTAATATGCTTAAAATTTTATTTAAATATTTATTATTTATTTGAATACTTGTTAGACTACCTTCTATCAAAATCAGAAGAATCGTGCAGCCCAAGAGTATATGCACACTCTAGGCCATGAGTCTATGGCCAGTCATATGCATAGAAAGATAATTAATTCTAAATCTTACTAGATAAATTAAATTCATTTTTTTTATCATCTTTTTGATAATTTTATTCTTTGTTATAGCTGATGAGAGATGTAGTGATGCCCAGTTATAGCGAGATCTTTCAATCCAGTCGCACGGACAAGATGGACAGATCGATGAATACCATGATCGAGCATATTTTTATAAGTATTAAATATATTAGTATATATGATTAGTATTATAGCATTTTTTATAAAATTTTATTTTAATTTATAATTATAGGATCAGTTAGATGCGCGAGCGAGCGAGGGTCCGGATACCTCTGGGTCCTATGACCATCTGTCTCAGGTCTTGGGGCCTGAGCACTCTGGGAGGATCCGATGCAGGCTCGAAAATACGTCGATGAGCTACTGGTCCGAGGCGAGCATCTTCTCACAGACTTTCAGTGTCATCAATTGGAAGGAGCTTGAGGAGGCGTTGGTACGGATAGATCATGCTACGATGCAGACAGATCGGGTTGAGGAGCGCGCATCTCATCTGGAGGGCACTGTGAGAGACATGATGTCGACACTCAGCATGTGTTTTGGAGTCACGGGCTTCAAGGATATATTGGCCCTTATTCCAGCTCCAGCTCCGGCTTCGACTCAAGCACCAGCTTTGGCTCCGGCTCCAACTCCAGCTCCGGCTCTCGGTGACGACGACGATGATGTAGATTTAGAAAATTTTTAATATATTTTATTTTTTTTAAAAAAATATTATAATAAATTTTATTCGATAATAAAATTTTAGCATTTTAGAATAATTTTTATGTTTATTATATTTTCTCATATTATATATCTATATTTATCAAATAAAATATATAAAAAATAAAAATTTTAATTTTTTTAATTATTCAAGATCTATGATAATGATTTTATAACCGCTATCATACCATGCTAACCGCTGCCATAGATTCCTGATGTAAACGGTGTCAACCACTGTATTAGATCTATGGCAATGGTTAAGAAATCACTGCTATAGATTACCTATGGCAGCGGTTACATAACTGTTGCTATAGGTCGATCTATTGTAGTGATTTATAAACCGCCACAATAGGCTATCTATAGCAGCGGTTTAAACAACCGCTGTCATAAAGCTACGGCGACGGCTTCAATAGCAGCGGTTAAATAACCGCTGCCATAGCCTATGATAGTAATTTTTTATAGTAGTAAATAGTGACTGATAGCATGATTTTTCCTTCAACCGCACTAAGTCGCCTGAAAATCTAATCAGTGGACTGTCGACCTACCTCAATTTAGTTATCACATTCATTTTTAAGAGAGCATCATAGAATAGCGTGTCTGCTAAGCTTCCATTATCTATTAGAATTCTTTTTACATCATAATTTGCTATTATCATGAAAACAATGACAACATCATTATGGAGTATTTGGACTCCTTGGACATCTTCATCAAAAAAGAAAATGGCACTTTTGGGGTGCTGCCCTTTTGGACAGGGACTCTTAGATGTCCCCCATGGTTCGCTGCCTTGCGAGATTATGTTAATGACTCCTATAGTCGGTCGGTTGTGTTTAATAACATCATCTAATTTCTAGCATGGCTTCAAGACTTGATTTGCCTGATCTCGGACATACTTGCCGAGATAACCTCGATGAATTAAAGCCTTAATCTCATCCTTAAGTTGACGACGTTCCTCAGTATCATGTCCGTGATCCCTATGGAAGCGGCAAAATTTGTTCTTGTCCTATTTAGCAGGAGGAGCCTTCATGGGATTGGGGTGGCGGAGATATCCTTGGTTCTTTATCTCCATCGCGATCTATGATCGAGAGGCGGACAGGAAAGCGTAGCTATCAAACTTTTGGAGAGGACTTCAGGACCTTGAATTTTTTTGAGGTGGCTCGCTGGTGCTCCCCTGATTTTCACGTTCTTCCTTATGGGGCCATTTCTTATCCTCTTTATTTTTTTCTCCTTCTTGCTTAACTTTTCCTCTTCTTTAGTATGGGCGTACTTTCAGATTTGAACCAATATTTTTGCATAATTTTTCAAAAGAATTCTTATTGAGGGAGAAGGCCAGATGGTAGCTCCTGAATCCTCGCTTCAAGGCCGACATGGCGATGGATTCGTTGAAGTCTTTTACTTTAAGAATGGCCGCATTGAAATGAGCTATGTACTTATGGAGAAATTTGCCCTCCTGCTGCACTATGGAGAAGAGGCTATTCAAGTGCTTTAAATGTAGACTATTGCTCCCAAAATAGGCCACGAAGAGCTTGCTTAGCTGGTCGAAAGACAAATAAACCCCGGATGGAGTCCAGAGAACCACACTCTTACAAATTTCTTAAGGATGATGAGAAAGACCATATAGAGGAGGGCGTTAGACACGTCTTGGAGCCTCATTACATCTCTGTATCTCTCAAGATGGTCTTGAAGGTCTGTAGAATCATCGAAAGGTTCCAATATGGGCATTTTGAACTGGGATGGGACTGATTCATTCAAAATTTCAGCAAAAAATGGAGACATGAGGTAAAAATTTTTCTTACTCTGAAATGATCTTTCGAGCTGTACCTCTTTTAGCCTTTTTCCAAGATCTTAAAACTTCTGCTTCAGATCTGCCTTCCATAATAGCTTCTTGCTATAGGACGTCGATTCAACTTCGCAGGAGTGTTCTTCTTGATCAAGAAGGCGCTCCCGATGAAGTTTTTGAGGGGTTGAGAAATGGTTGGTTCATGATGCAGCCTCTTAACAAATAGATTTTTACCATCGCTCCGTTATTTGCACCAAGAGATTGAATTACTGTGAATCAATTGTTGCCAGAGGATGGGATTGGACTATCTTCGGAGGGGCTCTTGGAGAAGATGGAGTCGAATTCTGCACTTTCTTTATCATTTTCATGAAATTATAGGTAAAATCTTTCCTCTAGCACCAATATGTTACAGCAGAACTTCAGATTCTTCGAAAAGATTCATGCTGGAGAGTTGGTCTGGGGTTGGATCAATTTGGATCATGGACCAATTTATAAAAAAAAGTCTAAGAACCGATGGGGTACCCACTTGTTTAGGATCCTCCGATGCTTAAATCAGCTGAAGCCTTATCAACAGATAGTGAAATGAAAGATTGAAAGACAATATGAGAGAGCTTAAATGGAGAGAGAGTATTCGATCTTTCTTCAATGAGGAAGTCGAGAGCAGATTTTAGCAGAATCTAAACTCTATGAATCATGTCCTTACTTTCGAAAGAGTATCTTGTCTCTCTATTTATAGAGAGATTTGCTTAGGTCTTAAAGAGAATTTGTTAGGTCTTTAATTTGTTATAACAGAATGGTCAGCTAGATTGTAGTTGTCGGCCATTTGTCTTGATAACGATTAGCTATAATGCAGCTAGAAGAAAGCCATGACTTGATTATAGAATGGCTGAGGATCAATTAGTTTGTCAGATCATATCGAGATCGATGTTTTACCAATCTCGATACAATAAAATTTAGACGACCTCCCGCAAAAGATGAGATCGATATCTTACCGATCTCTAGATGAAAAAATCGGTGACATACTGATCTCGAGATCATGCAAGTGGATCACTACTATCAAGATTGGTACAAACCCAATCTTCTATGAAAGAAAGACTATAGCTAATTTTCAGAACGATAGAATACTGATTCATTTCTGTACAGTAACCGATCTTACTCCATAGGGAGTCAGAGCATTTTTGATGATGATAATTTATCAACTTGAATGTTATGATCAATCAATCTAATTTGGTCAAGTCGATATTCCATTTAACCACGGCACGAATTAGATTGAATTTTAATTAATATTTTACTGACCTGAGGTTGATACTTGCTTTCAACAATCCTCAACAATCATGAGAAACAATGGCTTCTTTGATGATGCCATATGGCTAGTAGTGATTATCTGTACCAACAATGATGAAATTGGTTTCTTTCTATGAAGTTGTCATGACGGTTTGTCTGTCTTCCATCGATTCTCCCAGGCTCTTGCCACCACAAAACACATTTTAAGGCTGGGGAGCATCGATAAGGTCTTCTCACAAGATTATTTCTTAAGATTCTGATAATTCTAGTAAGCATGATATATAACAAAATTGATATAAAAAGCAAAGAAATTGACTGCTCTCAAAAAGAAACCTATCTGCTCTGGATAAAGCAAGCCATAGCCATACAAGTGAGAACATCTATCAGTTTTTTATGGAAACATCGGCCATCTAACCACTCTGAGAGAGCAAGTCTAGACATGACAAAACCAAGTACCACTTTCGCAACAGCAGCTTGGATGCACCATGGTCACATAATCCGGCCATCAACTTTACGATGGCAAATACACCTCCAACCTGAGATGTGACTGGTTCCATTTTTCTCAATTTCCTGTTGTCTAGCAGGCTCCATCTCCTGATTACACCATGCAGCTTCAAACCTGAGACGTAACTGTTCCATTTTTCACAATTTCCCGTTGTCTAGCACGCTCCATCTTCCGTTTACGCCATTCTTCGAGGGCTGAATACACAAAATGTCTTTTTAAACAGTTGCAGATTACTATGAAAAGAGTGTACATTGATTACATTCGCAGAACACTAGAAGCCGGTATTAATAAAGATCCGCTCCAAACCAAGTACATTGCACCAAGATACATTATTGCAGTGAAAACACAAATTCTTGCACATAAAAGGATGTCCTCACAGCAATTTTAAAAACACAGAATAAGTATCCAATCAGGAATCGTATTAACAACTCAAATCCTCGGAATTGCTGAAACCAGCATAACGGATCATACAATAAGCATAAAACAAAGAGCTTGAGGACAAGATTGAATTGATGAACAGGAGAGACATTCAAATGTTGTTTAATATATTACCAGTTAATAAATTATCTGATCACACGTGACAGATAATGTAATGCTACCATTTGTACAGATATATATAGTTTGCTGATCTGCAAAGAGAAGCAGCAAGCACGCATGCACATGCACGCACAACATTAAACCTGCTTGCTGGATACATTGAACTTTGGTCAGACATCCATATCTGCCTAAAAATTAAAGAATAACATTACCTTTTTCAAAAAAAAAAAAAAAAGAAGTGAAGATTGGCTGACAATGGAATTCCTTTTTTCTTTTATCTTTTTTTTTTTTTTTTTTGGAGCGATCTGCCACTGGATCATACTTCGACATTGATCATGATCAAAATTTCCTGTAATTCATATTTGTTTTGAAGCTTGAACTGAATATTAGGTCCAATTTTGTCCTAGAATTGTTTTTCTTTGAATAAAATTTGGATCCTACCAGCATTCTACCTTGCAGATATATGTAAATTCTGAAGGTTCCAGAGAAATGCTTTATGGTAAAATATACCTCACTTGGCATGTGAATGTAACCCTAGTGATTTAACCACAAATTTGTAAGATAAGTAATGTATATAAATTTACATGCAAAGCATTACAAATGCTTTGCTGATGGGAGTCATTACTGAAACATTATACACCTTTTCCATGGATATAAAAAATGTTCAGAATTCCAGCACATCAAAATATTCTTAGAAGTGGTTGGGATTAAAAGGAATCATTTTATTCTTTTTAGTGAAGTATCCATATAAGCTTCAGAAGCCAGCAGTTAAAATAAAAAATAAATAGAATTGCCCAATATGCAGGAAAGTTGCTCATAAAACATCTTAGAAATCAAGGTGGATAATGGCTGTCAAAAATCAATCAAGGAAACTCTGATAATCACCTTTCTGACTGTTGGCATCATTCATTGCTCTTAAATCTTTCAACCTCTTTGACAGATCAACTGCAGCAGTCTGCTTTGGAACTTGCTGTATTTCAGTCTCTGGTTCGTTGAATGCTTCTTGCTCAATTTCTTTAATCTAAATCATATGTCAAGAAGAAGGTTCCAGGTTAGTGATGTCCGCTACCAAAAAAAGGAGCCTTTGTGAAACCAATTCCATACTTACTCTCTTAATTAATTCCACAGGTTCCATAGCACGACGTATCTCTTCAGACTCCAAGATGTATCTAAGTTGTGCTGCAACAATAAATGATGTAGTTTTGATTAGTACAGGATAAAATTATTAAATTCATTGCACAATATTTGCTGTCTGCTAAACTAAAAAAAGTTTTTCATAAAAATTGATGGGAAAGTAAATGTGGCAATGATCAGTATATAAAAAAAACTCCTATTTGATGCAAAACATTAATTTGGAAGAATCATTTAATTGATAGCCATGTCAAGTTTGCAAATTCATGGGTTACAGGATTAACAATCATTCTTTGAGTTCAACCAAGGGTTATACAAGTTAATCTGCCATTATGAATTATACAAAAGTTATTTTAGATGTTTTCAGCTCTAACTTGGGTAATCAATTGAGAGAGAGGGAGAGAGAGTACTGAGGAGTTAGGATTTAGTCCTCAAGTCTTGGCAATATGGGACTACGGGAAGCAATAGTGTGATATCACCACCAAAAGGTCATGTTCTTAACATTTGAATAAATCTGACCTTACATATACTTTTTTACTGATGTGTACTTAGATCTCATCAAATTTTGGTCCAAATTGAAACTCTCAACTCTTCTTGTGATAGAGCTATCGCCTTCTTCTTCATATCCTCTTCAACAAATCTTACCATTCATACTCCCTTTTACTCATGTCTACACCTTAGATTTTTTTCATATTTGATCCAAATTGAAACTCTCAGCACTCTTCCCGTAATAGAACTATCGCCTTCTTTATATCTCGTTCTGGTGAATGAGGAAGCTATCCTCTACTTCCTTTTCCACATTTACTCTCTCTCTCTCTCTCTCTCTCATGCACATACACATGCAAACACAGAGATAACCACCACAAACATCTTTTATGTATGTAAGTACATACACGTTGTTCATACCCAAGTCAAATACTTATTGTGTTCATAACAAGCTCAAAGACCTCCATGTACCCACTAAATAATATTATCTTAGTATAAGCCAGCTCGAGTTAAATTTGGATGGCTGGCTCTACTCCACTCCAGTCCAATCTTCAGCACTGCTTCCAACTTAAGCAGGAATATACCATAGCTCATAATCTTTAAAAGATATTCATGGAATTGCTATATACCTGACACAGTGCTCAAGCAAATGGTACCTATAGTAATTAAATATACTTAGCTAGTGATCCTCATTACCATTTCCTAGATGAATGCATAACCATATATTTTTTTACAAAAAAGTTAATTTTCTGCATTTGAAATATAAAAAGTGATTATGTCCATCTATAGACTCCATACACAAGTTTGCAGAAGCATTGATCAATGGAGACAGGCATTCTTTTGGAAAAGGAAATATCATATTAGTGGCTTCAAATGCTTGGTAAGCTGGGATAATGTATGCAAGACCAAGGAGGAAGGCGGACTTGAGATCAAAGTCCTGTCAGATTGGAATACTGTGTAGGTGACGGAGTGGGCGTGGAACTACTATAAAGCTCATGAAAGATGGAGGTTAATCATTCGGTCTGCTTACTGCTCAGAAGGAAGTTGGGACCTAAAGCATGTCCAGATTCTCATGGTTTGTCGTTTATATGGAAGGAAATCACAAGCACTTGCAAGCTTTTAGGAATTGCCCAACTTTTAAAATGGGCAATGGTGAGAACGTTAGATTCTTGGGAAAATCAACAGCTCAGGGTCATCTCTTAAATATCACTTCCCTCATCTCTATGCCACTCACAGAAGGTGAATCCAACGGTGGCTTCTTGTTGGAAATGGAGGGAGATGAAGTGGAATCTAGACTTCATTACCCATCGAACCAGGAAGCAGATAAAGGACTAGATCAGCTCCTGGTTTTGCTGAGGAATACCAGGCTTTCTAGGGCAGCAGATAGACCTCTGAAAATTCGGAAAGCTTGAGATCAGCTTGGATTAGCTACCTGCTGGCAGATATGAAAAGAAAGGAAAAATCGAGTCTTTCTTGCCAAAAAGCAGCCCCTTACGACTGTTCCTTTTGCTGCCGTTCTTCGCCTTGAGGACTGGGAGTCTGGGAGCCTCTGTAGCTCTAAAGAGATCAATGGACACAAAGGAGCCTAATCCGGGTTTTAGTAGGGTTCTTGCCTTTTCTTTTTTAACCTTTTCTTCCTTTTTCAATACATGGTGGGTGTAGTTCATTACCCCTCCCTCTTTATACCTCAAGAAAACACAGAACATCATACCTAGATGGTTCTCAGAAGCAAATTTTCACAGTATAATCATATATTACACCAAAGAACCATAGTTTATGTTGATTTCTTGCTATTTTTCAACGTTCATAGAAATTTAATCATCCGACATTGGTCGCCGATCCAAAATCATGGCCCCACAACAGAATCCAATCAAAGAAAAAACAAAGGAATACAGAAATTCCTCCACCTATCGAATAATTCAGTAAAACATCTAGCAAAAGGAAAGTAAGAGAAGAGAAGTAAGCGATGCCTACCGGGGTCGAGTTGACGGGTTCCGACGCTCCTCCGGTGGGAGACGCCGACGAAGCCTTGGAGGAGAAAGAGGGCGGCGATTAGATTGAAGAAGCAGACCACGATGGTGGCGTTCTTGAATGAGAACCTCATCTTCCTCGCCTGCTGGCCCTCCATCGATCGAAACGACGACGATCTTCCCCACAAGAAAGACCCTAACCCTAAACACAATCCAGACCCTAACCTAGCGAGCGATCGAAGAACTTCCAGGCGGATCTCGAGTTGCTGCGGCCCCCGCTGCGCCCTGCTGTTCGGTTTCCGAGCAGGGATGTTAAAGTGGCCGGGATCCGATTAGCTGTCAACTACCAAACCCACTTTGGTTGGATCTGGTTAATTTCCGTAGAAAATATTTAAATTTATTATATAATAATATAATATATAATAAAAAAAATCAAAAAAAAATTTCATAATATAATCACATAACCTGATTCTATTTTCAAATTATTTTATAAGCTTTTCAATCCAAATTACAACGAAAACAATACCTCTCGTTCATTTACAAAAGAAAATAATATATCTCAATTATTTATAAAATAAAATAATATTTTCCATTTCATAATTCTTAGGAAATCATCCATATGGATTTCAATTATCATTTATAATACTCCTCCTTGGATAACCTCTTCATGATTAAACCTTACTGAGAAAAATTCTATGGGAAAAAAAATTTGGCCAAGAAAAAAGATTACAACATTCTTTTGAATTGATCAGGACATACTGCCTCATTAAAATCTTACTTGAAAAATTTAATGGGATAAAACCAAGGTGAAGAAAAAAGAGTACAGTACTTTTCCTAAAGACCAATTTCATAATCAACTTAGGTCTTTGAGCCGTCGCATCCTAATTTTATAAATTAATTTCTTAAATATCACAGTTGGAAGCATCTTGGTGACTAAGTTAGCTAAATTTTCACAAGAGCGAATTTGTTGCACATTAATCTTATCCTTTTTCTGAAGCTCATGAGTATAAAAAAATTTTGATAAAATATATTTAGTTATATCTCCTTTAATAAATCCTTCTTTGACTTGTGAAATACATGCAGCATTATCTTCATATATTATCGATGGGGTATTTTTTATATAAGATAATCCACATGATTCTCGAATATGTTAAATCATGGTTCTCAACCAAATACATTCATGACTCGGCTCATAGAGCGCAAGAATCTCTGAATGATTGGATGAAGTTGCAACCATTATTTGTTTTACAGATTTTCATGAGATGGCACAATCACCATGAGTAAAAACATATCAAATCTGTGACTTGCCATTATGAGGATCTGATAAATAACCAGCATCAGCATATCCTAATAATTGGTGCTCATAATTATATGGGTAAAGTAAACCCATGTCAATAGTACCCTGTTGATAGTGCATGATATACTTAATGCCATTCCAATATCTTTGAGTAGGAGCATAACTAAATCTTGCTAATAAATTTATTACAAAGGCAATATCAGACCGAGTATAATTAGCAAGATACATAAGTGCCTCAATTGTACTTAGATATGGTACTTCAGGACCAAGAAGTTCTTCTTCCTCTTCTTTGGGTCGAAAATAATCATTTTTCAAATCAAGCGATCTTACAACCATAGGAGAACTAAGTGGATGAGCTTTATCCATATAAAAATGCTTTAGAATCATTTTAGTATATGCTGATTGATGGATGAAAATTTTACTTGACATATATTCTATTTGAAAATCAAGATAATATTTTGTCTTACCCAAGTCTTTCATTTCAAATTCTTCTTTCAAATAAGTTACAGCCTTTCAAACTTCTTTAAAAGTTCCAATGATATTCAAATCATCTACATATACAGCAATGATAGCAAACTTAGTATTAATTTTTTTTAATAAAAACATATGAGCATATTAAATTATTAGAGTATCTCATTTTTAATAAATATTTATTGAGTCTATTATATCACATTCTATCAGATTGTTTTAATTCGTACAAGGATCGTTGTAATTTGACTGAGTACATATTCCGAGAATTTAAATCTTTTACTCCAGGTATTTTAAATCCTTCAAGAATTTTCATATATACATCACAATCTAACGATCCATACAAATATGTTATGACTACATCCATAAGACGCATATCAAATCTTTCTTTAGCTGCTAAACTTATAAAAAATCTAAAAGTTATGGCATCCATCATAGAAGCATATGTCTCATCAAATTCAATTCCAAGTCTTTGCAAAAATCTTATGCAACTAATCGTGCTTTGTATCTTACAATTTTGTTTAATTCATTTCGCTTTCTTGTGAACACCTATTTATAGCCAACTAATTTAATGTCCTTTGGAGTTTGAACTACAGGTCCAAATACTTTACATTTACGGAGAGAATTTAATTCTGCTTGAATTGCTTCTTTTCATTTTTTTTCAATCATCCCGTTGTTGGCATTCGTTAATGCTTTTGCGCTCATGATCACCACAAGCAATACTAGATGCTATTGCATAAGCAAATACATTATCAACAATAATTTTCTTTCGATCCCATATTTCATCTTTTGATGTATAGCTAATTAAAATTTCATTATTTTCTTGCATTTGGACTGCATCAAGAGCCTCAACTAAAATTTTTTTATTTCTAACAATTTGGTTATCCATAGAAGCTATATCATCGATAGTTTGTCTTGCTTCAGAAATTTTATTTTCCTCATGTACCATTTTACTTGAATTTTTTTTTCTTAGAACTTTATCTTTTGCTCCAAGTGGTCTTCCACGCTTCAAGCGTGGCGTGGCGTAGGTTGTTCTACAGCCGTATAGATCGATTATCCTGTTGAGACTTCTATCCGAGCTGGAGTATTTTCAGCTGGAATATACTCCAGCTGGAATATAATATTTGCATACCCTTCTTGTGTCTGTAAATGCATCAGATAAATTATTTGCTATATTTTGTAAATGAAGAATCCTTTGAACTTTCAATTCATACTAATTCATTCTTGAATCAAGAAATGATAAATTTGGTACATTTCATGATAACTTATGTTGTGCTTCTGATACATTTTTATCTTTTCCATATGATAGGAATACTATTTCATCAAATTGACAATCTGCAAATCGAGCAGTGAATACATCACCCGTCAAAGATTCAAGATATCTAATGATAGATGGACCATTAAAACCAATATAAACTCTAAGTTTATGTTGAGGTCCCATCTTAAATTTTTGGGGTGGAGCAATTGGAACGTATACAGCATAACCAAAAATCCTTAAATATGAGATGTTCGATTGTTGACCAACTATAAGTTGTAGTGGAGAATATGTGTGGTAAGCAGTTGGTCTTATTCGAATCAATGATGCAACATGTAAAATAGCATGCCCCCAAATAGATACAGGCAACTTAATTTTCATTAATAATGGTCGAGCATTGAGTTGCAACCTTTTAATAAATGACTCTACTAGATCATTTTGGGTATGCACATGAGCAACAGGATGCTCAACATTAATTCCAATTAACATACAAAAATCATCAAAGGTTTTTGAAGTAAACTCAGCTACATTATCTAATCAGATAAATTTTATAGGAAAATCAAAAAATTATGCTCATAATCGTATTATTAAAGCAAGCAATTTAGCAAATGCATTGTTTCGAGTAGACAACAAAAAACATGGGATCATCTTGTGAAAGCATCAATTAGGATAATAAAATATCTAAATGGTCTACAAGGAGGATGAATTGGACCACATATATCTCCTTGAATTCTATGCAAGAATGTAGGAGATTCAATTGCTAACTTTGTGAATGAAGGTTTATGTATTAATTTTTCAAGTGAACATACAGAACAATGATAATCACTAGTTAGAAGAATCTTCTGATTCTTTAATGGATGTCCATTTGAGTTTTCAATAATTTTGTGCATCATTGTTGATCCAGGATGACCAAGTTGTTCACGCCAAAGAATAAATATTTCTTTGTTAGTGAACTTCTGGTTCAATACTATATTTGTCTCAATTGCACGAATCATTATATAGTACAATCCAAATGAAAGAACAGAATATTTTTCTAACTCAAGTTTTCTATTTGAATCAAAAGAAATGATGCACAAAAATTCTTTACCATGTTCACTTTTTGTCTCAATATGATACCCATTCTAGCTGATATCCTTAAAGCTTTGTAAATTTCTTCTAGACTGTGCTAAATAAAGGGCTTTCCTAATTTTTAATTTTGTACCACCTGATAGTATAATGGTTACTCTTTCGAAGCCTTCAATTATATTAGAAGTATTAGAAATTGTACTTACATTTTCATTTGTAAAGGTTAATTGTGAAAAATATTTTTGATCCCAAAGTATAGTGTAGGTTGTAGCACTATCAGCTATGCAAAATTCTTTCACATTCATATTCGAGTTTAATCTAAAAAATAAATAAGATTTTGATTTTACAAAATAGTTCATTTATTAATTTCAAAATATAAGTACATAGACAAGACACTTTATTGAAGTGAAGAAAATATAATAGAAATTATTCTTTAACTATTTTTTCATCAATGATCATGTGGTCAATTTTTCCTTCAGGATGGGCAAAAAAATTGGAGACATCAAAAGGGGGTACATTTGGATTGCTATCATCATCATTAAACAAATCTACAAAGTTTGTCTCAGGCTTTTTTTCCTTCTCTTTCATGAAAGCTTAATATAGATCTGTCAGATGTTTTGGCGTACGATAGGTACGTGACCAGTGACCCTTCATTCTACATCTATAGCAAACATTCTCTTTAGGCAGTATCTTTTTCTCTTGATCAGAGCTTATATTAGTTTTTGGATTCTGCCACTTCAAGTGGCTTACCCTAGTATTCTTGAAACCACCACGACCACGACCACGACCACGACCACGTCCACGCCCACGGCCCAGCCATGACCTCGTTCATACCCATGCTCATTATTTTGGGATGACACAGCATTCACTTCAGGGAATGGTGTAGAACTGATCGGATGAGACTCATGATTCTTTAATAATAATTTATTATTTTACTTAGCTATCAGAAGGCATGAAATCAGTTCAGAATATCTTTTAAATCTACGTTCTCGATACTGTTGCTACAGGAGTATATTTGAGGCATGAAAAGTAGAGAATATCTTTTTCAACATATCTTCATCTGTTATATTCTCTATACATAGTTTTAACTGTGAGCTGATCCAAAATAAAATAAAATTATATTCAGACATGGTTTTAAAATCTTGCAATCTTAGGTGGATCCAATCATACCATGCCTTTAGAAGAATGACCATCTTTTGGTGGTCGTATCTTTTTTTTAGATTATTTTATAATATTAGTGGATTTTTCATAGTAAGGTATTCAATCTTTAAACCTTCATCAATATGATGCCGAAGAAAAATTAAAGATTTCGCGCGATCCTATAGGGATATGGTATTTTCTTCTTGAATCATGGTTCCAAGATTTATAGCATTAAGATGCATATCAGCATCCAGAATCTAAGATAGATAATTCTTGCCCGTAATATCAAGAGCAGTAAATTACAGATTTGCCAAATTTACCATATTTAAACTAAAAGTTATAAAGTAAATAAATATCAATAACTATGTCTCTTATAAATCTATTCTACAATCGAATAGCCTATGAAGGCTTCTAAAAATAATCCTCAAGATTTTCTTAATAGAGGTTGAGGAGGGGGATTAGCCCAATAGATTATGAGAATTGAATATTTTCAAAAGAATGTAATTAAAATTTAAAATATACCTTCAAGAATAAACCAAAGTGGATTCAAATTTGGAACCTCCTTCTTCTTGGAGATGCCTTGTACTATTAGATTGAAAAGCTTTTCGTGCTGATAACGTATTATATAATAATATAATATATAATAAAAAGATCAGAGAGACACAATGAGAGAATGAGAGAGAGAGAAAGAAAATTTTTTTTCATAAGATAATCACACATTCTCATTCTATTTTCAAGCCTTTTTATAAGCTTTTCAATTCAAATTACAAAGAAAATAATACCTCTAATTCATTTACAAAAAAAAAATAATATATCTCAATCATTTATAAAAAAAATAATATTTTTCATTCCATAATTCTTAGGGAGTCATCCATATGAGCTTTAATTGCCATTTATAACAAAGTTGATTTATTAGCAAAATAATAATAATAATAATAAGGTTTGGTTTCTCTTACCAAGCCCTAAGGCACCTCCAACGCACGTAGTCTACATGCTTTCCCTCGTTATTTCGGTACCTTTTAGTTTCTAGTTGCTAACCCTTTTATAGTTTTATTAGCTTAACCATGCATGATGGGAGGTGAAACCCTAATTGCCTTTTTTTTTTTTTTTGGGGGGGGGTACGTGGTGAGGAGACATCAGCTTGTTGATGTGTTTGCGAGATTCTTATCATAAATATAGTCATCTTAAGATGTGATGAAAAAGATGATAAAATGATGTTGCTGCATGTAAAATGCTGTATTATAAAGAAAATAGTTTTTTTAATTATTCATAAAATTAATTTAAATGAACAAAAATTATCAATGTTCCATCAGTAAAAACGTAGAGATAGATTTGTAATAAAAGCTGAATGTGATAGAGAAAATATAGTTACAATAGAGAAGTAGAAATTACTATTTATTTAATATGATGAAAAACTAATTAATTAGCAGTTTATGTGGGCATGTGAAAGATTCAAAAGGCCTTGGTAAGAAAAGGCATTTGAATATGTTGGATGGGGAAGGGGGCAAATGCAAAATGCATGGGAGTTGTTAGGAACTATTCTTCAAAATGAATTATGCTTGTCCAATCTTTTTTTTTAAAAAAAAAAAATTGACCAAAAAAAGAAAAAAGAGAATAGGCACCAAAATGAAATGATTGGTAGAGAAAAAGCAAGATTTTTATGATGTAAAAGAGAAAACAGTCCTACCCTAAAACACAAATAAGTCACATTGATGGTTCAACTTTCTTTCTTCTTCTCTTTTTTTTTTAATATTAAGCTTAATATTTAAAATAAAAAAAATAGTGGTAGGTTGTCTCTCTTGAAATTAAATTAGGTGGTAGGAACAAATTCATCCTTTGCTTGGATGGTCTCACTCTTTGCCACTTGGACAAGGGCAAAAAGAATGGAGATGATATCATCCCTTGCAAGGGATGAGCATGAAGCAATGGGTTTGCTAGGAAGTGAAGATGACCTTGTTGGTAGGACTCATAATAGAACAGACCAGAAGAAAGACAATCCTTGTTGTGCCGTTCATCCCAGTGATGATGGTGATGGTGGTTTAGGCGGTGATAAACGAACTAATCTTATCGATAAGGAGGAGTCTGGTGGCTTGGCCATGGTAGAATGGGAAGATGATCCTGATGTTGGTTCATCAAGCGCTCCACCTGCATCCAAGTCGGCCGCTAAATTGGATTCATCTTTATTGAACCGAAATAGGCGAGGAAAAAATTTAAATTTTGCTCAGGCTACAGGAAGTAATGACCATGTTAGGCTCAAGGCCACTGGCATGCCTTCTCAGATGGGAGATCTAATTTCATGGGATATGTTGGTTGCAAAGGGTCAGATAAAAGGAAACTTGTCAGCTTCTCCCTTAGGTTAGAGTTCCTCTATGCTCTCAAGCCCATTAAATTCTAATTATGATCTCTATTACCTCTATCACATATATGGGGCAAAGAGAAACAAAGAGTAGAAATCAGGTGCTAGTCCCTTAGGGTCCGTGCAGGAGGCAAATTGTTCGGCGACTAAGGAGGGAAGCAGTTCCATGAACAAAGAGGAGAATGTAGGCCTCAATGGGCCTGAGTGTGCAACTGATGTGGAGGGGGCCTCTTCTTCTGATGGACCTAATCAAATTGCATTTCTAGATACTATTGTGAAAGAGATAGCACATGAGAAGTCATGTAGTCTAGTGAACAAAATGCATGAGTCTCCAATGGAAGCCCAACAAGGACCAGAGGAGGTTGTGGAAACTCTTGAAGCAAGGATATCATGGACATCAATGAAGAAGGCTTCCAATGTGCATGCCTCAAGACCAAGAAGATCAACCAGGTTAAATTGATTTGGAGGGGGCCTCTTCTCCTGATGGACCTAATCAAATTACATTTCTAGATACTATTGTGAAAGAGATAGCGCATGAGAAGTCATGTAGTCCAGTGAATAAAATGCATGAGTCTCTAGTGGAAGCCCAACAAGGACCAGAGGAGGTTGTGGAAACTCTTGAGGCAAGGATATCATGGACATCAATGAAGGAGGCTTCCAATGTGCATACCTCAAGACCAAGAAGATCAACCAGGTTAAGGGCAGTGGGTGAGGGAGGCAATTGCAAAGTTAATTCTAATTCGTCAGAAGAAAAGAAGTAATAAAATAGAATATTTGAATCTTGACCCTTGTCGGCCCCTATCTTCGATCCCATAATGCCTACTCTTGGAATGGGGCAGGCCATGCAGGTTTTCTTTTTCAGAGGATATTGCTAAGGAAGTAATTCATAAACTGGTTGAGCTAGAGAAGGAAAAAGTGGTGGTGAAGAAGCAATAGAGTATCTTATGTTAAGTAGTGGTAGTACTTGATTAGCTATGGAATTCTATCTGATATGGTCAAGTTGTTTTTGTTTTGGGGGGCAATGCTAGAAACATAGGATTGATGTACTTTTCTTATTCCCATTGAATGTGATGACAAGCAAGCTATGGTGTGCATATGTTGTCATAGTATTGGTCATGTTTTGAATATATGGAATGGCATATGTTTCATTGCATACTGATTATACGAAGGTATCAGTGCTCTACATGGATGCTATCAGGAGAAAAACAAGTGTTGCTATAATTATCATTTTGTGGAATATCAGGGGTTTTGAAGATGCTGAAAAGAGAAGAGCAATTAAAAATCTTGTTGTGTCCTCCTCCTGTGATATCATTCTTATACAAAAATCTAAAATTGCAGCACCTTTACCAGCCTTCTTAAGTTCTATGGACGATTCTAAATTGGATAGTTGGGCACATTTAGATGCTACTGGCTCGGCCGAAGGAATTCTAATTGGATGGAACTTCATGATATTTGATCACAGAAACTCAATTATAAAAGAATACGCATTCACAATTGACCTGTATTACATGATGTTGAAGACAAGTATTTATGTAACAGCTGTTTATAGTCCTAATGATAGAGACAAGAGGGATGTATTCTTTCAAGAATTGGTAAACATCAAGAGCACTTTATCAGGGCCTTGGCTTATTGGTGGTGACTTCAATCTTACTATATCCTATAATGATAGAAGGGGCAATCAACAAAGCATCAAAGATAATTTATTTTTTATGGACTTCAGTATCCTTATTAAATCTTGTTGATCAAGAAACTTTACTAGAAGCAATAGAAGAGATAATCCTTCCTTAGCAAGGCCAGATTGATTACTTCTTTCTATAGAATGGGAGGGTTTGTTTTCAGCTTCGATGCAGAAAGCTTTTCCTTGCTTCACCTCCAATCATGTGCCAATAGCCCTTGAATGTAATATCAAATTTTATTCAACAAAAATTTTCAAATTTGAGTCTTGGTTGGAACAAGATCTAAATGAGATAGTTACCAGCATTTGGAGAAGTATATAGGATTGTTCCAACCCTGTAGCAGGTTGGGTGAATAATTTGAGAAAACTCTAGAAATAGTGGTCTTCTTCTAAAAGAATCTTGGATAGAGACTTGAAAGAGAAATTATAGCATGATGTAAATATCATTGATAAGAAAGAAGAGTGCATTGAGCTCTCATCAATAGAACTTGAGACTAGAAGAATTTTGAGGAAGTCTTTATAGGAGTTGTATCATAAGGAGGAATTATATTGAAAGTAGAGAGCTAAAATTATTTGGCTTAAGGAGGGAGATAAAAATACCATATTCTTCTATAAGATGGCTTCAGGAAGGAGGAAGAGGAATTATATTGCATCTCTTTAGGAGAATGGCACCCAATTAACATCACAGGAGGATATTGAGTCCATATTATACTCCTTCAAGAATCTTTTTAGTAATGCTTACACCCCTAAATCTCAATTAATTGGAGCATGTTATATGGTGATTACTGGATAAATCTTTGTGATTTGGATGCTCAATTTATCCTAGAAGAAGTCATGAAAGTAGTTTTTTCTTTTAATGATTGGAAAGCCCCTAGGCCAAATGGATTTTCCTTCTCATTCCTATAGAGATACTGGGATATCTTAAAAGATGATATTATAGTACTTATGGAGGAGTTTCACAGAGTGGTTCTTGCCTTGAGCCAAATGAACTTTGCCTTCATTTCACTCATTCTCAAGAAAGAAGGTACTCTCACTGCAAGTGATCTCAAACTGATTAGCTTCCTTAACAGCCTCTACAAAATTATCATGAAAGTCCTCGCAGCGCTTTTAGCCAAATTCCTCCCCTCTATAATCAACCAATCTCAATATGGTTTTATTAAAGATCAATACATTATGAAAAATTTTATGAGCGCCCATGAAATGATCTCCTACTACAAGAGATCAAAGTAAAATGAAATCTTATGTAAATTGGACTTCGAGAAGGCATTTGATAAACTAAATTGGGACTTTCTTTTTGCAGCTCTTCAAGCCAATGGATTTTCAGATAGGTGGATAAATTGGGTTCATAGTCTTTTATCATCAGCTTTCGTTCCTTTCTTAGTGAATAGTAGACTAGAAAGATGGATCAAGTATAAATAAGGACTAAGACAAGGTGATCCACTCTCTCTAGCTCTTTTCATAATTGTTGTAGATGTCTTAGTTAAACTTTTCAAGCTAGCTGGTGCTTTGGGACTAATTGAAGGAATTGATAAAAAACAAGAATTTAAAGAAATTAAAATCTTACATTTTGCTGATGATACATTATTATTTTATGCTGGAAAGAAGGAGAGTATACTGGCTGCCAAAGCAATCATTTTAGCTTTTGAAGAGGCTTCTGGTCTGAAAATCAACTTCCATAAAAGCTTCATCCTATGTATGAACATGGAAGATAGTGAGGCTTCATTATTTGCAGGTTGGATAAATTACATGAAATGATCCTTTTCTTTTGCATAAATGGACCTACCTTTATGTAATCGAAAGTTATCTAAGCAATGTTGAATGCCACTTATTGAGAAGATTAATTTAAGACTGGCTTCATGGAAAGGTAGACTCTTATCTTGGAGTGGTAGGCTAACATTAGTTAATTCTGTCCTAACTGCATTGTCCTTATATTACATGTCTATTTTCAAGCTACCTAAATGGGCCATCAATAGAACTGAAAAAATGAGGAGAGCCTTCCTTTGGAGAGAGAAAGAAAGTATAACTAGATTTCATTGCTTAATTAGAAAGCTAGGATAGAGTTTGCAAAACTAGAGAACAAGAAAGATTGGGAATCAAAAATATTGAGCAGATGAATCAAGCTCTTCTTGCCAAATGGACTTAGAAATTTTTAGAAGGCTCTAAAAACCATTGGTAGAATCAAATCAGTAGTGCCTACCATAAAAGTTATAAGTTTGGCATGAGATCGAGGAAAAATCTAGATACACTATCATATATTTAGAGAGATATTAGTAGGCATGAGGGTGCCTTTTGGAATTGCATTTTTTTCAAGCTTGGGAATGGACATGGCATCCACTTCTAGAAGGATTCGTGGTTAGACTCAGTATCACTTTGCTCTTATTTTGCAGGCTTATATGATAAAGTAGTTAAGCATAACACTACTATAATCACTTATTAGAGTTGGAGATCTCTATCATGGCATATTAGACTACAAGGACCTTTATTATAGGAAGAGATAAAACAGTTGGAGGCTCTTCATGAGATTCTTACCTTGGTTAGACCTTCAAGAGTTGTTGACGTCCCGATATGAAAATTAACCTCAAATGGTATATATTCTATTAATTCATACTATAATTTTTTTGAAAAATGATAGTTTGAGATGCTTGGACCATAAGACCATTTGGAAAGCAGCCCTTCCTAAGAAAGTTAAAATATTCTTTTAACTTGTATTGAGGAACAAACTTCAAACAGAAAAAAGTATTAGCCAAAAAAAGGATGGAATATTAGTGCAAGTTGCCTCTTGTGTGGTAGTAGCAATGAATCAATTCATCATTTATTTGTAAGGTGCTCATTCTCCAAAAATATTTGGTCTACCATCAAGATTCAATTGAAGCTAAAATGATGGCCTAAAAATTTTCATGACTTGGGATAAAATTGCGAGTAGAAAATAAGAATTTGTTATGTCGAACTTATTGCAGCCGTTTGTTGAAAGATTTAGCGACAGCGAAATGAGAAGATTTTTTTTTTGGAGAAGTCGATCCATTGATTCCATCCTACAAATGGCACTCTATAATTTCCATAAATAGGAGTAATTAAGCCCAGTGAAAATGGAGAAGAACCACCGACAGTTGTAGAGAAATTGACTCATTAATGCCAGCCATCCTCCTTCTCCTCTCTTTTTTTTGCTTCTATTTCTTCCTCTTTACTTTTGTAAATATTTCTTATCCGGGGCAGCATCTGGCTTCCTCCGTTTCCCTCAAAAAATGGATATCATCCCTTGCACTTAAGCAAGAGGGCGCGGTTTGATTTCAATTAGAATTAATTCCCTGAAGGCAGGATACGTATAGACTAGAAAAGATAAACTCAAAAAAAGAAAGAAAATCTGATTTGGCTGGCAGGGCTGGTACATGGTGATGCTTATGTTTCTTGGAACTGGCGTACCTTTTACGGAATTACTCGCACCTGCTGAAACTCCCCTCGACCAGGGAGTACTACAGTTTATATGATGTCTTCGGGTACCTTTCGGTGACCATTTGTATCCCAAGAAGGCCCACCACGCCCTTCGAGGTCATCACATCTTTGATTAAGCATCAAGTAGGATTCAAGGATTTCCGAGTTAGACTTCGATAACTATGCTCGGTGCTATTTATTCATTTTATTGCATAATGTTTCATGTGATTGAGAAGCAAGCCAATAGCTGTTTGTAAGGAAGAAAGAAAATGCCAAGAACAATACGCAAAGAAATTTATGTGTAATTAAATTGTGGATTATTTGATTGTGGACTTCGTGTCCTAAAGGAAGGAAGGAGCATGGACCCCAAAAGGAATGCTGATCCCCAGGAGGGAGCCATCGGTGACACTATTCTGAGGAAGCATGCATCTAGTTGGCCAGGAAGTCGGTTAATGGTAATGGGAAAACGAAGCTAAAAGTTGCAGGTTGAGCTGTGAGCTTGAATGCTAGCCCATGAGGGTATCCTCACATGGTCCAACACTGCAATCCTTGAAGGTGTTAAGGGACCCCATGACCGGTGAAAATGAAGTTTCGTTTGCCCATTTGTCCTGAACATGACAAAGATGGGCACTTGGTTTCTCCATTTCAATGCCAAGCCGTTATCCTGGGTCCCGGCAATCTGATGCATGTCCACGTTGACGATTAAGTCTCATCCTTAGCTTCTCAACCATAGGTTCTCAACATCACAAATCCAATTGCTGAACAAAAGGCGATCAACCGGGAGTCTTCTCTCTCTCTCTCTCTCTCTCTCGACATCCTACAATGGAGGACCGCAGTAAATAAAAAAATTCACTTGTCTTAGTTCAATCTTGCTAACCATGGCCAACAACAGGGTGTCATCCGACAAGGTAGCACCGGAGGAAAAAGATAGTGACCATAGAATGTGTCATGATCTATGGAAGCATGTGGAAGTGGAGAAAATGGTTTGTGCCAAGGAGGGCAGAGAATCCATGGATCCTCTTTAGAAAACACAAAAGACGAGATAGGATGACTCAAGGGAAAAGGATGTTGCACTAAAGTAGTATCATGAGTTGAGACAATTGAACAGATCTAAGTTACAGAACTTAGAAAAGATTAAAATGGAGCTCTCACTATTGGTTGAAGTGCTCTACAAAGCTATGCCTGTTGCCTTTGTACCAAAGGTTTAGCTGCTTTCCAACTTGGACTTGTTACCTGTTCATTCTAGATATTTATTTGCCAAACATGTAGGATCGGGCTCTTCTAGATGAATGAATGGCCTGGAAGTTTTATAGCATCAAAAATTAAAAGGATAAGAAAAATTAAAGTTGAATCGAAGTATATGTTTAGTGCTCCAAAATGGTTGTCACATTGTTGATCGTGATCGTAAATGGGGATCAATAATCAATATTCTCTTTTGGTGCCGAAAGGAAAGATTGTCGCCATCCTTAGCTGGTAAATCTGAAAGTGTGATCACTTGGTATTAGCGTTCTTAGTGCGAAGTGACAAGTTAACACAGAAAGTAGAGGATGCTGTCTGATTCTAATGTTCCTCTCCTACAGACAGATCATCTGTAATTGTCTATTCATCTCGATGATCTGGTTTCTAATCTAGATCCATGGAGCAAAGCCAGTTTTTATATCAGGGACGAACATTGGAGAGGATCCTAGATGAGTACAGCTACACTTTTATGGAATCTTTGGTCGTGAACTAGATTCTGTTGCTATCTTAGCATGCAAAGGACTACCGTGCTTTTGCCAAGCATTCCAAGCATGCATCCCAGAAGACAAATCAGCCAGCCAGTGAAGCAGGACGGGACCTCAAACAACATTTCCCATTCATGGACTAAAAATTTTTGATGAATTGTAAAAGGTGGTTACTGGTTAGAGTAGCTATCTCTGCTGGTTTTACTGCAAGGAATAGTAAATTTAGTGCCCGAGGCTGTAACCACACATGCATATACCCCAAACAGATTTTAAAAAAAAACAAGCTGTAATTAAGCATACATATAACCAAAACAGACAAAAGAAGCTAGATATTTGCAAAGTTTGGAATTTCTGGAGAAGCTTGTTTGGAGCAATAATCTTTCATTTATTTTTTTTTCAGTGTCTATGGATGTAGTGAGAAACTTTCCTCGATTTGTTGAATATATGGGAAGGAGAAAAGAAGTGGGAAGTTTTAAGTAAGGAGTTGAGGAAGGTACAAATAGTCTATTACCATGGAATCACTAGGAGTTTTCAGATACCAAGGTAGATAGAAAGCACCAAATTAACAAGTTTATGATTGTCTATCATCTTTGCAGTGCAGAGATTTCCCGCGGATGGTTTGAAGAGTTTTTAGGAGTACAGCATTAGACGAGGCTTTTCACTTAAGAAAGATCCTCGCATTCCTCTCTTTCCTTCCAGATTTTCCAATTGAGTGCCATTATGAGCTGATACCAAACTCTTCTCCAAGGCACTTGTGTCCTCTTTCTCCTCCATGCAGTCTAGAGATCATGGATGCTAGAAGGCCTATCATATTAAGAAGAAGTTTCGATATTGTTGATTAAATATTTCTAGCGAATGGACATCTTATGGACAAATGATTTGTTGATTCCGCCCTTGAACCACATTATGGACAGCATGTACTTACAATCCAACCCATCTTCACTACTTCTCCTGTGTGCAACCTATTTTTTCGTGTCAGCCAAATTAATATTTTAACCTTCTCACATATTGCGGCCATCTAAATTGCCTTGTAGTAGGGACAGAATACCACCATTATTGATAAACTTGAAGAATGAGTCCACCATGTAGATGCTATTTTTTGTAAGTTCCAAACTGGTTCATCCGCAATCTTGGAAGGCTTGGCAGTGAAAACAAGATCCTATAAAGATTCAAGCTGTCTTGATTCATGAGGGAGAGCAGGTCATCATTCTCCAATTTGGTCTAGTAGCTTCATGGAAAAGCTCTTGTTTGGAACGATAATCTTATGAAATTCTTAGGCTACAAATATTTAGGAGGCTATGGCATGTGGTTCGAGTTTTTATAGTTGCACTGGGTTTCATTGTCTTAAACAGCTCCCGACATTTGTCCCTCTTCCAGAAATAATTCAGACTAACCACAGGATGTTTTGGCGCACTGTCATAGATTTCCATAGACCCCGTTCGGATGAAATAATTGTTTCTTTCCAGCTACCACACGGATCCAACTTCTTCCGTCAAGCATTATTGTTATAGATTCTGAACCCTTTCCAGTGAGACATGGCAATTCAGAGCCATGGCCTCAATCTTCCTTGAAGTTGAAAAAGAAGAGGCCAGCACGAACAAATGTTAATTTTTACAACAAAAGTGGTTCCTTTTCCATTGAATTAAATGTCTGAATCACTATACAAAGTAACAAAATCTAGGCAAGATTCTTCATCACCAACTTTTCTATTGAGAGAGGGCTCTTCCTTCCTTTTATATTTTTCCTTTTTTCCTCTCTTTTTTTTTTTGGGTGGTGGGGGGAGGGGTGGGTTGCACACTTGCACTGTTATACAACCCAAAACACTAGGGAACATATAAATAGAAGATCAAAATCTTCTCATCATATTTGTGAACTGCATCTCCTATGACAAGCAATTATTTGCTTTGCCTGCTTTGTTTCCTCTTTCCAGACCCTGCCAATGTCCTCAGCGATCCTCACTGCATCCAAGGATGCACCAGAGAGCCCTCTCCTTGTGAATCCAACAGCATAGAGCCCCGACTTCCCTTTCCACCCATTTGGGAATGGTTCCTTTGGAATTCCGTCCTTGGAGAAGAAATCGCTGCCCTGCAAAGATAAAACCCAAAGCGCGCTCCTTTCAGCATATAGAGTAGGCAAACGGTACTAAAGAATCTTCAACTTCCTATTGATAAAATGTTCTGTCACTAACTACCGCAACTTCTTCTTCATATCTCAATTATATTGTTATTATATTCTTTTTTGTTCCCGAAACGCATGTGAGGAGTTTATGCCTCTGGAAACAAAACTAAATTCAGCCAAATCCAATGTCCTTTCCAACATCTCATAAAATTTAGAGCTGTCAGAACCCAACTTTCATAACTGTCCCTTTTAACAGGACAATATAGAACTTGAACTCAAAAAGGAAGAGGACAATATAGAACATGGAGAACAGCATATAGATTCTATATAAAAATTCTAAGCTGCGCAGCCCAATTTCATTTTAAAAAGAAAATGGAAAAAAGAGAGAGAGAAGAAGAGGAAGATGAATGTACCTGCAACCAAAAAGGAACGTTACTGCGGTAGCCGGTGGCCATTATAACAGAATCCACGTTGAGCACTCGACCATCAATCAACTCAACTCTGCCGTGCAAGAACCTCTTGATTCCAGGAACCACCCTTATTGCACCAGATTTAATTTTTCCCAGTGCACCAATGTCCAAAACAGGGGTCTTTCCCTGTGTGTATTTGAGCTCCAGAGGACCTTCCGAAGGTCGCTTCAGGCCATACTTCTTTATATCTCCAAGAATCATCCATGAGAGAACCAGTAAGATCTTATCAGTCAGCAAGAGTGGGAGCCATTTCATTAAGGCGACAGCTAACTCGAACGTTGATTTCCCGAGAACCTCCCTTGGTAGTACATGAACCTGCAGAGCAAATCAGAACTCTGTCAGCAAAAATAATACACAACGAGAAACAAAGCTTGAAAAGAGAGATAATTTTACGGTCAGTTTTCTGTAATTTAGAGCGTAGAATCTATGATGTTTTCAGATTGTAGTTGTCATTTCTGGAACTTCTTTTTATTTTAAATGAAAAACTACAGAAATTCTGTAATCGAGTGGTGGTGATCGCTAACCGAGTCACGAACCACCATCGTTGGGAAGGCCTTGTGGTGGCAGAGATCGAGGCAGACTTCCATGGCGGAGTTGCCACATCCCACCACCAACACCTGCTTCCCTCGGTAGGCCTCGCCGGACTTGTAGTCGCAAGAATGGATGACCCGACCGCCGAATTCCTCCAATCCTTCCATCTCCGGCATCACACACTCAGCATTCTCCCCTGTAGCCACCACCAGCCACTGGCAAATGTACTCCACCTCGGTGTTCCGGCCTGCATTCCCACCCCGCGACACGACGGTTCTCACTCGCCACATACCACCCATCTCATCGTACCTCGCAGACTGGACAGTCTCATTGAACTGTGGATTGAGCTCGAAGATCTTGGCGTAGGACTCCAAGTAGTCTGTGAATTGTTTCTTGGTTGGGTACTCGGGGAAGTCATCGGGGAAGGGGAGCTTGGGGAGCTGGCAGAATTGCTTGGGGAGGTGGAGCTTTAAGCGATCATAGGTGCGCTTTTGCCAGAGGGAGGCAATGCTGTCGGACCTCTCAAGGATGACGAAAGGAACACCATGCTTCTTGAGGCACGCACCCACTGCGAGGCCCGAAGGACCAGCTCCGACGATGAGCGGGCCATGCACCAACTTGCATTTGCGCTTAAAAAGACCGTCATGGTCGGACCAATGGGCCATGATATCAGATAGCCAGGTGAAACTATATTGCTCGTTTTCTAGGGTGGACTAGAAGTAGAAGGCAGCTCTTTTCAAGGATTAATTATGTGATTATTATATACAGAATATGAAGATTGATAAGCTAAAATGAAGAGGCTTGCTGCGTAGAGACTGAAGGGCACCAGACTGTGACACGAGAGAGAGTTTTGCAATTGATGCAAATGGAGCTGGGTCGCTAGAACTGGACATATGTAGGACAGAGGGGGGGGGAGGGAGAGAGAAGAGATGGAGCTTGTTGAGGTGTGGAAGGTTGGGAGGATGGGGGAGGAGTATAAATAGGTGGGCTTCCATGAGGTCTGCATGTGACCAGAGTGATAGCTGATGCTTTCGAGACTTTATCAAATGATTATTTTTATTTTTGAGAAGAGCTCCTTGCAAATGACAAGCTTCGCCATTTCTACCAATTTTTTAACATACAAGAAGTATATATGCATTTCTGTATGTATAAAACAAGATTTTGATCCATAGTTTATTTTGGAAGTAAATTGGAGAGAAGTAGCCAGAACACAGAATTCACAAAGCGACGTAGTGAAAAGCTGGAAGCTGTTCAGTGTCTGACGGGATTTTGTCCCGCCAAGCCAAATCTGGTGAGTTTTTGGATCAATCACTTTCAGATGGTCAGAAAAAAATATTATAATGTTCTAAAGCATGAGATGATGAGGGGGATTGAGATGGTGGCTGTCATCCTCCTTTCTTATGGAATTGGAGTCACGACTGTGGAGCCCTATGAACTCGATCTCGATCCACTGTTCCTCTAAAAGCTCCAGTTCCCACCTCATGCTTCATCTGATATCCTAATGCATTTGTTGCAGTCATGAACTCATGTAATCAGTGTAATCTCCATAGTTTTTTCGAGTAATTTTTATTCTGGGCAAACTTCATAGTTTAACTAGCGGGGAGGAAATCACCATTCCTGTGGCACAGATAATATCATGTTAGCAGATCTAGATGTTGTTCTGGAGTCTATCAGACTAACACAAAGTTATGCTAGTATCTAGCAAAAATATGACCACATAGTATAAACTCGTATGCTATGAACGTTAAGACGTCTGAAAAACTGCTTATAATCATGATTCTTAATTGAAGGAAAAGCATATCAGATCAAACTACATCTCTTTTTTGAGTCATCCGGTGACATCATGAATCAATTGCTTGAATCCTGCAAAGCTTCACTTCATTTTGATTTTTTTTTTTTTCGGTTCTTTTCCTCTTTGTTCTTCTGGAGTTTGGATTTTTCTTAACATGATAAGACATTCCATGGAGGTAATGGATGAAACTTTAGATTCAATGTCCTAAGCCATGTTGTGGCCCAGTTTACTATCATTGACCAGGCTGACAAATCCTGAAGTTTGCAGTCTATTATTTTTTTTGACCCGAGAGTATAAAATTGCCGTACTTCTCTCTTGAAATGCTCTTGAGAGGGTTGCCCAAATTATTAGGTGCCCGTTCAATAAACGGCACACATGCTTAAAATCACTAGCAACTAACAAAATCTTATAGTAAATTCTCTTGATTATTGTAATCCTCAAGATTATCGTAACTCGAGTTGTTATTGGCCCGTGAGTAGGGAAGAATTTGAAGCCCTTAATTATCTTATTAGTGTGAGTAAACACATTTTAGTTGAGAGCGGGTGCCACCTAACTCTAAAAGTTTCATCTTTTGATTGCCTTGGCAGGTGATGTTGCTTCTGTGCAAACTAAACGTATCTCTTTCCTTTCTTTTCTTTTGTTTTCGGTGCATAAGGTGTCTCTTTCCTGGATGGAATATATGGCAACATAACAGTGATGGAGGTGATTATGAGAGTTTGTTTTGAATCAATTAAAACTTAATCCATGCCTGATTGATGGATCAGGACCCAACACAGCCAATAATATTTAATGAAACTTGTTTGACCAATTACTTGCCCGACATTATATATTCTACTATATATAAATTGTTTTCTTGCCAATATATAGACTCTTGCAGGTTGATTGCTGATTCTTAATTAATCCAAAAATTTGTTCAGAAAAAGAGAAAACGATGAAGAAAATAAGGCAGCAATAGCTTTTGCTGCTTGTATATAGTGTTTCACTACAGATTTTAGAATTTGTGATGGAGTGAAGATAGTAATTTTAATAATCTCAAAGTCCTACTTGTTGTCACATACTCTGTCTGTTTAAACCCGGTATTCTCACCAAGCTAAAGGATCACATTAGTCAAATCCAATTGCAATCATAATAATCAACCTATGATCCATCGTAGTAGGGTGCATGTTGCAGTGTCCTCTAGTCGTATATGAATTATGGATTGGATTTATTTTGATATCATTTATATCAATTTAGAATCTCGTCCTAGGTTTCTCGGTTTTATATTATAAGTATTCATGATCTTTTTAGCATACAAACTGATGTGCAACTAAACGTATGCTTGGGTGGGTCCTCATAGCTTGAATCCCATAGTCCATCACTTTAGGAAACTAAACCATACCCCAAGAAATCAAAGCGATTTTATTTCTGTGGTTGTGACAAATGCTCTCACAGCTTGGTAAGAGGGTGGAATTTGCAAGCTATGCTGAAAATTTTGCTTCCATGCAACGTAGGTTCATCTTTTGTCAACAATAGAGTGGCGTTTGTCACTCATCTTGGAGCTACTCTTCCTGAGTCTTAGTTGCATTTCTCCTGGTAATCATAAGCGATCCAAAGAAATCGTACAACCTATGGAAAAATATTATTCCTCCTCTTTTTTTCCAATTATATTTGCTGAAAGTCCGTACCGATGCTGCATATAATGCGTTGAGAAAATGAGCTATGCAAGACCTGATGTTGATATAGCTAACCAATAATAATAATAATAATAATAATAATAATAATAATAATAATAATAATAATAATAATAATAATAATAATAATAATAATAATAATAATAATAATAATAATAATAATAATAATAATAATAATAATAATAATAATAATAATAATAATAATAATAATAATAATAATAATAATAATAATAATAATAATAATAATAATAATAATAGACAGCTACAAAAACAACCATGCCGTAGCATAATATTTTTAACCATTATGTTTTGAGTAACATTAAGCCGATGGCTCGATGATGCCACAAGGAAATAATATTAAGCAAATAATATAATTATAAGCTCATGAACTATTTTGACTTCTAAGAATTGATTAAAAAATTAAAAGATTAATGATAAAAATGATCTCAAATATTTATAGTTATCATTAGGATCTAATTAGATCAAAACTAGATAATCGAGGTCCTGCATTGATGGCTGAAGCTATTAGATATACTTTAAAACTGTTTATATATCAAAAATTATATACGTATTAAAAAGTCAAAAATTAGATAGTCTAAATAAACTTAAATTAGATATATTTTTTGATTACTTAAAATATATATTAAATTTTTTTTTAAAATTATATAATTTTTGATATATAAATAATTTTGAGATAATAGATCATATTCAATTATTTGGATCATTAATATATAGGATCTTCATTATTTAGTTTGGATTTTATCAGATTTCAGTCCAAATCTAATTGATCATATCCAACTATCTCTCTCTCTATATATATATAAAGTATATAATTAAATCATAAAAAATGAAATCAATTTTGTTATGGAATATGGTGATAGGGTCGTACAAGTTGGATTAGCCCCACGAACAAGTTTGAAACAAGCTTCTTGCCGGAAACCTCCACCCTATTCCTCACTTCTCCCCACAGCCAATGGAATGCGATGCAGATGACGAGACTTATGGAGAGCCACGGTAGATGGAAGGACGTAAAGCGAAGGCTACGAGAGAAGAGTCGCGGAGAATAAATAACGACAGAAAATAATCTTCGCCCTCCCTTGTACATCCTGTGATACATGAATTTCGCTCAGTTTCGGTCCACCCCAGTCCTTGCCGTGCGGTGATTGGTAGGATGACAAATGGAACCGCCTATTTTTCACGTGATTCCCATGTCCAGTCCTCGCCGTGCGGTAATCGGTAGGTTGGTAAATAGGATCCACCTATTTTATATATATATATATATATATATATATATATATATATATATATATATATATATATATATATATATATATATATATATGCATGTTACTGTGTAAAACTTCAGATGGTCGAGAAGAATTCATGCTGAAGAGCCGATTGAGTTGGATGAACATAGATCGTGGGTCAACCTGCAAGAAAAATTTTAAAAAATTGATGAAATACTCTCCGATTTAGGATTCTTCGATGCTTAAGTCAGTTGAGGCCTTGAAAATAAATAGTGAAAATGAAAATTTAGAAAAATAAGAGAGAATTTCTGAGTAGAGAGTGATTCAATCTTTCTTTAGAGGAGAAGTTAAAGGTCGATTTCAGTAGAGTGTCAACTCTATGAATCTTCAGTCTAAGCCTCCTCCAGAGGATATCCTATCCTTCTATTTATAGAGAGATTTACTTAAGCCTTAAAGAGAGTTTGTTAGGCCATTAATTTATTATGGCTAGCTGGATTGCAACTGTTGGTCGTTTGCCTTGATAGCGATTAGCTATAGCATAGCTGGAGGAGGGCCGTAATTTAGTTAGAGCATAGTTGGTGCTTAGTTGGCTTTCAAATCTTGTCAAGATCGATAAATTATTGATCTAGTTTGTACGAAAAGTCGGTGATCTTCCCATCTAAGCATTAGCTAGGGTGGAATTCACCGGCAGAGTTGACGACATCGGTGTTTTACCGTCTCAGGAGAATAGACTGGTGGCGTACGTGGAGACTAATCTCGCGCTTGTGGATCACTGATGTTTGAGGTTGGTATAAATCTGATCTCCTATGAAACTCAGTGGTCACTATTTTTTAGGATGTATTTGAAGTACTGGTCTAACTCCATGTGGTCATACTGAGGTCGGTCAATTATTAATCTCTATTCAGATTTATTTTGAATATCATGGACGGTGGTTCACCGATCTGAACTTCATTATAATTGGTATATTATCGATCTGGACCTGATCATTTGGTCAATCTGACCATCTGGCTAAGAATGTCTGATCTCCATATCAATGTTTTATCGATCTAAGATTAAAACTTATCATTTTTGACTATCATATGAGATGATGGTTCTTCTAATAATGCCATGTGTCCAACAAAAATTGTCCATACCAACAATGCCCAACAAGAGATTAATTGGTAGGGTGCACAGGAAATAGGGGTAGCAACGCCGGGACTAAATTAATTTACGTATAGTATTTGACATGCTTCTTGATATGAATGTTGGTAACAAAGCCCTAAAAGATAATTCAAAAAAAATGAAAAAGACTACAAGGATGCGGCTGAAGTGGTCATGGTAATCACTCTGGTGTTACCCTAATGATCATATCGCCCCTTTGTTTAGAAATAAAGTACCGAGATTGTCCCCAGGATTTCATCTCAAGTGCTTATATTAACAAAAAAATAATTTTTAATTATTAAATAGATCAAGAATGAAACCATCTTAGCAGGATTTATTTCATCTCGAATTATTAGATGGATCAAGGATTTATTTCATGCTAGATGCACGATAGATTTGATCCGTCTAATAATATTTTCGGTGATACAGTTTTGTGCATTTGAGAAATTCCTCCGGCAACGTGGTTTAAGAGAATTGGCTTGTGTCGGAAAAAATGGACGCGATACATAAAAATAATTAAAAATGCGAAATTGCCACGTCGATAGGAGACGGGTGCGGGCAGCTTCTCGTTGTGCAGGAATGGGAGCTCCAAAGCATTTACCCGCGGCAAAATACCGAGGAGCGGATCATCCGGAGTACGATAGCGCGGTCCCACGTTGATGAGATGAGAAGATCGCGTTCACCTACGTGGAATCGGGCCGTGCTGAGTCAGACGTCTTGCTGTGCTCCCACGTGGAGCAGCGGGGCCAGCCAACTGGCAGTTGGGATGAGGTACGGTCAGTGGGACCCATCGAGGTTGCCCACTAGAGGCGCGCCCCACAGTGCAGCACTACGCCCGCGCTTCACGGTTGGCGCTTCCTCACAGCCCATAACCATCAACGACTTTGCCCTGGGTTTTTGGACTGTAGCTGCCGTCTTTAGTTCTCTCTTCGCACTTTGTTTATAATTAACCCTAGCTCAAAAACCCTCAACGGCTAGGGTTTGGCCACATACTGTGTACTTCACAAATGATGCCATAAGAAGATACTATAATTTGTAGCGTCAAAAAACTGACCCTAGAGGGACTTAAAATATTAAATAACATATTTCTCCTACTTACTAGCTAGTACCACTCTAGAAAGTTCATCGCTATCATGCCCTAATGACGATGAGTCAGAAAAAGTAGCATCTTTAAGAATCGAAGAAGAAGACAAACTTTTAAAAAAAAAATAAAAAATCATTTGAGCACTTTTAGATCCATGATACAATGAATCTATGTCCTCCTTCAGTTGTGTAAGCTGAGCAGCTTAATTAGAAACAATGGAAAACAATTGTAATAATGCTCTGAAGCTTTTTTTTTTTTTGATAAAAAAATAATTATAAAAAAAGCACCACAAAATGCAAATTAAATTCACTTTGACTTCCGGATCAATATTGTCTAGATGCCAAATTCATATAAATGATACAATATATTAGTTTTTTTATTTTAAAAAAAAAAATTTAGAAAGTAGTATAGAATGGCGTCCTGAATACCAAGGATTAATTAGATTCACATATGTGAAGTAGGTAAGCCGATCCTTGGCAAAGCTTCCTTTGGTTTTTGCGCGATTAAAAGTTTGTATATTTCATGCTAGCTAGTGGTGGTGCTAGCTAGAGTCAGGGTTGGAATATTATTAATTCCTGAGTGGTGTGGGCACTGAGGGATGAAAGAGAGCGATAGCAAATTAACCTTACTCTCTTGTTTGAGAGTGAGAGGCCATGGTGGGACGCATGTGCACGAAGCCTTGGCGCCTTGGTTTTCTTCAGCAGTCTCTCTTTTTCATGGGAAAAGAAGATAGGATAGGAATTTGGCGTTTCTTAGGCCTCACATCCTAAGAGCATGGGAAATGAGAAGAACCATCCTGCCACCTTTGTTTTTGACCCCTTCCTAGATAAAATTTGAAATTAGGAACCTCTGAAAGCAGCATGCAAAGGTGGTGGGAAGAATGATAGCAGCGTCCAGCAGAGGGACTGGTCAGATACGTATCTGCATGAACTGCCGTTGCCATTTTGCCTTAGACTCAACAACTAAACACGTCGTCCCCATATATGTTTGGCTTCTGGAATTCGGTGTAGACTTGCAATTTAAAGTAAAAATCTTGGGGCCTTTGAGGCACATCCCGTGCAGGTGCAGTCCCTCCGAAATCCAAACTCCAAAGCAAGCTCGACAACAGGGCTCCTTCTTGCACCATTCAACTTTGAGACTAAACTAATGGAAAGATTGACGATCCCCATGACTGGCCTTTCCCGAGAAAAAGTTGGTGGTGCCCTCAAACACCTCATTGAATAGGATATAAAAATTATTGAGGTAACGGCTATTCTGATATCACTTGTTAAAAATCTAGTACTGACGAATTACGATAGAAAGAAAGAAGAAAATAAAAATAAAAAAGCAATCAAGTACGTGGATCAGTCTAAGGACTCGCCTCCATGAGGTATGCAAAGCTTCACTATGAGGGAGAAAACCAAACAATACAAGAGAAACTTACCACTCAACCCTTATACAAGAGTCTCTCAACAAGAAGCCCCAAAATCCTCATAAAAGCTTTCTAAAATCTCTCAAGAAATCCTTCAACACCTCCAGGACATCATCAGCTTTCCAACGTGATAAACGGTTTGTCAATCAGAGTTATATAGACTTAAGAAACTCAAAAATAATATTCTAGTAGGAAATCTAGTCTTAAATATACTCGAGATTGCATCTGCACCGTCCGATCACGATCGGCTCCCTTCTGAACCGTCGGATTGTGCACAGCAATTCTGATCAGATTCGGATCGATCTCAATCCATTAGATCACGATCGAGAGCACTCCCAATCATTGGATCGTGCAAAGAAGATGGCCATCACGCTAAATCAAGGCCAGAGCGAATCCAAGCTATTTGATCATGACTAGCTCCGCTCCGAGTCGTCCAATCACGATCGGTCCATGGAACAGTGCCATGGACCACGTGAAATGAAAAGAAAAATAGTCTGGGGGTCCACACGGGCGACTATGAGTCGGCGGTCCATGGTGGATTGCACTCCACTGCATGGGCTAGGCGCCTGTGTAGCCCACTCCCACGCAGCCCACGTGCGCCCCCCATGCGCGCTCGCATGCCCGGCCAGCCTAACGTGTGGCTGGCCTAGCACCGCTGCATGCGGGCAGTTTTAGGCTGCGCTGGGTCCCTCCAGTGAGCCCGAAGGCCAGCTATCCTGCTATGATCTTCTTTCGCACATATCTTCTCCATCTGAATTCCGTTTGGGCTAGTCTTGGGCTCGTTGAACTCCATTTATCATCCTAAATCTTACTGTAGGCTTATTATGAAAGAATTAAAAATGCTTTTCTCAACTATCTTTATCTCGATTTGATATTCAGCCTCAATCTATCTCTGAGAGCTTGTGATCTGTCTTGCCCCTATGCCTTGGGGCATGCCTACTGATCATAGATGGACAAACATAAAAGTTGAGCCAGGCTGCTTAATCCCACCTCCATCATAGACTGTGTCCACTCTGACTAAAGATCTGATCGAAAAAATCTTCTGCGGCAATAGAAACTTTACTCTGCAACGTCACCTCTCGTCCTCTCGAGTCTCTCATCTCATGCCCGATCCACCTCCACCTAGAGTTCACCTCACACTGGGCTCCTGAAGCTCCATCTTGCACTAGGCTCCCTACCAGATAGTAATGTTCTCTCATCTTCTTCTTTTCCTTCAATATCATTCTATCATTGTGTATGACCTTCAGGATTCCATCACCAGCTATCCACCTATAGTCGTTTGAATTCAGTCTGCTCAGTGAGATAAGATTTCATCTGAAATCAGGTATGTATCAGACCTTTCCTAATCTCCTTATTGCACCATCATCTATCCTCCATCTGATCATTTCGATGCCTCTAATCGCATAGCTCGATCCATCCGGTATATAAACAGTGCCCTCACTGCTCTCTAGAAAGTCAAACTGCTCCTCTCAGTAACAAACATGATATGTGCATGCAGAATCTTAAATTTACTATTGGAAAGAAGTAGATACCTCATCAGATATCTCAAGAACATCATCCTCTAACTCGCTACTAACCATCGCTACAATAGCCCTCGTCCGATCTCTGAGTTGCGGACAATCTCTGACACAATGTTCCAACTCGTCGTACCTATAGTATCTGATCTTGCTTTGATTCCTCGTCTTGGACCTGGATCATCCTCCTCACGATCCTCTATCGCTCCATCTACTACCTTCTGCTCCTTCAAAAATCATCAAAGCTGAACTGCCGCTATTTGAGCTCAAAGTTTTGTTCTCTCTTTCGAGAACCTTGTTCTGAAGTATCGCTACAGTGATCTCGTCCATCTTGATGGTGTTCTTTCTCACTAGAAGAGCAGTCACCAAGGATTTAAACGAAAGAGGGAGCGACGCTAGCAAGATCAATGCCCTGATCTTCTTTTCAACTTTTTCGCCAATGCTAAGGAGGTCAGTGAGGATTTTCTAAAAATTGGATAGATGCTCCCGCACGCTCTAGCCTTCATCCATTCGCAACTGGTAGAACTACCTCCAAAAAAATAGCACGTTGATGAGTGACTTTGTCATGTACAACTCCTCGAGCTTCGACCACAGCATCATCAAAAAAATCTTGCCAAGCACATGGATCACCACATTATCCGCTAGGTACAAGCAAATTATGTTCATCACTTGCATCTGGATCTATTTTCAATCCTTCACCTTCATGATAGCTGGCATCTCATCGTTCAAGAAAGCGTCGATCAATCCATGTTGGATGAGGACATTCTTTATCCTTGCTTGCCACAAAAAAAAAATTATCCTTCCCATTGAACTTGTTGATCTCCATCTTGATTGCATTATCTTCTATATATTCCTCAATCTCTATCCACTGCTGCAATATGTGCTTTGGTACTGTCTGGTTCTGATATCAATTTGTTGAGATATCGGCTACTCTTATACCACTTGTTAAGGATCTAGTATCGACGAATTATGATAGAAAGAAAGAAGAAAATAAAAATAAGAAAGCAACCAAGTACGTAGATCAGTCCAAGGGCTCGCCTCCATAGAGCATGCAAAGCTTCACTATGAGAGAAAAAATCAAACAATATAAAAAAAACTTACCACTCAATCCTGTACAAAAGTCTCTCAATAAGAAGCCTTAAAACCCTCATAAAAGCTCTCTGAAACTTCTCAAAAAGTCTCTCAACATCTCTGGGATATCGCCAGCTTTCTGATGTAATAAACATTCATCAATCAAAGTTATATAGACTTCAGAAACTCAAAAATAATATTTCAGTAGGAAATCCAGTCCTAAATATACTCGAGATCGCATTTGAATCATCCGATCACGATCGACTCCCTCCTGGGCCATCGGATCACGCACAACAATCCTGATCAGACTTGGATCGATCTTGATCTATTAGATCATGATCGGGAGCTCTCTCAATCATTGGATCATACAAAGAAGAGGGCCATCACGCTAGATCAAGGCCAGATCGAATTCAAGCCATTCGATAGTGATCGGTTCTACTCTGAGCCATCCGATCGTGATCGATCTATGAAATAGTGCCATAGACCGCACAAAATGGAAAGAAAAATGGTCTAGAGGTCCACGTGGGTGCTCGTGAGCCGACGGTTCATGGTGGACTACGCCCTATTGCATGGGCTGGGTGCCCGCGCAGCCCGCTCCCGCATGGGCTCGCGCTCGCACACCTGGCCGGCCCAGCACCATCCCGTGCGGTCAGTTTTGGGCTGCATTGCCGCCATCCGGTGCCATTGGTGGATCTCTTCGATGAGTCCGAAGATCGGCTATCCTGCTCTGACCTTCTTTCATGCGTATCTTCTCTATCTGGACTTCGTTTGTGTTGGGGATAAATCCCGCTCCTGCCGAAGCCCGGCCCGACGCTCAGCCCAATGTAACTAGTAGCCGCTGAAGAGCTATAGCGCCAGGCGCCAGGCCGAGCCCCTATCACGGCCGAACTGCCTAGAGGCCGAACTCCCCTGCGCCAAGGTCCGGGCCGAACTACCTAGCTGCCGAACTCCCCAGCGCCAGGCTCCGGGCCGAACTCCCACCGCCAGCCGAACTTCCTGAGGGTCGAGCTCCTTGGACTCCAAGCGGCCGAGCTTCAATGAAGTCCTCTCAGCGGCCGAGCTCCTTGGACTCCAAGCGGCCGAGCTTCAATGAAGTCCTCTCAGCGGCCGAACTCCTTCGGGCCGACTCCAAGCGGCCGAGCTTCAATGAAGTCCTCTCAGCGGCCGAACTCCTTCGGGCCGACTCCAAGCGGCCGAGTTTCGATGAAGTCGTCTCAGCGGCCGAACTCCTCAGCAGTCGTCACTTAGGAGCCCGAACTCCTCAGCAGTCGTCACTGGGCCGAACTCCTCAGCGGTCGCCCTCATCAAACTTCGGCCGACCGAGCTCCTACCGAACTCTCAAGTGTCCAAGCCTCAGCCCAAGCCCAACAGCCGGCCGAACCCCAGACGGCCGAGCTTCGGCTTCTCAGCAGCCGAACTCTTCTGCGGACGAGCCTTAGCTGCATACCTCTTGCCAGACGCCTATGGGAGCCGAACTCCCTCCTATCTTCCTCTTCAGGAGCCCGAACTCCTCCGAAATGGGCACACGACGAAGGCCTTCAACCCTTCATCCATCAGTCAGTCCGCCGCGGGCGATAGCGACCCACTGCCAGGCGGCGATGGCTGTCACCCTCAATCCGCCGCACACGGCACCAGTGGGACTGACTCCGCCGAACCTCGAGCGGCCCGCCAGCACGCGGCTGCAGTTGTCACCATCAAGCTCCACTATATAAAGGACCCTCCCGACACGCTAAGGCTAAGCTCTCTGGACTCTTGACTTTCTAAGCTCCGGAACTCATTCCGAGCACTCCATTACTGTTGGTCGGAAACTAACTTGACCGTCGGAGGGTCCTGCCGGAGCCACCACCCCACCGGTTCCGGTCGGGACTTCGTTTTGCAGGTCCCCGGCGGCGCCCAGCGGCCTCGATTGCGGCGACCTCCGGCGGCGACGGATTTCTGCACCAACAGATTGGCGCTAGAAGGAAGGGCCCGAACCTTCGAGGTTCCCTTGTTCTTAAAGGAGTGCTCGGCGACGATTTTCCGCCCCTGCTCCGGATCTCTCTTCTCCCTCTTCAGAATTCCTTCTCTGGAAAGAGGAAATGCCCCCCAGAAGGGCTTCGACGCGGCGCTCGACGGCTTCAGCGGCTCGATCCCCTCCGAGTCCGTCCGTCCCTGCTCCGGCCCCGGTGACTCAGCCCCCGTCTATAACCGCAGTAGATACGGAGCAGTTCAACCAGCTCATCCAGCACGTTCGCGGTCTCACGGAGGCGGTGCAGGCGGTGCTGCACCAACAAGTCCCAGTGCCAGCCCGACCGACGCGGGACTCCCCGAAGTCGGATGATCCAGTCCAAGAGCGACCGGCCTGGGCAGCCCGACCTCCGATACCCGGATTGGGGAGGCGGAGGAGGGAGAGCCCTCGTTCGGATCATGGATCGACCAAGGGTGAAGCCTCGCGCCCATCTCACCAGAAAGCCTTGGAGATCAGAGACCGTGAGGACCTGCTGGGCCAAAGGCTCTTGGAAATGAACCGGCGAATTGAAGAACTTCGTCCCCCCTCGCGTGGTGATGACGTTTGTGCAGACCCTCCTTTCTCGCAGAAAATCATGCAAGAACCTGTTCCACCGACCTTCGAGCTCCCTCAACTGGAAAGCTACGATGGAACTTCTGATCCGGTTGATCACCTGGGGGCCTTCCGGGCCATGATGCTGCTTCACGGCGCTTCAGATGCCGTGCTGTGCCGAGCCTTCCCGTCTACCTTAAAGGGAGCAGCGAGGAACTGGTACTCGGCGTTGAAGCCCAACACGATCTTCTCTTTCGACCAGATGAGCAGTCGGTTCGCGGCCCACTTCATCAGCAGCCGACGACCGAGCCGAGGTTCAGATTCCCTGATGAGCGTCAAGCAGAAGCAAGGGGAATCCATCCGGACTTACGTCACTCGATTCAACGCCGCGGCATTGGAAGTCCGGGACCTGGACCAGTCTGTCGCGATGGCCGCACTTAAGGGCGGCCTTCAGAAAAATAACTTGCTGTTCTCTCTGGAAAAAAGGTATCCCAGGGACTTCGCCGACCTGCTGGCTCGAGCCGAGAGATATGCCCGTGCGGAAGAAGCCTTCAAATTGAAAGATGAGGAGCTCGTCAGAAAGGACCGGCTGGCGGACGAGGAAGAGCTGGGTGAAGCTCGGCTGCACTCGCAGACCCCCTACGAAAGCAGGCGGGCCCGAACTCCTCGAACTCGCCCTGATAAAGAGGCGCGAAGGAGTCCTCCTCCCGGAAGGTTCCGCCGCTATGCCCCCCTCAACGCTCCTCGAACCCAGATTCTCACCGAAGTAAAACACCAGCTGCCAAGACCGGAAGGATTACGATCTCCCCCAAACAAGCGCGATCGAAATAAGTACTGCCTCTACCATCACGACCACGGCCACGACACGGAGGGATGCATCCAGCTCCGAGACGAAATTGAGGAGCTCGTCAGAACGGGTCGGCTGGGTAAATTCCTCCGGTACCGGCCTGAAGCAGAAAAAGATCGGCTAAGGGCGCTGCCGTAGCCAGAGACTGCAAGAAGGTCGGCCACCTTACGGCGTCGTTCACATTGCCCCTGGGAAGATCTCGGTGCATCAGCGATTCGCCGTCTCCCAGCAACAAGAGCTTGCACCAAATTGAGGAGTTCAGCATGAGGAGGTCGTCCACCCCGGAACTTATTGCCGAAGAAATGCGGAGGAACAACGTTATCACGATCTTGAAATACAGAATTTGGGGGATGCGCTACTAGTAACTTCCTTTCAATAAAATTTCTTTCTTTCGATAATATTATTCCTGGATGCGAAAACCATGTAGTGACAGGGAAAAAGCGGCCAACCGCGTTAGGAACTGGAGGAGAACCTCGTCCTAACGCGAGCAATAAGCTCGGTCGCAGGAGATAAGATCTCCCCCGAGCGCGCACTTCGGCCGCAGGAGATAAGATCTCCCCCGAGGGAAGCTCGGCTACAGGAGATAAGATCTCCCCCGAGCGCGCACTTCACTTCGGCTGCAGGAGATAAGATCTCCCCCGAGGGAAGCTCGGCCGTAGGAGATAAGATCTCCCCCGAGCGCGCACTTCAACCTCGGCTAGAGATAAGATCTCTCCCGAGCGACCGTTGACAACCTCGGAGATCTCTCCGACCGTTAACACGAGCACCAACCTCGGCCGCAGGAGATAAGATCTCCCCGAGCGCGTTGACAACCTCGGCTAGAGATAAGATCTCTCCCGAGCGACCGTGAACAACCTCGGTTAGGAACAGGAGGAGAACCTCGTCCTAACACGAGCACCAACCTCGGCTAGAGATAAGATCTCTCCCGAGCGACCGTTGACAACCTCGGCTAGAGATAAGATCTCTCCCGAGCGACCGAACAACCTCGGTTAGGAACAGGAGGAGAACCTCGTCCTAACACGAGCACCAACCTCGGCTAGAGATAAGATCTCTCCCGAGCGACCGTTGACAACCTCGGCTAGAGATAAGATCTCTCCCGAGCGACCGTGAACAACCTCGGTTAGGAACAGGAGGAGAACCTCGTCCTAACACGAGCACCAACCTCGGCTAGAGATAAGATCTCTCCCGAGCGACCGTTGACAACCTCGGCTAGAGATAAGATCTCTCCCGAGCGACCGTGAACAACCTCGGTTAGGAACAGGAGGAGAACCTCGTCCTAACACGAGCACCAACCTCGGCTAGAGATAAGATCTCTCCCGAGCGACCGTTGACAACCTCGGCTAGAGATAAGATCTCTCCCGAGCGACCGTTGACAAACACGAGCACCAACCTCGGCCGCAGGAGAATAAGATCTCCCCCGAGAAGCTCGGCCAGGAGATAAGATCTCCCCCGAGCGCGCCAACCTCGGCTAGAGATAAGATCTCTCCCGAGCGACCGTTGACAACCTCGGCTAGAGATAAGATCTCTCCCGAGTCCTAACAACCTCGACCTCGGCCGCAGGAGATAAGATCTCCCCCGAGGGAAGCTCGGCTGCAGGAGATAAGATCTCCCCCGAGCGCGCACTTCACTTCGGCTGCAGGAGATAAGATCTCCCCCGAGGGAAGCTCGGCCGTAGGAGATAAGATCTCCCCCGAGCGCGCACTTCACTCGGCTGCAGGAGATAAGATCTCCCCCGAGGGAAGCTCGGCGTAGGAGATAAGATCTCCCCCGAGCGCGCACTTCAACCTCGGCTAGAGATAAGATCTCTCCCGAGCGACCGTTGACAACCTCGGCTAGGAGATAAGATCTCTCCCCGAGCGACCGTTGACAAACTCGAGCACCAACCTCGGCCGCAGGAGATAAGATCTCCCCCGAGGGAAGCTCGGCTGCAGGAGATAAGATCTCCCCCGAGGGAAGCTCGGCCGTAGGAGATAAGATCTCCCCCGAGCGCGCACTTCAACCTCGGCCGTAGGAGATAAGATCTCCCCCGAGCGCGCACTTCACCTCGGCTGCAGGAGATAAGATCTCCCCGAGGGAAGCTCGGCCGTAGGAGATAAGATCTCTCCCCCGAGCGCGCTTCAACCTCGGCTAGAGATAAGATCTCTCCCCGAGCGACAACCTCGGCTAGAGATAAGATCTCTCCCGAGCGAGAACCGGAGAACACGAGCACCAACCTCGGCCGCAGGAGATAAGATCTCCCCGAGGGAAGCTCGGCTGCAGGAGATAAGATCTCCCCCGAGGAAGCTCGGCCGTAGGAGATAAGATCTCCCCCGAGCGCGCACTTCAACCTCGGCTACAGGAGATAAGATCTCCCCGAGCGCGCACTTCACTTCGGCTGCAGGAGATAAGATCTCCCCCGAGGGAAGCTCGGCCGTAGGAGATAAGATCTCCCCCGAGCGCGCACTTCAACCTCGGCTGCAAGATAGGAGGTCTCCCTCGAGTCAACTTCAACTGATGAAGATAATGTCGCCCCCGAGGAGCTCAAATCCGACCTCGACCGAAGGAGGCGAGATTTACTTCGGCTTCAACATCAGCTTCATCGACTTTAGCTGGAAACGAGTTCCATTTCAACTCCAAACATCGACTGGAGATGAGGTACCTCCCCCGAGCTTCAGCTGCAACAAATGCGGAGCCTGGAAGAAGACTTCGGCAGTCGCCTGTTTTGGTACTCCCTTCCTTCAATTTTTGAACTCGGGAGTGGGGGGGCTACTGTTGGGGATAAATCCCGCTCCTGCCGAAGCCCGGCCCGACGCTCAGCCCAATGTAACCAGTAGCCGCTGAAGAGCTTAGCGCCAGGCGCCAGGCCGAGCCCCTACCACGGCCGAACTGCCTAGAGGCCGAACTCCCCTGCGCCAAGGTCCGGGCCGAACTACCTAGCTGCCGAACTCCCCAGCGCCAGGCTCCGGGCCGAACTCCCACCGCCAGCCGAACTTCCTGAGGGCCGAGCTCCTTGGACTCCAAGCGGCCGAGCTTCAATGAAGTCCTCTCAGCGGCCGAGCTCCTTCGGACTCCAAGCGGCCGAGCTTCAATGAAGTCCTCTCAGCGGCCGAACTCCTTCGGGCCGACTCCAAGCGGCCGAGCTTCAATGAAGTCCTCTCAGCGGCCGAACTCCTTCGGGCCGACTCCAAGCGGCCGAGCTTCGATGAAGTCGTCTCAGCGGCCGAACTCCTCAGCAGTCGTCACTTAGGAGGCCGAACTCCTCAGCAGTCGTCACTGGGCCGAACTCCTCAGCGGTCGCCCTCATCAAACTTCGGCCGACCGAGCTCCTACCGAACTCTCAAGTGTCCAAGCCTCAGCCCAAGCCCAACAGCCGGCCGAACCCCAGACGGCCGAGCTTCGGCTTCTCAGCAGCCGAACTCTTCTGCGGACGAGCCTTAGCTGCATACCTCTTGCCAGACGCCTATGGGAGCCGAACTCCCTCCTATCTTCCTCTTCAGGAGCCCGAACTCCTCCGAAATGGGCACACGACGAAGGCCTTCAACCCTTCATCCATCAGTCAGCACCATCGGTCAGCCGCGGGCGATAGCGACCCACTGCCAGGCGGCGATGGCTGTCACCCTCAATCCGCCGCACACGGCACCAGTGGGACTGACTCCGCCGAACCTCGAGCGGCCCGCCAGCACGCGGCTGCAGTTGTCACCATCAAGCTCCACTATATAAAGGACCCTCCCGACACGCTAAGGCTAAGCTCTCTCTGGACTCTCTAAGCTCTCCTCCTCATCTCTAAGCTCCGGAACTCATTCCGAGCACTCCATTACTGTTGGCCGGAAACTAACTTGACCGTCGGAGGGTCCTGCCGGAGCCACCACCCCACCGGTTCCGGTCGGGACTTCGTTTTGCAGGTCCCCGGCGGCGCCCGGCGGCCTCGATTGCGGCGACCTCCGACGGCGACGGATTTCTGCACCAACAGTTTGAATTGTTATTGAATTCGTTGAACTTCATTCATCATTTTGAATCTCGTTGTGGGCTTATTATAAGAGAATTCGAGATATTTTTTTTAATAAAAAATATTATGAAGGGAGTTTCATTCACGTAGGTTAAAAAAAAAAAAAAAAAAAAAAACAAGAAGAAGAAGATAGGAAGAAAGCAAGCTCGTAAAAGTGGCTTCCCAGGGGCCTTGCAGTCATTGTAAAGCAGAATTGTGGGATGCTTTGGAAAGAGCGGTCCAAGTGATATCATTTTTTAATATCTGCAGTGGGTTCTCGATCTCATTGAATGGGTATAAAATCTTTGTTGGCTCCCACTTTCCTTGAACGGATTGCACCTTGGTTGAAGACCTTAGGGTGGGGGCTAAGTAGCTTGGGTTTTATGCATGCATTTCATGTACCCTTACTGATTTGTCATCTTCTTCCCCATTAAATTATAACAGAAAATGTGCACCTCTAGCTTTCAGTACACGCAGCTCCACATAACCATGTGAACGGAAAATGTTTTACTCACCTAATGATTGAGTCGAAATATAAAGTGAAATAACTAAATTCGAATGCTAAAGACAAGGACCCCGATCACTATCATATAGCAAAGATGTCACGACCAGTACTTAGTGATTAACTATTTATTTTCTAACCGAATCAAATTTTTTTATTGGAGCACTGAAGCTACCTATTGCCTTTATGGAAGAATAGGACAAATTATTTTTATAAATAATGGCCTTGAAGGATTTTTTTTTTTTTTTTTTTGGTGGGCGGGGGGTGGGGGTGATGTAAAGATGGGGAAACCCATGGATTATTTATGTGAGGAAGGCTTGCAGTACATTTCTGAAAGCAAAAGAGCTTATATATTCAACTTCACGGTAGGAGAAGACCTGGAAGTAGCTAGCAGAGAACTCCAATGTAGCAGCAAGAAAAGCACACATAAGATTTACATAAAGTGGTTATCTTCCATATTGCCAAGTGATTTTTGCTAGTATGAGATAAGAAAAAATTCTAGTAAGTCTTCTTGCCATATTGGTTCAAACTCATCAAGTTGAATTAAATCTTGCCAAGTCGATTCAGCTCAATTATATATCAGTAGGGCAGAACCTATAGTATGAATAAAAAAAGCGTCTTAGATTTTGATGACTCATTGAATTATTTTACATAAATCATATATGCACAATTTTAATTGCGATGATATAAAGTTAAAATATCAGTGATAACGGTTCTGAGCTTTGTTTTTAGTTGCATACCCAATGGTGTTATTCTGTAAATGGCTATGTTTGCTTTAAATCTATACAAATATTAGTTGGTTAGTCAGATGATTTGGTCAAATTGGAACTAGATGGTCAGTCACATGGGACATCATGGATAAGGTGAGAATATATAACAATTTGGTGGCGCTTTGCTTAAAATCAGAGAGGAACCCACATTGGTTTCCATACTTAATATTATTCCTCACCTTCTCCCTTGTGGACTCATCGTTCATCAAGTCCACATAAACCCAACCCTATTAGGATATAAAAATGCACACATGAGAATGTGGGTGACCTCATCCCTCATGATTCCATTCCCCAACACTTGACCACCTATGGAGGACCAGGTTCGGTTGATTTGATTAGTTGAAGACCGTTGAGAGAGTTAGTTAACTGCCATGTTAGGTTTTCATGTGGCAAGATATATGTTTCTTAAATTGTGTAATATTTTAAACGCTCTAGATAGCAAAATAACAGCCTACATCTCCTTTACTTCTTAGATTCTTCAAAGTTCTTGGGACCTGAAATGTGTTTTTATGTAATGCATTGTTGGTGGTGATGGTTTTGAGGAAAAATGGACCCGGAGGCGTTCACATAGTCTTGACGTTCTTTCCTAGGTGCATCACATGATAAGCCAAAAAATTCTTTAAGAAAAAAAAAATCAAATTGTTTACCGGATTGAGAGGTTATAATATATAGAAATTATATCAATCCATAACTATGTAATTGTTTATATATGGTATTTCGCCTACCTTGAGGGGTAGACTTCATCGATAGGTAGAGCTGAGCACGGGTCAGATTGAATCGGGTTGAGAGAAAAATTTAATCCGAACGAACCTAATCAGATTGAAGAAAATCCGATTTGCTACCAACTGTTTATCATATATAAACCGTTTGAAACCAAAGTTAATAGTTTATAGTGGATTCAAATGGATTATGTCGGTTTGGACTTTAATGTTGATACAATATTGATTTTAAGCATTATAAACCAGTATATCATTCAATTCATATAGAAACTGGGATATAATAATTTCATAACATCTATAAATCAATACATAATATATCATAATTGCTAATTTTCAATACCCAAACAGTCTAAGTATTGAAATTGCTACATCGATCGATCGGATTCGATTTCATACGGATTAAAAATGTAGAAATCGAATCCGATCGTAATTAACCAAATTTTTTACGAATCACAATCCGATTCAAGTCTTTCAACCGATCGAAACGGATATTTATCGAGTCTGATTGGATGGGTTTCTTCGAGTTTCTGTTATTTGCTCAGCCCTACTAATAGGGGTAGCAATTTTATCCGACTTATCGGGTATCCAATCCAAATAGGATGGGTTTATCCGATCTGATTGGTACCTGAAGTGGGTATGGATTCTAAAACAATATCCAAAGTGAATTCGAATCGGATATGAATAATGGTATGTCCCGATCCGAGATAACCTTAATACATATCCCTTGTTCAAACTTATGATGATTTTGTATTATTTATATGTATCCAACTCGATCCGATCCGACTAATTTTTCTTATATGTTCGATCTGATCGAACCTACATCTCTACTTGATCCGATCCGATCCATATCCATATCCAACCTATATTCTAATGTACTGTTTTCATAATCTTAGAAATTCAATAAACGCACGCCTTATAATTGAAGAGATATATTGATTTATTAAATATTGTTTACTCTTTCAAGGACATTTAAATTTTAGCTAGTAAGCTTTGGCATAATCCGACGTAATGTCAACATCTAAAAATTGTTTTAAATACATAATTTTGTAATATTTTGGAGGAGGCTCAAAGCAAGCCCCGCAATGAAAATTATGCAAACGATAGGGTTCGCTGGTTTGACTAGGTGGGTCGATTTTATATTAATTAGAACCATTTATATTCTTGTTTTCATTTGAGAATTGGGTCAATCTAAACAATCATGTTGCAGTGAGTTCCCAGTACCTGTGATCTTATAAGGAGTCCAATTAGATTGAAACAAAGTGTAAAGTCACTTGCCAAATCATTTTCAAGGTGAAGATTTGTCACCAAAACTCGGTACCAATTCCTTAACGAGCCTAATGAAGATTTTGGAATTAGGCACTGACTAGGACACTTATTTCGAACTTTTGGCGGTAGGATGCTAACTTTCCCGGCAAGGCAAAATGAGATGGTCAATCATTGCATTAAGAACTAAATGCCATATTGCGAACTCATATTCTAAACTTCTAGTCAAACCAGGCAGCATTCATGGTTTCTGTTTCCTAAATAATACTAGTCACACATGACAATCTATTCATGCTTTAAGTAATCCACAGATCCTCGATATTTGAATCATGTCAGATTCTATTGACCAGGTCTTCTTGTGGTAGCTGCAACTATAGAATATGAGATCCACATGGAATACTAATAGAGAGAGAGAGAGAGAGAGAGAGAGCGAGTTCCCGAAGGCAATCAGTTTTAAGAACATGCACTATAGTTTATTAGGCTTGCCTAAGTCCAACCATGTAACTGCTAACTGCTCTGAGGTTCCATTGGCTTCCAAGTCTGAAATAGGTGAGAAAGGCAGCCGGCCACGCGGACCCATCATTGCCAATCATGAAAGAGGTCCCACCTCGCCCCTAATATTCTCTTTGCGGGTGCTCTGTAGAAGATGCGAAAGAACTACATATATGGCGTCGAGATGCCATGCTGCAGCGTTTTGCAGGCAATGATAAACAGTTCTTGAAAACATAGCCTTGGTTGAAGGATGTGATTTAGATCATGCAAAGTGAGAATGCACATGTAAAAGCTATTTAATTAAAAAGCTGTCCAATTTAATAATTATTAACCTGGAGAAGATATGGAGATAAATATCTATCATGCACCGAATTTAGTATTCGAAATGGCACGTGATGCCCTAAAGAATATGCAAGACTTTCTTACTAATCGATTTTCACTTCCGCAGTGGATCTAAAAAATAAAACAAAAAAAAGAGAGAATGAGCTTTATGGCTCAATAAGTTACCAATCATCTCTAAGGGATCAAGTATAATTACTTTTCAAAGATATAATAATTTAACAATAATATATATATATATAAAGATAATTTTTTTTCAAAAATATTACATGCATATCGGTAAAAATAAAAAATTCTCTTTCTGTCTTCGTTGACTGTGGCCATAATTAGCCCCATAACAAAATCCAAGAATGACTAGTCCTTGAACGAAAAATATCCAAATCATCGACGTACTACTAGTGATCAATACCACTAGCTAGGCCCACAAGAAAAACTAGTTCTAGTTCACATAGCCACAATCCGTCCCATGACAAGACAAAGAGATTAGTCCTGGACAAAGAACATCGAAACTATCGATGTGCTACCAACGATCAGCCCCACTGGCTAGGGCCATAAGGACTAACTCTGCCAGTGATCAGCTCCGACTGGCTAGGTTCAAAATAAATATGTTTCTGACATTTGGCCAACGATCAATTTTATTGGTTAGACCCAAATCATAGTCTAATCAGAGAGTTTTTCTTATGCTTTTGTTATAATCATTTTTTCATAAATAAAAATACTTAATTTCATAATAATATCAATTTAATTTTTATATATTTTAAAAAAATAATAAAATTAATTTTCATTCGAAATTCTATGCATGCATCGATGGATAAATAAAATTTTCTTTCCAGAGATCATATAATTTTAAGAAAAACTATATATCTCTTTCAAAATTATAACATATAATAGTATCATCATGCATGATCTAACTTTTCTCCAACACTTTTCATAAATAATTTTTTAATTTATTTATGAAATATATTTTAAATATTTTATATACTAAAATCTAATTTTAAATATATAAATATATATATATAAATAAATTTAGAGATAAAAGAAAACTTGCCTATCGATCAGATTCAAAATTTTTATGATCGTCTTGAACCGATCTTTAGATTCGATATTTTTCCAGCATTAAAAGCTCTAGTATATTAAATAATTTAATTAATTTTTAATTTTAAAATAATTAAGATAAATAGATAATCTTTTAATCTAGCCTGTGCCCAGTCTAGATTTTGAATCATTTTCTAAATTGGATTCATATGATGGGTTGACTTAGTTCCAATTAAATTGGATCTAAACTAAATCAAACCATCCAAAACTAATTAAACCCATTCTCTTTCTCTCTCTCTCTTCTTTCTCTTTCTCTTTCTTTTTCCGTTGTCTTCTTTCTTTCTTCTATTTTCCTTCAAGATCGAAGCCCTCGATCTTTTCTCGATTGTCACTAGGGACAACCGAAGGAAGGAAGGGGTCGACGGTCAATCGTCCGACGGAGATGGCATGAAGATGGCCGACGATGGCGGTCGGCCACAGACTCCACCAAGGAAAGCTCTACCCTAAAGCTAGAAAGAAGAAAGAAGGGGGAAGGGAAAGGGATTACAAGTGATTGTGGCGATAGTGGTAGTGGATGGCCTAAATTCGACGTTGTTCTGCCCAAAATCCCTTCATCACAAGTAAAGTAAGATTTGAAATTAAGATTAGGATTTCTAGGAAAGAATCTAGGATTTAGAATTAGGGTTTTCATGGGGTTGGAAACCTAAGAGGAGGATTTGAGGGCCTTTTATAGGTCAAGCCCAAGGGTTTTGTTAAGCCCTAGACTCCTATTCTCAGCCAGAGTTGGAGAAGAGAAGGAAGACTCCAGTTGGGAGTCTTCCATCCCTACCTCACATGCACAGCGCATGAGGTTTTAATTAATTAATTTATTTTTTAATAGTTGGGTTATCACATTCTTCATCCCTAAAAATAATTTTATCCTCGAAATTAGCATATTAAAAAGTCGAGACCTTAGGTAAACCGAATTTCTATCCTATCCTTGATCTTCTATCTCTTAGTTAAGAAAAAAAATTTAAATCCTCTATTAAAATTTCTAACCAATTTTAATTAATTTAAATCGCCATACTTCCACTGTGCCCTCTGATTTAATCTACCAAATATCTTGGGTTTGCTAAATAACTTTTAAAATAATAAGATCATAATTTGGTCAACCCCTCAAGCTATATCCGAGATATAAATTATCCATCGAGATCCTAACCTTATGAATTATCTCTGTCACATCCTTAATGATCATAACCTTATGCTCAAATATCCTTTAACTCATAGTCCTTAGGGATCATAACTTTAAGTTCAAGTACAACTAATCATAATTCTGACTAATCATAACCTTAAGCTTCGACATTAGTTAAGCTATAGTTTCTAATGTCCTTAAACCTAAGCTCTGATACCACTCTATCACATACCGAATTCAGCATTCAAAACAGCACATGATATCACATACTCCTTAGGATAAAATCCTAAAGAATATGCAAGACCTCCTCACTAATCGATTTTCAGTCCCGTAGTGGATCTAAAAAATAAAATAAAATAAGAGAGGGTGAGCTTTATAGCTCAGTAAGTTATAAATTATCTCTAAGGGATCAAGCATAATTACTTTTTAAGATATAATAATTTAATAATATATATATATATAAAGATATTTTTTTTCAAAAATATGCTATGCATATCAGTAAAAATCAAAAATTCTCTCTTAGTCTTCATTGACTACGACCACGATCAGCCCCATGACAAGGCCCAAGAGAAACTAGTCTCCAAACGAAGAACATCCGAATTATCAACGTGCTATTCGTGATTAACCCCACTGGCTAGACCCACAAAAAAAACTAGCTCTAGTTCATACGGCCACGATTCATTCCGTAACTAGGCAAAAAGATTAGTCCTGAATGAAAAACATCCAATCATTGATGTGCTACCAGTGATCAATCCCACTAACTAGACCCATAAGGACTAACTCTGCCAGTGATCAATCCCGACTGGCTAGGCCTAAGAGAAATGTGTTTCTAACGTGTGGCCAACAATCAATCCCATTGGCTAGATCTAAATCATAGTTTAACCAGAGAGTTTTTCTTATGCTTTTATTAAAATTATTTTTTCATAAATAAAAATATTTAATTTTATAATAATATCAACTTAATCTTATATATTTTAAAAGTGTAACAAAAATAATTTTCATTCAAAATTTCATACATTGATGGATAAATAATTTTTTTTCAGAGACCATGCAATTTTAAGAAAAACCATCTCTTTCAAAATTATAACATGTAATAGTGTCATCATGCATTGATCTAATTTTTCTCAAACACTTTTCATAAATAAATTCTTAATTTTAAATTTTAATAATTTTTAAATATTTTATATATTAAAATCTAATTTTTAAATATATAAATATATATATAAATAAATCTAGAGATAAAAGAAAACTTACCTATCGATTAGATCCAGAATTTTTATGATCATCTCGAACCAATCTCTAGATTCGATATTCTTCCAGCATTGAAAGCTCTAACATATTAAATAATTTAATTAATTTTTAATTTTAAAAATAATTAAAATAAATAAAAAATCTTTTAATCTAGCCTGTGCCCAATCTTGATTTTGACTCAATTTCTAAATTGGATTCATGTGATGGGTTGACTTAGTTCCAATTAAATTGGGTCCAAACTAAATCAAAGCATCCAAAACTAATTAAACACATTCTCTCTCTCTCTCACTTTCTTTTTTCTTTCTCTTTCTCTTTAGTTTCCTGTTGTTTTCTTTCTTTCTTCTATTTTCCTTCAAGATCGAAGCCCTTGATCTTTTCCTGATTATCACCAGGGACAACCGAAGGAAGGAAGGGGCCGACGGCCAATCATCCGACGGAGATGGCATGAAGATGGCCGACGATGATGGTCAGCCACAGACTCCACCAAGGAAAGCTCTACCCAAAAGCTAAAAAAAAAAAAGAAGGGAAAAGGAAAATAGATTACCGATGATTGTGGCGGCGATGACAGTGGCTGACGACTTGAATCGACATTCTTCCGCACGAAATTCCTTCGTCACAGGTAAGCTAAGATTTGAAATTGGGATTAGGATTTCTAAGAAGGAATCTAGGGTTTAGAATTAGGATTTTCATGGGGTTGGAAACCTAAGCGAAGGATTTGAGGATCTTTTATAGGCCGAGTCTAAGGATTTGGTCGAGCCCTAGACTTCTATTCCCAGTCGGAGTCGAAGAAGAGAAGGAAGGCTCTAGTCGAAAGTCTTCCGTCCCTATCTCACGTGCATAGCATGTGAGATTTTAATTAATTAATTTATTTTTTAATAATTGGATTATCATAATATCATTGGAGAAAATGAGAGAAAATTGATTAAACTAAAAAAAAAGAAAATATGATAAATCCATCTCAAACAATACCACTTTTGCGCGTGGGATTTTAATTAATTAATTTATTTTTTAATAATTGGATTATCATAATATCATTGGAGAAAATGAGAGAAAATTGATTAAACTAAAAAAAAGAAAATATGATAAATCCATCTCAAACAATGCCACTTTTATTTTTTGGTAACAATAACTTATATGAAGATCTGTGGCTTTCTATTCCCTTGTATATAAAAAGATTGGGTAAGACATAATCATGTTTAAGCTGTCATATGATAGAGAACAAGACTTCATATTATTGACTAAGGATAGTGTTGAAGATAAACCTCGCTCCTGCCAAAGTCTAATCTGATGCTCAGTCTAATGCAATCGATAGTCACGAAAGAGCTTCAGCGAACGAGCCTTAGCCGAACTCCTTTAGTCGGCTGAACTCCTCAACGGTCGAGTCCCTTTCGAACTCTCCAACGGCCGAGTCTTAGCCGAATTCCTTCAATCGACCAAACTTCTCAGCAGCCAAGTTCCAGTCGGACTCCCACGAGAGCCGAACTTCCTTCGTGCTCTTCTAGTCGGGTACCTACGGAAGCCAAACTACCTCCGTACTCCTTCAATCAGACTCCCGCAAGAGTCGAACTTTCTCCACGCTCCTCCAGCCAGACACCTACGAGAGCCAAACTCCTTCCAAACTTTTTCTTCGGTCGAACTCCTCCAGGAGCTGAACTCCTTCCGAATTTCTCTCTCAGTCGGATTTCTCTAGCGAATTACTTCCGGATAATCCCCACCAGATGTATTTTCTTTAGGAGTTCGAACTTCTCTAAAATTGATATATGCCAAAGTCCACCTACCAACGCCTGCTTTCTCAGAGCTACGACTATTAAATCTCAATAAACGATCACCATCAGTCTGCCACAGACGATGCTATCGGACGGTATGGCATTACCGAATGGTATGGCTATCACCATCAACCTGACGACACCTTTCCTTCTAGACCAAACTCACCAGACCTCGAGCGATCCACTACCAGACAGCTGCAGCTGTTACCATCAATCAAGCTCCGCCTATAAAAGGGATCCTCTAGATACGTTTTCTCTAAGTTCTAAGCTCTCCCCTCTAAAACTCTGTCGATCTCATTCCTGAGCACTCCATTTCTGTTGGCCGGAAGAGCTGACTTGATCGTCGGAGGGTCCTACCGGAGCTACCACCACCGACTCCGAATGGAACTTTATTTTGCAGGTCACCGATGGCGACCTCGTCCTCCTCGACTCCAATTCGTTTCGATGTCGATCAGATTCTGCACCAATAGAATTGGCGCTAGAGGAAGGACCCTCTGTTCTTAAGGTTTTCTTGTTCTTAAAGGAGTGCTCAGTGATGATTTCTCTCTTTCCTCTCTAGAGATCTTCCTTCTTCTTCTTTAGAGTTCTTTTTAGAGAGAAAATGTCTTTCAGGAGAGCTTCGATCCGATGATCGACGACCTCCATGGTCCAATCTCGTCCAGATCCATCTGCTCCCACTTCAGCCCCGGCAACCCAGATTCCACCTATAGCCGTGGTAGATGCAGAGCTATTCAACCTGCTGGTCCAATAGATTCATGACCTCACCGAGATGATGCAAGCCATGCGGCAGTCTCCGACGGTGACTCCACCAGAAAACCCACCATCAGGATGTCGAAAATCGACCCCGAGGAAGAGTACTCAGGCCAGTGTACCCATCATTCTTTGGAAGAGAAAACAGAGAGCAAAGGATCCATGTTCGGATCATGATTCTCCTCTAGAGGAGACTTTCCCCATTTGTAGTCGGAAGCCCTCCAAGATCTGCAACCAAGAGAACGTCCTCGATCACAGATTATGGAAGATGGACCGACGGATTGAGAAACTCCACCATGTCACCCTGGCTCGTTATGATGACATATGCACCGATCCTCCTTTTTCTTTCCGAATCATGCAAGAGCCTGTTCCACCGAACTTCAAGCTTCCTCAATTTGAAAGCTACAATGGAACCTCTGATCCAGTCGATTATTTGGAGGCCTTTCGGACCATGATGCTACTCCATGGTGCACCAGACGTCATATTAAGCCAAGCTTTCGCATCTACCTTGAAGGAGCTAGCAAGAAATTGGTACTCAACATTGAAGCTAGGTACGATCTTCTCTTTTGACCAGATGAGTCATCAGTTCGCGGTCTACTTCGTCAGCGGCCGACGTCCATGTCGAGGTTCGGACTCTCTGATGAATGTCAAGTAGAAGGAGAAAAAATCCATCCAGACTTATGTCACTCGATTTAACGCTGCGGTATTGGAGGTCCGAAACCTGGACCAGCCTGTTGCAATGGCTGCACTCAAGGATGATCTGCAGAAGAATGATTTACTGTTCTCTCTGAAGAAGAAGTACCCTAGGAACTTTGTCGATCTACTCACTCGGATCAAGGGATATGTCCGTGTGGAAGAAGCCTTCAAATTGAAGGACAAAGAAGTCACAGAAGAGCGGCGGGCGGATGAGTCTGATAGACCGACCATTGATGGAGGGTCGAGAGAAGTTTGGCCGCGCTCGCGGACTTCTTCCAAGTGCAAGCGAGTCCGAACTCCTCGAGCTCGTCATCGAGGAAGCTCCGATAGAGAGGCACGAAGTTCTCCCCCCAGAAGGTTTCACAGGATGATAGAATAAAGTTCGACCGTGCTCACGGACTTGCTCTAAGCGGAGCGAGGCCGAACTCTCCCTCGAGCTCGTCATCAAAGAAGTCCTGACAAAAGGACACGAAGTTCTCCCCTAGGAGGTTTCACAGAAGGACGAAATGAAGTTCGACCGTGCTCACGGACTCCCTCCGAGCGGAGCGAGGTCGAATTCTCCTTCGAGCTCGTCATCAAGGATGCCCCGACAGAGGGGCGCGAAGAAGTCCTCTTCCTAGAAGGTTTTACAACTACGCCCCTCTCAATGCTCCATAGACGTCAGCTTGAAGCAGGAGAAGATCGGCCAAGGGCGCTGCCGTAGCCAGAACCATCCATGATGGGAGAACAACAAGGAAATCAGTCGCCTCCCAAGAACATCAACATTACCTCTAGGGGGCTTGGTACTTCGACGATCCGTCATCTCTCAATCTCAGAGCCAAGAAAAACTCGCTCCAAATTGAGAAGGCCCAACATGAGATAGAAGAGGTTGTTCGGTCCGAAACTTATCGCCCAAAGAAACTCGGAAGAACAACGCTGCCACGATCCTGAAACACAAAGAATCTGGGAATGTGCTGCCAGTAACATCTACCTTCAATAAAACTCCATTTTAGTATTATTATTTCCTGGTGCAAGAATTATGTGGTGATAGGAAAGAAGCAATCAATAGTGGCCGCATATTAAGAACAGGAGGAGAACCTCGTCCTAACACGAGCGGATTGAAGTCCTTCAATCTCGACTACTGAAGATAAGATCTCTTCTGAGCGACCGAGTTAACCTTGACTACTGGAGATAAGATCTCCCCCGAATTTTACTTTCAACCTCGGCTGCAAGAGATAAGATTTTCTTCGAGCCAACCTCGACTGCAGGAGATAAAATCTTTCCTGAGCTTCAACCTCGGCTGCAGAAGATAAGATCTTCCTTGAGTGATCGAGTCAGCCTCGGCTGCATGAGATAAGATCTCCTCCGAGCTTCAACCTCGGCTAGAGATAAAATCTCTCCTGAGCGACCGAGTCAACCTCGATAAGATCTCTCCCGAGCGACCAAGTCAACCTCGACTGCAGAAGATAAGATCTCTCCGAGCTTTACCTTTAACCTCGGCTGCAGAAGATAAGATCTCCCCCAAGCTAACCTCGGCTGCAGGAGATAAGATCTCCTTCGAGCTTCAACCTCGACTGCAGAAGATAAGATCTCCCTCGAGCCAACCTCAGCTGCAGGAGATAAGATCTCCCCGAGCTTCAACCTCGGCTGTAGGAGATAAGATCTCCCGAGCGACCGAGTCAACCTTGGTTAGAGATAAGATCTCTCCCGAGTGACCGAGTCAACCTCGGCTATAGGAGATAAGATCTCTCCCCAAGCTTTACCTTCAACCTCGGCTGCAGGAGATAAGATTTTCTCCGAGCTTCAACCTTGACTAGAGATAAGATCTCTCCGAGCGTGGCTGCAGGAGATAAGATCTCTCTTGAGCCAACCTCGGCTGTAGGAGATAAGATCTCTCCTGAGTTTCAACCTCGACTGTAGGAGATAAAATCTCTCCCGAGCTTCAACCTCGACTATAAGAGATAAGATCTTCCTCGAGTGACTGAGTCAACCTTGGTTAGAGATAAGATCTCCCTCGAGTGACTGAGTCAACCTCGACTGCAGGAGATAAAATCTCTCCTGAACTTTACCTTCAATCTCGGCTGTAAAAGATAAGATCTTCCTCGAGCCAACCTTGGCTGCAGAAGATAAGATCTCTCCCGAGCTTCAACCTCGACTGCAGGAGATAAGATCTCCCTCGAGCCAACCTCGACTGCAGGAGATAAGATCTCCCCCGAGCAGTCGAGTCAACCTCGGCTAGAGATAAGATCTCTCCCGAGCGACTGGGCCAACCTCGACTGCAAGAGAGATAAGATCTCCTCCAAGCTTCAACCTCGGCTATAGGAGATGAGATCTCCCCCGAGCCAACCTCGACTATAGGAGATAAGATCTTCTCCGAGCTTCAACCTCGGCTGCAGGAGATGAGATCTCCCTCGAGCCAACTTCGACTGTAGAAGATAAGATCTTCCCCGAGCTTCAACCTCGACTGCAGGAGATAAGATCTCCTCCGAGCCAACCTTGGCTGTAGGAGATAAGATCTCCCCCGAGCTTCAACCTCGGCTAGAGATAAGATCTCTTTCGAGCGATCGAGTCAACCTCGGCTAGAGATAAGATCTTTTTGAGCGATCGAGTCAACCTCGACTGCAGGAGATAAGATCTCCTCCGAGCTTTATCTTCAACCTCGGCTACAGAAGATAAGATCTCCCCCAAGCTAACCTTAGCTATAAGAGATAAGATATCTTCCAAACTTCAACCTCGGCTATAAGAGATAAGATCTCCCATGAGCCAACTTCGGCTACAGGAGATAAGATCTCCTCCGAGCTTCAACCTCGACTGTAGGAGATAAGATCTCCTCCGAGTGATCGATTCAACCTCGATTAGAGATAAGATCTCTCCCGAGCGACTGAATCAACCTCGACTGTAGGAGGTAAGATCTCCCCCGAGCTTTACCTTCAACCTCGATTGCAGGAGATAAGATATCCCCGAGCCAACCTGGGCTGCAGGAGATAAGATCTCCTCCGAGCTTCAACCTCGGCTGTAAGAGATAAGATCTCCTCCGAGCGATCGAGTCAACCTCGGCTAGAGATAAGATCTCTTCCGAGCGACCGAGCCAACCTCGGTTGTAGGAGATAAGATCTCCCCCGAGCCAACCTCGATTGCAGGAGATAAGATCTCTCCCGAGCTTCAACATCGGCTGTAGGAGATAAGATCTCCTCCGAGCGACCAAGTCAGCCTCGGCTGCAGTAGATAAGATCTCCCTTAAGCTCCAACCTTGGCTAGAGATAAGATCTCTCTCGAACGACCGAGTCAACCTCGGCTAGAGATAAGATCTCTTCCGAGCGACCAAGTCAACCTCGGCTGTAGGAGATAAGATCTCTCCCGAGCTTTACCTTCAATCTCGACTGTAAGAGATAAGATCTCTCCTCAGCCAACCTCGGCTATAGGAGATAAGATCTCCTCCGAGCTTCAACCTCAGCTGTAGGAGATAAGATCTCTCCTGAGCTTCAACCTCGACTGCAGAAGATAAGATCTCCCCCGAGTAACCGAGTCAACCTTGGTTAGAGATAAGATCTCTCCCGAGCGATCGAGTCAACCTCGACTGCAGAAGATAAGATCTCCCCCGAGCTTCAACCTCGGCTGCAGGAGATAAGATCTCCTCCGAGCCAACCTCGACTGCAGGAGATAAGATCTCCCTCGAGCTTCAACCTCGGCTAGAGATAAGATCTCTCTCGAGCAATCAAGTCAACCTCGGCTAAAAATAAGATCTCTCTCAAGCGACCGAGTCATCCTCGACTGCAGGAGATAAGATCTCCCCCGAGCTTTACCTTCAATCTCGGCTGCAGGAGATAAGATCTCCTCCGAGCCAACCTCGGCTATAGGAGATAAGATTTCTTCCGATCTTCAACCTCGACTGCAGGAGATAAGATCTCCCCAAGCCAACCTCGACTGTAGGAGATAAGATCTCTCTCGAGCTTCAACCTCGGCTGTAGGAGATAAGATCTCCCCCGAGCGACCGATTCAACCTCGATTAGAGATAAGATCTCTCCTGAGCGATCGAGTCAACCTCGTTGCAGGAGATAAGATCTCCCTCGAGCTTTACCTTCAACCTCGACTGTAGGAGATAAGATCTCCTCTAAGCCAATCTAGGCTGCAGGAGATAAGATCTCCCTGAGCTTCAACCTCGGCTGTAGGAGATAAGATCTTCTTCTTCAAGCGACCGAGTCAACCTCGGCTAGAGATAAGATCTCTCCCAAGCGACTGGACCAACCTCAGCTGCAGGAGATAAGATCTCCCCCGAGCCAACCTCGACTGTAGGAGATAAGATCTCTCCCGAGCTTCAACCTCGGTTGTAGGAGATAAGATCTCTCCCGAGCGACCGAGTCAGCCTCGGCTGCAGGAGATAAGATCTCCTCCGAGCTTCAACCTCGGCTAGAGATAAGATCTCTCCCGAGCGACCGAGTCAATCTCGACTACAGAAAATAAGATCTCCTCCAAGCTTTACTTTCAACCTCGACTGCAGGAGATAAGATCTCCCCCGAGCCAACCTCGACTATAGGAGATAAGATCTCCCCCAAGCTTCAATCTCGACTGCAGAAGATAAGATCTTCCCCGAGTGATCGAGTCAACCTTGACTAGAGATAAGATCTCTTTCGAGCGACCGGGCCAACCTCGATTGCAAGAGATAAGATCTTCCCCGAGCTTCAACCTCGACTGCAGAAAATAAGATCTCCCCCGAGCTTCAACCTCGACTATAGGAGATAAGATCTCCCGAGCCAACCTCGGCTGTAGGAGATAAGATCTCCCTTGAGCTTCAACCTCGGCTGTAGGAGATAAGATTTCCTCCGAGCGCCCGTATCAACCTCGGCTAGAGATAAGATCTCTTCCAAGCGACCGAGTCAACCTCGGCTAGAGATAAGATCTTTTTTGAGCGACCAGGTCAACCTCGGCTGTAGGAGATAAGATCTCCCCCGAGCTTCAACCTCGGCTAGAGATAAGATCTCTCCCGAGCGACCGAGTCAACCTCGACTAGAGATAAGATCTCTTCCAAGCGACCGAGCCAACCTCGGCTGCAGGAGATAAGATCTTCTCCGAGCTTCAATCTCAACTAGAGATAAGATCTCTTCCGAGCGATCGGACCAACCTTGGCTACAGGAGATAAGATCTCCCCCGAGCTTCAACCTCGATTGTAGGAGATAAGATCTCCTCCGAGCTTTATCTTCAACCTCGGTTGCTGGAGATGATATCTCCTCCGAAGAGCTCAACCTTCGACCTCGGTCATAGAAGACGAGATCTCCTTCAACCTTGGCTGGAGACGAGATCTCCTACAAGCTTCAACCTGAACTGGCGTAGAGCCTTAAAGAGGACTTCGGCAGTCATCTTTTCTGCACTCCCTTCCTTCGAGTTTCGAACTCAGGAGTGGGGAGGACTATTGTCGGGGATAAATCTCATTCCTGTCGAAATTCAGTCTGATGCTCAGCCAAATGCAATCGGTAGTCATGGAAGAGCTTCAACGGACGAGCCTTAACCGAACTCCTTCAGTCGGCCGAACTTCTTAGCGGCCGAGCCCCTTCCGAACTTCCCAAATGGCTGAGTCTTAGTCGAATCCCTTCAATTGACCGAACTTCTCAGCAGTCGAGCTCCAGTCAGACTCCCATGAGAGCTGAACTCCCTCCACGCTCCTCCAGTCGGACGCCTACGGAAGCCGAACTCTCTCTGTACTCCTTCAGTCGGACTCCTATGAGAGTCGAACTTCCTCCGTGCTCCTTCAGCCGGACGCCTATGGAAGTCAAACTTCTTCCGAGCTTCTCCTTCAACCGAACTTCTTTAGGAGCCGAACTTCTCGCGGATTTCTCTCTCGGTCAGATTTCTCTAGCGGATTACTCTTGGATAATCTCCATCAGACGTATTTCCTTTAGGAGTCCAAACTCCTCTGGAATTGATATATGCCAAAGTCCACCAACCAATGCCTACTTTCTCAAAGCTACGGCTATTAAATCTCGACGAACGATCGCTATCAGTCTGCCACATGCGACGCTATCGGATGGTATAGTATTATCGGACGGTATGGCTGTCACCATCAACCTCATGACACCTTCTCTTCCGTACCAAACTCATCAGACCTCGAGCGGTCCGCTGTCAGATAGCTGCAGCTATCATCATCAATCAAGCTCCGCCTATAAAAAGGAATCCTCTAGATACATTTTCTCTAAGCTCTAAGCTTTTTCCTTTAAAACTCTATCGAATTCATTCCTGAGCACTCTATTTCTGTTGGCCGAAAGAACTGACTTGATCGTCGGAGGATCCTACCGGAGCCACCACCACCGACTCCGGACAAGATTTTGTTTTGCAGGTCACCGACGGCGACCTCGTCCTCCTCGACTCCAGTTCATCCCGGTGTCGATCAGATTCTACACCAACAGATAGTATTGCGGTTAAGAACTCATAGCTTGGCACGTAAGATATTTTCTTTCTAAATCATAGTTTTTCTTGACTTACAACCAATATAAAACTACGCCCTTTCCTTCCTTGCACGTTGGTCCAACAATGGGTGCCAATATTGTAATCAAGGGCTCATGACTTGGCACGTAAGGTATTATCTGCTTTGACCTATGGATCTTACGATTTTATTCTTTAAAAAGCACCTCAGGTGAGGAAGGATGGTCTCTTTCTATATAAGCTAGAATTTTTTTTAACTCATAAGCAATGTGAAACTAATGATATTCTTTCATCTATACTGCAACATGTATGTTCGATGTAATATTATACAAATAAATTTTATTTAAGGCTTCTTAGGCGATTTGAACTCTTGTTAAAAGCACGTGTCCGTAGCTAAAGTAAATTTCCGACAAATCAAAGACAAAAAGAAAAAAAAGACTTTTTGTTGAATCATCCATCAACAAATGTCATGGCGTAAACAGATCGATAATGATTAAGGGTGAAAGAATTTCACATGCATCTCTTGCATTATGATACTTTAACATGCGATAACATGGCTCGAGTAATTAAGAAGGATTTGGTGCTCAAAATAAGACTTGAGATTTTTGGCATCAATAGGTCATATTGGATTTTTGGTTATGGATTTGCGTGACGTAAATCCAAAACCAAACAAGCCAAGAAAAGAATCGGATCATGGACTGCCACACCATGAATTCAAGCAAATCAACAAATTTTTTGCATAGTATATGATCTTGTGAGGCCAGGTACAAATCTTAATATATTCCCTTTTATTGGGATCAGCTCAAGTCAAGCCTATATCTAATACTATTAACCGGTTCTCAAGCCATTAATTGTCTCAATTGGATTGGGTCTTTTCTTATCAAATTTAATTTAGATTTCAGGGTAAGCATGGCAAAACCATTTTGGCAGCCTCGACAAAACTCAAGAATCCAAGCAGTGAACTGCAAAATTCTTGCAGAAGATGAAACAAAGTGCAACATGACATTTCTTGCCTGATCTGGTAAAATGTCAACTTCCAGAATCTGGACAAGTATTATCTAGCATGCAATTGAAGCATACCATATTCTTGCCCTCTTAGTTCCTCAAATTCCAAGTCAAAGAAAAATTGCCGAACCATCGCAAGCAGGTCCAAAAACATGACACCAAAAATCTAAGAGAGTTCCATACTCCCAAGCTCTGCTACGTAATTTGACAAAAAAATGAATTAATCTTCCTCCAAGCAACCCCAGGAATTGTTGTGTCAGCAAGCAAGAAAAAGAAGATCCCCCCACACTCCATTCCAACATGTACCTATTTAACCTCATTAATATAGCACTTAACTTCTTCTTGGTTGGAAATGCAAGTAACAATCCAAAAATAAGCCACGGCGAATAATACATAATCATTTTGGAAGAACAAAGATCTGGCTACTCGCAAATGCCCTATTCATAAGTGTTTCCAAATGTTTCTACAACAAGGAATTACACTGATACGGCAAAGCACATAGTCCAATTAGTCTAACCACAGTAATTTATATGAACTCAATACCCTTATGACCTGCAGAGCAGAAATTTTAAGTATTATCTGCAACTTAAGAATATGTCTGGTTATCTTTGCTCAATTCAAATTAAAGCTGTCCATTGACATGTTTCTTTTTCCATTTTGCCTAGCTAAAATTTAATTATGAGATCATTATTGCAGCTTGTCAATGTAGTTCATTATGACTTGGTAGCTACCATACCAAGGTGCAGACAAATATTACTGCTGGATTCTGGATGCCTTTGCCAACTGCAACAATATCTGGCCTTTGTTGTACTACTCCAATAAAGTGTCTATCTGAAGAGCAGTGGTACAACAACATGAAATCTCATTAGTAAAAATGTCACACCATTGAGACCACTGGGCATCGAGATAAAAAAGACAATAACAAAACACCTGCATAATAAGTAAACATAAATAATGCAAAAGATAACTCAGACTATAAGGTAACGGATATGTACTCAAGAAGCCTTATCCATCCATATGTATAGGCCTACAACATATCAAAAACAACAGTGAAACACATGGACATAAAAAAAATGCTTAAATGAAAAATGAATAAATAAATTATGTAAAGGAATAACGTGATATTCACTCGTAAACATAAGATGCAAAAGACTTGCCAAGAAAACCTTATCTCACTTCTATGCAGTCCAAGTTATAGATATGGATCGAGATAAGAGCTACAATAGTTATGAATATCTACAACTGGCGCTCAATTTGACACCAACACTTTGCATCCATCACATAATCCTACTCAGGGCCTGTTTGGATGACTGGGCCCAAAATCCCATAGGAATCATGGGTTTGAGCCAATACAACCATCTAAATGAAGCCTAGCCCAGCCTATCTTTATACATGCTCAGAAAACCATAGAAGCTAAGGTCTCTTTTTTCTCCCTAGCGGATTCAGGCCGGCCCACTATAATGGTTCTCTAGGTAATTAAGAAAACAGGCCTAGCCAAGCCTCATTTAGGTGGTTGTAAAAGCCCAAACCCATGATTCCTATTGGATTTTGGGCCAAGTCATCCAAACGGGCCCTCAAGGAAGCTGAGAGCAAGAGACAGGTTTGTCAAGGAAATCAAAAGAGTTAGCTGACTTTTTGAAAGCCTACCTTCCTGATATGCAGCTGAGCACATAAAACTAAGAAGCCAACCCTGGAGATTGCCATAGTCTTTGAAATAATCTAGGCAGGAAGAATATCATGCAGAGATTGACATAAGGAATTTGTGTTGAGTTTCTGATTATAAAGTCATACATAGAAATCATCGGCTATAGCAAATGCTATGTGAGAAAATTACTTATGTGATTCATATTTTTTATTTCCAAATGGTAACTATATTTGATATTATGGTAGAACTGAATGTCTTAAAACAAAAACTACTAAAGAAGCATACACAATGCAGGAGCTATACTGAGAGGACAATACAAAATCATTCCACATTTAACAAACAAAAATCAGTTGTGTGGTCATCCCAATTGGAACAAAGGAACCCATGCAATATAATCAATTGAAAGAGATATTTAAGGGGAAAAATCTTGGACAATCTCAGGAAAAGAAATACAAGACTGTATAATGCCTCCTGGAAATGCACCAACTCTAAAAATTTGGATAATCTCTGTCCACTTTTCCATTCTTCTCATCTTTTTTTTTTCGAGGACAGCTCATAGCTGTCCTCTCATTCCTAGCATCCTAACAGATGCTGGCCCCAACTAGAAACTTCATGAAATTCAGCAAAATGAATAGTAAGAACCAGTTGCATTGGAAGCATAACTTACTAGCTTGAGGAAGTTGATGGGAACAAGGTATTTTACCATTAGTTACATATAAATGGGATTGGACCCAAGTCTTCAAAGTCTCTCTCATTGGTTACATATAAATGGGATGGACGGACGGATGGATGGATGGATGGATGGATTTTGGGGGGTGGGGGGGCGAGATGGTGGGCGGCGGCTCAGAGAGAGAGTAGTCATAAATGGATAAGGTTGAGAGGGGGACTTATAGGCTACACCTTCAATAGGTATGTGGATAATACAATGAACAGTCACAAAGATGAGGATTCATTTGAACTAAGGCCATTAATACCTAATACATTGTAAGGGGCAGGGGAAGAATCATGATATTTGCAAAATCATCAAAAGATTTTCTAATTATTCAAGATTACTTCATATTTGTTAGATTGTTCACTAAATTTCATGATGCCTCGTTCGGTAATTATCCAGTATGATATTTTTCAAATCATAACAATATTTTCTAATTATCAAGATTCATGAACTTGTCATTGGCTAAATGGACCATTTAATCATTCCAAGAAGTGATCAAATTATCAAACTATTCAATGCTGAATTTCCTGAATTATTCCTCAGCTATTTGTTGAGTAGTCATAAACTGTTGGGTGTTTTTTTTAGCAATAATTATCCAGGAATGGTAACTCCATGCATTGCTGCCTCCTTCAGCCAACTTAGCTGCCAATTTGCAATAAATATGGGTGGGAATACTCCCTCCTAAGATTAGGCATGTCTGATAGAAAGTCCATCAAATGTTGCATGGCCTACAGATTTTGCACCAGAAACCACATAATATGTTGACCCCTATGTCAAGTAGCGCACAGTTTTGATCACCAACCTATGACCCATATTGTGTTGAATAATTCTATTAAGGCAAGAGTAATCTCAGTCACCTGAGAAAGTGGCGTATGGTGTATGTTATATTTGGCAGTTAATGCTACGTTTCATATTGGAGAACCAAACAAAGGATGATAGGATAAAAAGATACAAAGATAATCCATAGTTCAGAGTGTAAGTTTATACTGGGCACTATATGAGAGTGTGAATAGAACGGACACATACTGAAAGTGGTTCATTCATACCTAATGGAAATTAAAGTGAATGCTTGTTTTTAAGTGATGCTTACAAAAGCCAGCATTTTTTCTTCAAAATGTGAAATTCAAAGTGCGCTAATCTAACTAGCCTTAGTTTGTTATGCATAAGCAAACAATGGAGTCACATTATCAATGTTCAGAAAGCACGGCCTCTTCAGTTACATATCCAAAAAATGCTGGAGTTTTAGATGGATTAAGAGGTTCTTAATGATTACCAGGTCCACTTCAACATTGAAAACCAAATCCATGATTTTTTCGAGAATGCATCCATATAACAATTTCTTAAAATCAAATTGATTTCTTTTTTCTTCCAAAAGCATCAAAATTGAAGATGTCATGATTGCCAAATATATCCAAGAGAAATCTTAACCAAAAGACCATGATAATCACCGACATAGAAAGGAAGAATGTAGGGAGAAGGCAATGGGAGCTAAACCTCCAGTGAGGCTTACCAAAGCGATATGAAAGTCCCTCCGACTTAAAGATCCCTTCTTTCTGCCGCTGCGACTTCTTCTTACTGGCCGTTGAGGAGAAGTAGAAGACGAGGCATTTCGAAGCATCCCATCGTCGTATCATCCATTGCCAAAGAGGAAGAGAAGTAAAAGAAGGGGCCGGAGGTCGAGCTGTTGACAAGGAGGGAAGAGAGATGCCGACTTTCTCACCAACGTCTCTCCCCATCGCTCTCTCGCTCTCGCGTCACCAGCTCAAGGGAGGGAGGCCGAGATCTAGCTCCAGGGTTCAGCTAGGGATTCGGAGCTCGGCCATGGAGAAAGGAGCGGGATACCCAAGGGATCGGGTGAGAAATAATTGAACTAATGTCCGCACATAATATGCCAGGTTTGCTTCCAGTTCCGTCGAAGCATTGGGCGGCCTCAAGGGTGCATCCCTCGGTGATCCGTCAATTTATCCATATTTTAATATTTTTTAGATAAATATTTTTTTTTCATCAATAATATTTTTATATGAAATAAAAAAAAAATTATCCATCCTGGATGGATAATTTTTTTCTAATAAAATATTTTTTTATTTTATTTTTATAATATTTATAACGCTAATATTATATTATTATCATATATAATATAATATATATTATATTATATATAATAATATTTAGATATTATTATTTATATATAATGTATATAGAAAAAAGATATTATGAAAAGTATGGATCAATTTTAACAACTTATTTAAAAATATAATAATATATAAAAAATATATATAATATATTATAAAATACTTTATGGTCTATAAATAAATATAGATAAATTATTTTTCTAACTATATATTATCTAAAATATATTTATTTAGAAAATATATATATATATTTCTAGGTAAATTTTTTATCCTCCAAATAACAAACACTAAAGATCATATAAAGAGATCTCACATATTAAGCATAGAATTATCTAGGATGATAATTTGCCGAAACTAGTACATATATCATCACATGTGAATTGGTATCAAAATAGATGTACGAAAAATATGTATATTTGGCCTTTCATCAAAAAAATTATATGTCTAGCCTATCATTTATTCTATGATATAATAATGAAGTCTTAATTTGTTACTAGTTTCCTATTCTCAATATCAATATCTACGCATCTATATTAATATATAGATTACTATTAAAGTTTATTATTTAATATATAATAAAAATTTGATAGTTTAAAAGTTTTTATTTAGTATCATCTACAAATATTATGTTATATTTCAAGAATAATTGAGAAAAAAGAAGAAAAGACCATATCTCATACATCATGTGGGATTGATAATATTGCTACAAATAATAATCATAATATTAATGACAGGCATTGGTGCAGAATCTGGTTGACGTTGGATCGAGCTGGAGTGAAGGAGAAAGAGATCGCCGTCGGTGATCTGCAAAATAAAATTTCATTCGAAGTCGGTGGTGGTGGCTCTAACAGGACCATCCGACAATCAAGTCAGCTCTTCTAGCCAACAGAAATAGAGTGCTCAGATAAGAATTCAGCAGAGTTTCGGAAAGAAGAAAAGAGCTTAGAAAAAACGTATCTGGAGGGTTCCTTTTTATAGACAGAGCTTGTCGTAACCGTCAAATAGTGGACTGCTTGGGGCCACCAAGAGTTTGTTACGGAGAGAGGTGTCCGTTGTTGTGATGTGACCATTCGATAGTGGGCCACTCGGGATCACGTGGAGTTTGTTACGGAGAGTGGTGTCCGTTGTCATGAAGTGGCCGTTCGTTGAGATTTAATAGTTGAAGTTCGGAGGAAGAAGGTGTTGGATGGTGAAGAGCTTTGACATACATCAATTCCAAAGGAGTTCAAACTCCTAAAAAAATACGGCTAGAGGAGATCATCCGAAAGGAATGTTAGCTGAACTCTGAAAATAATCCATTAGAGAAATTCGACTGAAGGAGAAGTCCCAAAGGAGTTTGGCTCCTGAAGAAATCCGATTGAAGGAGAAGTCCGGAGGGAGTTTGGCTCCTGGAGGAACTTGACTGAAGAAAAAATTTGGAAGGAGTTTGGCTCTTGGAGGAGTTCGACTGAAGGAAAAATTCGGAAGGAGTTCAGCTTCTGGAGGAGTTCGACTGAAGGAGAAGTCCGAAAAAAGTTTGGCTTTCGTAGAAATCTGACTGAAGAAGAAATTCGAAAGAAGTTTGGCTTTTGGAGAAGTTCGACCGAAGAAAAAATTTGGAAGAAGTTCGGCTCTTAGTGGAACTTAACTGAAGGAGAATTTCGAAAGGAGTTCGACCGTTGGAGGGGTCCGACTGATGAAGAAGTATGAAAGGAGTTCAGCTGATGTCCGAAAGAAGTTCGGCTGGGGTTAGGCCGTTAAAGAAGTTCGATTGGGATTCGACTGCTGGAGGAAGAATTTTTTATTGAAGCTCTTCTGCGATTATCAGTTACATTAGGCTAAGCATCAGACTGGACTTTGGTAGGAACGAAATTTATCTCCAACAATAGTCTCCCCACTTTCGAGTTCGAAATTTGAAGAAAGAAAGTATAAAAAAGACTACTACCGAAGTTCTTTTCGGGCTCTACACCGTTGAGGTTGAAGTTCGGGGAGAGATCTTATCTCCAGTCGAGGTTGAAGGAGATCTTATCTCCTGTTGATGTAGACGTTGAAGCTCAGGAGAGATCTTATTTTCAACCGAGGTTGAAAAAGATCTTATCTCCTGTTGACGTAGACGTTGAAGCTCGGAGGAGATCTTATCTCCAACCGAGGTTGAAGTTGAAGCTCGAAGAGATTTTATCTCTAGCCGAGGTTGAAGTTGAAGTTTTAGTTGAAGCTCGTGGGAGATCTTATCTTCAGCCGAGATTGAAAGAGATCTTATCTCCTATTGACGTAGAAGCTCGAGGGAGATCTTATCTCCAGTCGAGGTTCAAGTTGAAGTTGAAGGAGATCCTATCTCCTGTTGACATGGAAGCTCGGAGGAGATCTTATCTTCAGTCGAGGTTGAAAGAGATCTTATCTCCTATTGACGTAGATGTTGAAGTTCGGAGAAGATCTTATCTCCCATCGAGGTTAAAGGAGATCTTATCTTCTGTTGATGTAGAAGCTCGAGGAAGATCTTATCTCCAATCGAGGTTGAAAGAGATCTTATCTTCTGTCGAAGTAGAAGCTCGGAGGAGATCTTATCTTCTGTTGTTGTCGGATACAATGGGACCATTGTCGGGGCTTCTCCTCTCATCCCGTCTAAAATGAACGAGGCCTTCGACTTTGCTCATGTTAGGACGAGGTTCTCCTCCTATTTCTAATGGATTGTGGGGGCACATAAGGGCCGTTGTCAGAGCCTCTCCCTCCATCTCGTCTAAAATGAACGAGGCCTTTGATTTTACCCACATTAGGATGAGGTTCTCTTCTTGCTTCTAATAGGCTGTGGGGGCACATAAGGACCGTTGTCAATGCCTCTCTCCCATCTCATCTTAAATGAATGAGGTCTTCGATTTTACTCGCATTAGGACGAGGTTCTCCTCCTATTCCTAATGGACTATGGGGGCACATAAGGGCCATTGTTAGGACCTCTCTCTCCATCTCGTCTAAAATGAATGAGGCCTTTGACTTTGCTCACGTTAGGACGAGGTTCTCCTTCTGTTCCTAATGGACTGTGGGGGTGCATAAAGGTCATTGTCAGAGCCTCTTCCTCCATCTCATCTAAAATGAATGAGGCCTTCCACTTTACTCATGTTACAATGAGGTTCTCCTCCTGTTCCTAACGGACTGTGGGGGCACATAAGGATCGTTGTTAGGGCCTCTCCCTCCATCTCATCTAAATTGAATGAGGCCTTCCACTTTGCTCACGTTACAATGAGGTTCTCATCCTATTCCTAACGGACTGTAGGGACATATAAGGACCGTTGTTAAGGCCTCTCCCCCCATCTCGTTTAAAATGAACGAGGTCTTCTACTTGTTTATGTTAGGATGAGGTTCTCCTCCTTTTCGATCATGATCACTATTGATTGCTTCTTCCATATCATCACATAATTTTTGCATCAAGAAATAATAATATTGAAATGGAGAAGTTTTATTGAAGAAAAATTACTGCTTGTATATCCTCAGATTTTTTGAATTCAAAGATCGTGGGAGCGTTCTTCCTCCGAACTCCTTCAGACGATAAGTTTTAGGCCGGATGACCTCCTCTATTTCATATGGACCTTCCCAATTTGGGGCAAGCTTTTTTTAGCTCTAAGGCTGAGAGATGGCGGCTCACCAAAGTACTAAGCTCCTTATTGTTCCTCCCTCATTGGTAGTTCTGGCTGCGGCAGCACTCTTGGTCGATCTACTCTTACTTCAGACCGACATCTGTGGAGCATTGAGGGGGGCATAGCTGTAAAACCTCATGGAGGGAGACTTCTTCACATCCTTCCTTTAGGGCTTCTTTGATGACGAGCTCGGAAAGGAGTTCGGGCTCGCTCATGCTCGGAGAGGAGTTCAGGCTCGCTCGTGCTCGGAGGGAGTCCGGAAGTGCGATCGAACTTCATTCGGCCTTCTACCGATGATGTTGAAGACATTCGGTCCTTTTTGATATTCATCAAAAAATTCAAACTTCGGCATGGATGTCGGCTGTTGATGAAGTGAGCTATAAACTGATGACTCATCAGGTCAAAAGAGAAGATCGTATCCAACTTCAATACTGAGTACTAGTTTCTTGCTGCTCCCTTCAAGATAGATGAAAAAGCTTGGCATAAGATGGCATTAAATGCACCATGAAGCAGCATCATAGTCCGGAAGGTCTTTAGGTGATCGACTGGATCAGAGGTTCCACCGTAGCTTTCAAATCGGGGGAAGCTCAAAGTTCGATGGAATGGGCTCTTGCATAATTCAGAGAGAGAAAGGAGGATCGGTGCGGACGTCGTCATGATGAGCTGGGGCGATGTGGTCGAGCTCCTCAATCCATCGATTCATCTCCCATAGTTTTTGATCGAGGATGTCATCTCGATCACAGACCTTGAAAGGCTGCTAGAGAAGAATCATGATCCAAATAAGGATCCTCTGCTCTCTATTTCTTCTTTCTAAGGATGATGGGTATGCTAGCCCAAATGCTCCTTCTTGGAGCCGATTTCTAACATTCTGATGGTGGGTTTCCTGATGGAATCATCGTCGGAGGCTGCTGCATGGCTTGCACCATCTCGGTGAAGCCCTGAACCCACTATATTGGCAGGTTGAACTGCTCTAGATCTATCATGGTCGTCGGTGGAGGAGGAGATTGAAGTGTCAATGATGGAGCAGGGACAGACGGATCTGGCCTAGATCTGACGATAGAAGCGGTAGATCTTCGGATAGTCGCTCTCTTTGGAAGCATTTTTCGGGATTGAAAGAGAGGATGGAGATGAACCTTAAAGGAGAAGGTTGGCAGGATCGACCGAGTACTCCTTTAAGAATAAGGGTACCTCATGAATAGAGAGCCCTTCCTCTAGCGTCAATTCTATTGGTGCAGAATCTGGTTAACACCGGATCGAGCTAGAGTGGAGGAGGAAGAGATCGCCATCGGTGACCTACAAAATAAAGTTTCGTTTGGAGTCAATGGTGGTGGCTCCGATAGGATCCTCCAACGATCAAGTCAGCTTTTCTGGCCAACAAAAATAGAGTGCTCAGATAAGAATTTAGTAAAGTTTTAGGAAGAAGAAGAGAGCTTAGAGAAAATATATCTGGAGGATCCCTTCTTATAGAAGAAGTTTGTTGTAATCGTTCAGTAGTGGGCCACTCAGGATCATGTGGAGTTTGTTATGAAGAGAGATATCCATTGTTGTGATGTGATCGTTTGATAGTGGATGGCTCAGAACCACATAGAGTTTGTTATGGAGAATGGTGTCCGTTGCCATGAAGTAGCCGTTCGTTGAGATTTAATAGTCGAAGTTCGGAGGAAGAAGATGTTGGATGGTGAAGAGCTTTGACATACATCAATTTTAGAGGAGTTTGGACTCTTAAAAAAAATATGGTTAGAAAGGATCATCCGAAAGGAATGCTAGCTGAACTCTGAAAGTAATCCACTGGAGTAATCCAACTGAAGGAGAAGTTTGGAAGGAGTTTGGCTCATGGAGGAATCTGAATGAAGAAGAAGTCCGAAGGAAGTTCGGCTCCTGGAGGAACTTAACTGAAGAAAAAATTTGAAAAAAGTTTGGCTCCTGAAGGAGTCCGACTGAAGGAGAAATTCAGAAGAAGTTCGGCTTCTGTAGAAATCTGACTGAAGGAGAAATCTGAAAGAAGTTCGGTCGAAGGAGAAATCCGAAAGGCGTTCGACTCCTAGAGGAGTTTGACTAAAGGAGAAGTCTGAAAAGAGTTCGGCTCCTATAGAAATCCGACTGAAGAAAAAATTCGGAAGGAGTTCGACCAAAGAAAAAATTCAGAAGAAGTTCGGTTCCTAAAGAAGTTCGACTGAAGGAGAAATTCGAAAGAAGTTCGGCTCCTAGAGGAGTCCGAATGAAGAAAAAGTTCGAAAGAAGTTTGGCTCCTATAGAAATCCAATTGAAGAAGAAATCTAGAAGAAGTTTGGCTCCTAGAGGAGTTCGGTCGAAGGAGAAATCTAGAAGGAGTTTGGCTCCTGGAGGAGTCTGACTGAAGGAGAGGTCTGGAAGGAGTTTGGCTCCTGAAGGAATTCGAATGAAGGAGAAATCTAAGAGGAGTTTGGCTCATATAGAAATCCGACTGAAGAAAAAGTTTGAAAGGAGTTTGGCTCTTATAGAAATTCGACTGAAGGAGAAATCTAGGAAGAGTTCGGCTCCAGTAGGAATCCAATCGAAGGAGAAGTTCGGAAAGAGTTCGGCTCCTGTAGAAATTTGATTGAATGAGAAATCTGGGAGGAGTTTGGCTCCTGATGGAACTTGACTGAAGGAGAATTTTGGAAGGAATTCGACCGCTAGAGGGGCCTGATTGATGAAGAAGTCTGGGAGGAGTTCGGCTGATATCCAAAAAAAGTTCGACTGGGATTAGGCCGTTAATGGAGTTCGGCTGGGGTTCGGCCGCTGGAGAAAGAATTTTAGATTGAAGCTCTTCTGTGATTATCGGTTGTATTAAGCTAAGCATCAGACTGAACTTCGGTAGGAGCGAAATTTATCCCTAATAATAGAAATATTTAAGTTTTTATATAATATTCTTCATTTGTAATGTAGATATTGGTATCAATAACAAGATTTTTTGCTGCTCTATCATTAATGTTCATTTTTTAATATTGCTGAGTCATGTGGATGCGAATATTTATGATAAAAGTTTCTACATAGAGACTCGACTTAACAAAGTTTTCTTTTTCATATGAAAGCTTGTATTAATGGTAAAAATTAGTGTTCATTTATCATTGTTCATTATTTAACTTGATTATAATCCAAGTTATGCATGGGATGCAAGGTTCAGAGAGGCTCAAGAGATCTCAAAACCTCAAGAAATCAACTCACATCGCCACAACTTGCACAAAATCCTATATCATTTAGAAAAAAAAAATGAATCAGAACTTAAGAAACCTCTCTAATCTCTCTCAAGTGCTCTCCTTTTCAAAACATCTCTAAAAGAGATAATGAAATAAAAAGAAGAAAAAAAAAATCTATATGGGGAAAGGTTTTATCCTTAAATTTTTTTCATCTTTCTTCCATTTTTATTGATTTTTCATATGTTTTCTCATTTTTTCTCTATTTTTTCTATCCTCGAGAGTCCCAACTAGATGGGAGGTTTGGAGTAGCCGAATAGAAAAGCTTAGACGATAGCTAGGGTTTTGTTTTGGGTATATTTCATTTCTTAATCTTTTTCGGAGATCTATGAGAAGAAAAGCACTTGAGAGAGATAGGAGGGGAAGGCTAACACCAGTAACGATGGAGAGAAAGAAAAAAAACTCCAACCGAGATCTAAGAAATTCCTTCAATCTCCATGCTCTCCTTCCTTTCACACCCTCCTCTACCTCCTCTATCGTCGCCACCTTTGTCGGCCACCATGATGCCACCCTCCATGCCCCTATCCTCAATCTTTTCGATCATTCATTGCGATGGGACATTATTCATTGCACACGTGGTGGACGACACGTAGCAGATTGAGGCATCTATGTTGATAACACGTGGTGAACAGAGATAGATACCTTTATTTTAATATATATATATATATATATATATATTAGAATATTAAATATGTAAATAAAATTTAGTTATCATTATTTTTTATTGGTTATAATTTGTTATGCTATTGTATTGCATTTCAAAAAATAATGAGGAAAAAAAAAAAAAAAAAAAAAAAAAAAAACATTACATCGGTGCAAGTTGCAGATTTTGTCTAGCTACTAAGCTCATTGGTTATTCATCGATTTAGGACTCAAGTGAGAAACATTATTTGAAAAGCCCAACATTCACTTAATGCCCTCAAAATCATTTGCTAACTACAGGGACTTGACATCCTGCATCTCCTCGTAATCTTCTCGAAGAAAAGGCAATCAACTACCATGGTTGTAGCCTAGTGGAATAGATCTTTCCTTCCAACCAATCGATCTAGATTTGAGTCTCGATAGATACTAGGATTTGATCTATCATGGTCACCTCCAGAAGGGATTGCTATGCCACTCCATTTTATGTATCAAAAAAAAGAATAAGGAACAGGGGCATCTTGATCCCAAACTTGGGGAAATCCTTTCCGCGGGCGGAGCCCGCGGTGTAGGAAGTATTCCCCCCCAAACTTGTATATTTTGGGCCGCAAAGCCCATTCAGAGCATGTACCAAACGGCCCTTAGGCCTTATGGCACCGTCCACGCCGCTCCCCTTCACAAAACAACTTCTCCTCTCCTCTTCTGCGTCTCTGCCTCTTTCTCTCACTCTCGCTCTCTCGATCCTCCCAAACGATGCAGGTTTGCTGGAGGCGATCCAGGCAGCGACTTCTTGATCACTATCCGGCTCTCTTTCCTTTCAAATCCATCTATCTCCTTTCATCCGATTGTAATCTCCTCCCCGTCTCGTTCCCCTTCCCATCGATCTTTCGTATAGGGTTTCGTTCCTCTCTTTTCTTGTTCTCGTCCATATTCATGCTTAGTTTCTCAAATATTTGATTGGTTTTCTTTACGAATATATCAGGGTACGGGATCGATCACCCGCGGTATGTCTCCATCATTTCCATTAAGGGAGCAGGGCATGTCGTCCGCAAGGGCACAGGTGGTAGGTCGTCTGTGAGGTAGGTTTTGCCGTTTATCCGCCAATTCTTTGGACTTTGTTTTGAGAAATCTTGAAATGGATAGCCTTGGATCAAACTGATTTGGCCTAAAGCATGATGCGCTTTATCTCTTTTCTGGCTTGTATTGCATCAAGATTTGATCTTGGTAATGTAGATGGAGAAGTGCATTGCTGCCTGTTATGCAACATTATGTCCGCTTGATTCTGATTGGGTGGCTTATTATTCTACGCTGAGCTGCATTCTGATATTGCATTCATTCCAAAATTTTCTTATTCTGTGGTGGAATTTATTTATGGGGTTCAACTTTTGATTCAAGTAATTGTAATACATTATATAGAGTTTTTTTAAGTGCTCTGGTTTGGTTATCTAATTTTGAGACTGGGTACCCATTTCGGCAGTGGAATCATTGCAACGGTGTTCGGAGCTACTGGGTTTCTTGGTCGGTATGTTGTCCAACAGCTTGGTAAGTTCTGGAGAAGCTTATCTTTAATAGTTGAGTTCTGTTCAGACTGATTTAACATGGCCTTGATGCCCACACTCTCCCCTTCACATTTCATGGCAATAAAATTTTGCTGTCGGGCTTGCCCCTGATGCGAGTGAGTTGTGAGGATAAGTTATAAAGATGATTCCACCTATGTAGGATAAGGCGTAGTGATTGTGGATGTGACAATAATGTATTAAGTTATGGATTGGTTGTGTGGGACCTTCTGGTTGAGTGCAAAATTTGCTTCTGTTCTTGTTAAATGCTGAATTTGAAGGAGAAGATTGAAAGTTTATGATTTGTTCCCAGTTCTCAGAAATGATGATCACAGAGTATGTCTTTTGGTAATGAGCAGCTAAAATGGGGTCACAAGTCCTAGTTCCTTTTCGAGGCTCTGAGGATTCTCACCAGCACCTCAAGTTGATGGGTGATTTGGGACAGGTGCTAAAGTTTGTTTTAGTTTTCTTTGATTCAGTGTTGCATCCAATGGTACCTCTAGCTTATAATTTTGGCTTCTTTGCATATGTCACATCTATTTTTGTTTAAACTCTAATATTTGGATCCTTTTTGGTTTTTATTTTCTGCCTCTCAGATTGTTCCAATGAAGTATAATCCAAGAGATGAAAATTCAATTAAAGCTGTGATGGCTAAGGCAAATGTGGTTTTGAATCTTATTGGTACGTATAATGTACTTTATATATGTTAAGATTATAAAATCTATTGTGAGATGCATATATCTGATTGGTTTTTCTGATGAAAGGAAGGGAGTATGAGACAAGAAACTACAGCTTTGAAGAAGTTAACCATGCCATGGCTGAGCAACTTGCAGTGGTATGTTTTTTGCATAATTTCTTTTCTGATATGTAATTATACTAAAAGATATAGATCACTAGAAGAGATGTTTAATGTTCCTCTGTTGTGATTTAGAATTTTCATTTCGGCTTGCAGAGTTGCATCATGTCAAGTTGTAAAAAATAATGGTATGTAATATTATTGGTTAATGTATTGTGAATGGATGCATGTGAAAATGGAGGAAACATGGTGATCAACGTCCTCATTTATTATATAAAACACAGCCTTCCCAGTTTGGGAAATTAATGCATAGAATTATATGTTTAAATTAACTTCGTCATATAATAATCAATTAGCCCTATCATCCCTGTTTCCCTATTTCTATTTTGTGGCTGTCTTGTTTGTATTTCTGCTGCCATTTTCTTAATGGAAGTGATTAGGCTCCTGCCTAATCTTTCCATCAAACCAATCTCATCCGCTTAAGATCCTTCTTGATAATATCCCCTCCAACAATCTATTCAAGTTCCAGTTCCTTAGTTAATACTTAATACGGCCACAAAATTCAAACCTTTCATTGCAACCTCCTGTTAGGTTTCTTAGGTTTTATGCTTCTTTTGCCAACTCTGTCTCACTTTACTAAGATTACCTTTAGTCTTCATGAGCCATGATTTTACAGTCCCCAATTTTATAGATCTTAGTTGTTCTGGAACTTATCTATATCCTTCCGTAAGATTGTAAGGAGGGTAATCCTTTTTAGGGGCTACCCGTTTACAAGGTTGTTCAGTACTGGAGATCCTGTGTTAAATCCTTGACATTGGAAGTATTAGCAAAGCAATGATTAAACCCTATTGTCATTTTGTATAAGCCACAAGTGTGACTTTGGCTTTCATCTCCCCCTCTCCCACTTTCTTATCATCAGCTTGCCTGAATTCAACATAAAGTGAAAATCAATGGCTTACCTCATATGCATATTTTGTTCTAAGATGTTCGTCGACTTACAGTATATTCGTCTTGAATTTATACTCTGACCACCTATGTGTAGTTATGGACTGCCTTAGCATGAGCAATCTTAAGTTTGAATCTTGGTTTCTCTTTGGACAAGTAATAAAGAATGTCAAGGAGATCATTTCCCTTTTTTGAACCATTTAGAATATTAATTATATATAAGCTCTTATTTACAACCATAGCTTGCTTAGTGATATCAATTGTGGACTTCTGTTTTTTTTTGAAACAAGAGTTTGATAAGGAGGCCATTTTCTTGTTCGCCGAGGCCTTACCCATGCCCAACGCGGCTAACAAATTACCCAACCCGAACCCAACATGATCATGTATCTGACCATCCAAAACCAGCCTGGCCTGATTTTCCAAAATTTTCAAGACATACACAGTTCAGATCAGGCTGAGTGAGGTTGGATCAATCAACTAGTTTGGGTTGATTTGACAATGGTTCAATTTAGGTTTGGATTGGAAGCTCTATTGTAGATTCCTGAGCTATGTGATTAAAATTTGAGCTCTTATTATGGTTTATTTTGGGGTCCTGTTGGGTTGGGAGTCCTACCATGCAAACTCGAATTGGATTGGTTTGCCCAAGCATTCCACCAAGGCTCAACCCAACCTGAAATTGGAGTGAAAATTCTCAACTGAAACCCAACCCAGTCAAATACATTTCGCCAACCCAAGCAAACCATAAGCTGTCCAAGCTGCATCTCTATTTATTACTTAACATTTGCTATTCCTATGCTTCATTTATTGCAGAGGCTTTTGGGATTGAAAATTTCAAGTTACCAACCCAAGTTGTGCTTCATGATCTGGGTAATTTTAGTTGTAGACAATAATTCAGACCAGCTGAATTCGTTATAGTTATAGAACAAATGGCTAGGATTCAGCTCTGTTACTTTGTCATGTTGACCTTATGGTATCTATGCTATATAGAAAATAATCTCGTCCACCTTTACTGAGATCTCTTGTATGAGGACAAACACTTATATCTGCCTGTTTATCCTATATCAATTAAGGTTGGATCCTGTATTAATTGATTGTGTTTGCTGAACTGAAAAAAATATGGGACAATGCTTGAAAATAAAGCATGAAACATTTCATTAGGCAACATAAATACTATCTTCTGGCTGAGAAATGCATGAAACTGGAAGTTGCATACGGTGTATTTGTAATCCTATAGACTATAGCCTTGGCTGCAGGAAGACATCTTTCTTCATTCACTTCGAGTCTTTTGCTGTTTTTTCCTTTGTTTTCCAGGAGCTCTATTTTTTTCCCAAGAAATTCTTAGAAGGTTGCAGTTAGCATGATTTTTTTTCCTTGTTGTAGATAGATAGCTTGATTACATTTGCTGGTCTGCACAGCATGATACATATCATGCCGGTGCCTTACTGACATGCAGCACCGGTATGCTGACAGACTATCAGCTGTACTATGGTGGTTGCTACACCATTTCCCAGTTCATGCCAAGCACTAGCAGTACAGGGAACTCTACATACCTTGCCAGCTTTGCTCTGGTGCTTGCTTCGAGTTGGCACCCTCTCAACATGCCATGTTCTAATCCTTGTTTATTAAATATTAATCAAAAATTTCAGAAGCAATGGAAGAAATCCTAGACACTACAGCATATTAATTCAGAAGTAATATAATGAATCATCTGAGTCCAGAAGTTTTTAACTATAAGTGGCCACAGGTTCATCCGGCATAACACTTGTTCATTTTTTCCTTTTGGGCAAGGATTTGTATAGCTGGCTCCCGTGTTTTATGTTGCCTAGGCATGTTCGTTCCCCTTCGTTGGCTTTGATTCCTGGTTGGCTTTTTTCTTCTTTTAATGTCTTGCCTGATATCTTGAGTTGCATCATGTTCATACTCTGTTAAGGCAATTTTTTGCTAAATTTACTCAATTTATTGTTCCAGTGTACATATTTGCAGTGCAATTAAACTGCTTTTCTACCTTTTCTTATATGAAGATGATTTTTTTGTATCCTGTAACATCAAGCAGATTGCTAAAGAACATGGTGGCATCATGAGATTTATACAAGTATCTTGTTTAGGAGCATCTTCATCATCTCCTTCCAGAATGTTGAGGGCAAAAGCTGCTGCAGAGGAATCTGTATTGAGAGTGTTTCCTGAGGTTAACTTCTTTTTATTTATTCCTGTACATTTTTATTGATTAATGCAGATTTTGTGGTTATATCAATCATCAGAAAGACATGAAGTTACTCATGCTTCATGATCACTTAGTCCGATGAGAGAATTCTTTTTTTTGCTCAATGTAGGTTGCCTTTATGTGGTTTTATGTTGTCCACCTTTACATTACTTGTTTAGTTGCTTTGGGGGGGTTATGAACAAATTGGAGAATATTTGGAGAAGCAACTTAATGTAATGGATTTAAGATTTTTTTCAAATTGTAGACTGTACTTATTATTTATTTAAAAGTCAAATCTACATTTAGCTTTGAATTGTGATGATCAAACCTAATCAGACTGACATGCTGGACTATATCTTACACAGCTAAGAGAATGGAATATTTACTTTCATTTTCAAAGAAGTTTCATTTTAGAGCATTCATGAATCATGATACTTTTAGCATTCTATTTTTCAAAAATTTATGTCATTAATCTCGTAAAGACATGGATGTTGTGGGAAAATTCTGCATAACTGGATGGTTTTCAGCATCAATACGATGTGGATATCATATTTACCATGGGCTTTATCCGTACAGTCCTAGTGTAAATGATTTGGGGTATTATGGTGTCAGCTTATTTTAAAGTATAGTTTGAAAAATAATAGCTAATTACATGATTTGTTTCATCACTGTCATGGAATGGCAGAAATTGTAAAAAATACTGTTAAAATGTGTATGCGAACGTGCCCCGGGTTCTTCGGTGGCACAGAGATGGATAGCTTTTTGTTCATCATGTTTGCATTAGAATCCTATTAGACTTCTAAATGTGCATGCTTCATTTTCAGGCCACAATCATGAAACCTGGAATCATGATTGGTACTGAAGACCGGATATTGAACAGATGGGCACAATTTGCGAAAAAAGTGGAGCTTTCTTCCACTCATTGGTGATGGATCTACAAAGTATGCATGATGACATATTTATTGTTAAAAGTTGTTTTGGATTTAGCTACCATCATCATGGCATAAAGTAGTCCCTTCCCTCCCCTTTTTTTCCCTTTCTTTCCTGCACCAGCATAAGCCTCTGGTATACCTGCAGGTTACAGCTAATTGGAATTAAATTTGCAGGATTCAACCAGTTTATGTTGTCGATGTAGCTGCAGCCATCATAGCTTCGTTGAAGGATGACGGTTCCAGTATGGGGAAGGTCTATGAGCTTGGTGGAGCAGAGCTTTTTACTGTACATCAACTGGTAATTGTTGTGAAATAACTTTTCTTTGCTTTTAAATATATTGGCAAATGTTGTAGCCGTTGCATGGAATTATTGGAATTCTAAAGCCCAAAATAGATTTGAGTTAAGATTTGTTGGCTATAGTTCCCGTTTCTTTGTTTCAACAATCAACAAACACTTCTTACTAAGCTCTCAAGCATGTCTCAGGCTGAACTAATGTATGATATGATTCGTGAATGGCCACGGTATGTGAAGGTTCCTTTTCCCATTGCAAAGGTAAGAAAATGATAGTCTGATAAAATTCTTATTTCCAAATCTAACACTACCTATAGAAAATTTTCCATTTCATCATGAAGAATGTATTCTGTAATGGTGTTTCTCATGTTAATAATAAAGTTGATTGTTTTATTGCATTTAGGTCTTTTATATATGCCTTGGAGGCTATATTCCACCTCAAGATCAGATCTTGGTTCATTCTAGTTGAACACAGCAATATACCATTGAAGAAAAGGGGTCGACGTAGTGGAGGGGGAAGGAGAGAGAAGATGGAAGGACTAGAAGATTTTGAGGGAAAAGAAGGGGAAGAGAGAACAATTAGGCCCTTAGAGAGAAGAAAGTGTCCAGATCTTTTATTATCATAAAAACATAAATCATAGTAAAATTAACACTCTTCATAGACCACTAATTGTAGGCATCAACAAGAAAACAATGTGGTATAGTCCTGAGAAAGGTTCTTCAAGGTATTTATAAAAAACCTAGAATTCAAACTGACACAATTGGATTTTTTTTTTTTTTTTTTAAAAAGGAGAGGACTCATAATAAACGTAAAAATCAGAAACCTAAAATACTGCTCACTTACCAAACTACCTATAACCATGGACTCTACAATTAAATAAAGCAATCCATTCCTTCTAGGACCATCTAAACTTCATGCAAAGATAAATGTGAGAGTGCAAATCTTTTTCTAAGCATCAAAGACTTTGGGTTGAGTTTTGTTTTCATTCTGTCTTCTTCTTCTTCTTCTGTTTTGTTGGGAGAGGGGTGTTTTTGATCTTTTTGATTAACTGGTATATTCCATTTTAGCCCTTAAGTATATGTACATTTAACTGACTTTCGGTTCCAAGGAGGAAGGAATGCCTGTTTGGAGGCTATGCCATTTTAATTTTCAGCAGCATGAACTTTCTAATATTTTGTTTGTTAACCACTGCTGTTTGCAGAAATATTTCATTTTACCTATTCCTATGTTTATTCCCTGTTTGTTACCAATAATCAATATGAGTTTGACTGCAGGCACTTGCATCTCCACGGGAGTTCCTTTTAAAGAAGGTTCCTTTTCCTCTGCCCAATCCAGATATATTCAATCTTGATCAGATCAATGGACTTACCGTGGATACAGTAGTGTCCGAGAATGGTTGGTATCATCACAAGAACATTTAATGGAACCACCACTCGTTTACCTTGCCCACATGACCTTGTTTTCCTGCAGCTCTAACATTTAGCGATCTTGGCATCGTCCCACACAAATTGAAAGGCTACCCTGTGGAGTACCTTATCTGTTATCGTAAGTGTGGACCTGCTTATGGCTCTACAGAGGGTAACAGGATCTGAGTTTTAGGCTTTGGTTGGAGGACTCTTCCGGATCTTTTAATCACGGATGTGTTATTAGCTCATTTTCTTGCCCTTGGCCGTTGCCAGAATGTTCTATCTGGCAAGAAACCCCCAGATCAAGCAGAGGCATCCTCTTTCATATCATCTTCCTGGGGTAGCGCCATTGGTTGATTAATAATTGGTGAGGATGGATGGATAAATTATCATCAGGTTTCAATTTTATTTCTAAAAATGATTGAGATTTGCATCATGAAAGCCCTGCAAGAAGTTACTTGTGGGTTTTTTTTTTTTTCCTTTTTAATGTTGCCCTGGCACCAACTTGTAATGCCGGTGCTCAGGGTCATTTTAAGGCTTTATTCACACACTTCAAAAAGTTCCTGGATACCGGCAAGAGCACATCCAAGATTTCCCTATACCATTTCTGTGCTGAGCTGTTTGCGAAGTTGTCGTCTTGTTATAGGTAGGATTGCCTTTATGTTGTATGTGTTTTTTCTTACCTTATTGATAGAGAGGAACCATCCTATGACAGTTGGTTTGGCACCAACCTTGATCGTCAAGGTTGTCTTTGATTCTTCATGAGGTGGCGTGGTAAAATTTTAAACAACATTTCCATGTAGTTAGTATACTGGGAATGGCTTGTGGCGCAGTCAGGACACTTTCCAGTAAGTGCAGAGATGGTGTAATGCAGTTGGGAACCGTTCATTTGACGTTGTCTTCATTATGTTGGTTGGTCAGGAGTCTCTGCTCGCTCGGACGGGATAAAAGACCTTGTATTTTCATTGGAGAGCCATTGTGCAGACCTTGAAATCCAAGTTTGTGAAGGCAAAAGCTGTCCATGAATCCAAGCTCCTCTCTCAAATATTGAAGTTTACAGACCAGTGATTAAGATTCTTTTGATGAATCCACCGGTGATGGTAGATGTTGGTGCAACTCTGGACTAGTGTGCATAGGTTTCTATTTGTATTCTGTCAAGTATTTCTTAAATGTCTTGATAAGAATTATCATTGGTGACGATTGTATTGTCGTAGAAGAGGCAATGATCAGAGCACATCATCATGCGATGCAGGCAACCTGCATGAGAAATTCACAGGATGCACGGCTAATTGGCATTTTTGGCTCACGGGCACACTCGTGAGTTGGCCTCATATTTTGCTCCGAAGTTCTTTCCTATGGGTGCAAATCATCTTCCTTCGCTCGGGGGCTACAAGCATCCACACGTGTACTTAAAAGGTAATAAATGTGGTACTCTAGATCCTTTACAATAATCTCTAGCAAATAACTCTTGCTTGTGGATAAGGTTGCAAATGAATTGGGTTGGCCATAGCCCGATCCAATATGCTTAGATCTGATTCAATCGATTTTAAAAGATTCATGGAACCAGATTAGATTCTAAAATTTGATTCATTCCATATTTTTGGATTGTGTTTGTGTTTACTTAATTGAATTCGGGTCCTATCCGATCTATTTGATTTTTTCTATTTGGTCTATTTTATTTTTAGGTTAATTTTGCATCTTCTACTCTATGATCCGATCTGACTCAAATTCGATATACTGTTAAGACCTGGAGCCTCTAAGTTGCGATTTAAAACTTATATGAGCAATATGTTTAATATAAAGTAGGTATAAAATTATTTTTATTTTATAATTTGTTTAAGACTAATATTATTTTTGATCATTTTTATATGGTTAATAGTAGTTGGCTATATAGTAATTAAAACATAATTGGCTATGTTTGATCTAGATCTAACTTAGACTTAATCCAAAGTTGAAATTTTTGGGTTGGGTCCAAGTTGTACATGGATATCCTATCCAATCCAAATAATTCATATGGTCAAAAATTTTGTTCATGAATCTAATTCAATCTTTTATTGGATTGGAATTGGTCTAATATTAGAATTTGATTAAAAAATTAGGTCAATTTAAAATTAGATTCAATTCGATTTTCACCCCTACTTATGGAGAGAGATAATAATTAAAATTAAATCATAAATTTATTTTAAAAAAATCTTAGCTATGAGTTATTTGTGGCTTGATCTAAAAATTTCAGCTATGAATTATTTGTGGCTTGATCTCTGATGCTAGATTCAAATGATGTGCCGCCAAACCTCCTTGACGAGCCAATCCTCTCATACTGGGGAAGAACCGGAAGATCGATGGCATATGATGCATTGGTACAGCTGCTTGGCTGTCTTGTAATATGTGGGTGGTCATGGTTGCATGGTGGATCAAGTTTGAAAAGGGATTTGAACTTTGTCATTAATGTTATAAGTATTATTAAAAATTATATCATTAATATCATATCACTATATCTATATTCATATTTATTTTATTTAATAAATATAAATATAAATATAAATATAAATATAATTATAATGTTAAAATTTATTTTATATTTATTTTAAATAAATATGGTACAAATTGAATAGTGAAAATGATAATATAAATATGAATATAAATTAGATAATTAAATTTTATGAAAATAAAATAAAAATATTATTAAGTAGATAGCAATAAAATTAATAATATATTAATATGATTATATATTTTTTTAATAATTTATATAAAATTAAATAGTATTATAAATATAATAAGTTATTTGAATGCAAATTGGATTAGTTGTTTTATTAATATAAATATTAATATTTAAATTTTTATATATATTTGGATAGGTTCGACATCAAGATGGATCCATTTCATCCTTGTCGGTGCGTTAAAATTAAGCATCACTATCGGTAAAGCGTCCTTGGAGCTCCGTCAGAAAAAATTTGAGCACCGTGTGGATCCAGTGACGAATTAATTTAAGGTAAGCTCTTACTTACACCCCGATGGGAGAAATTATTGGTGCAACGGAATCAGGACAGATCCCGAGACATATGCACGGTGGATAGCACGCAATCGAAAATTCATGAAATACAAAAGGTAACGTGGCGTGTTATGCACCGTGGGATTTGCGCGGTCCAATTACACCTGGTGCATTCAATAATTTCTCGCCGATGGAGGCGGGGATGGAGGCTCCCCACCGCGTCTTCCAGCTCAAAATTATTAAATTTAATTGATTAATTAAAGCCGCTTTCTGTCGCGATCAGCGCGTCAATTCTCCCCGGATCCCATGGAAAGCTTGGACCCATTCCCAGAATCTCTGCCAAGTAATTGCCGGCGAGGATCCGATGGCCAGGATCGCTTTCCCTCGACCATCCGAGCTGGCGTCGCGACCACGTGCCCGCGACTCGCGACGGAATCTCCCGCCCCTGGAGGCATAACCTCCGCCCGGTCGGTGGGAACGACACACCATCCTGGCCGTACGATTCAAGGGGGAAGAAGAACGGAAAAAAGTGGGGCCCGCGACGGTGCTTAGGGGCTAAGAATAAGATTAAAACAAATCTTTAAAATATCCAACGGTCGTGATTTTGACAGTTGTATCGCTTTTTCGCTCACGCAACGGAAAGACGAAATCCTTTTTGGACGGCTAAATGGCCCCTCTAACTGCCCTTTTGGGAGAATTTACGATAACGCCTTTCGTTCTTGCTACCAGGTACATTTGATCGATGTGACGCGCTGCTTTGAGCTGTTCTCAGCTGAATAGGGGGGAAGGCGGTTGTTCAACAACATCCGTCCATTTTCGATCACACGGATACCGTTGATGTGATTATTTTAAATTTCGTTCCCTTTCACTTTGGGGTACCTCCGTGGACACGAAAGCTATAAACTGTTGATTTGGTAGGGCCGTGCCCCTGCCCCCACGCGGTTGCGTCGGTGTTCGTGGGAAAGTAGGCGGTGCCTTTGGGCATCAGGTTGGTTTCTTGTCGGCCGGGTCTGATCATGTGGAGGCGCGTGGACAAAACGGCTTGGTTTGATTGTTTGAAACGGAGATGAGCTGGGAACTTCAAGTAGTCCAACAAGCGGTGAATCTTTACAGATGTATCATGTATGTAGGTACGTCACAGGAATAAAGTTACGGTGCTTGCAGAGCTTGACCAAACCACACTGAATTTTCTCAAATTAGCTTTGACATGCTTGGATTTAGTTGTTGGAGGGGGCTCCCAGAACTTGCTCCCCGAAAATGGTATCGTGAAATTTAGATTAGTACAAGATATGGTTGAAATAGGAGCATGATGATGTCATCCCATGTATTGTAATCTTGTTGCGGTGATCGTAGGCCATTTTAGCATGATCTAATCAAATAATGCAGCCCTTGAGTTTGTCAGCTGAAGTATGATAAAATTGAACAAATCACTCTAGTCATTCATCGGTTCTGATCTTGCTTCGAAAAATAGTTAGCTTGATCGCATTTCATTAATTATTGACGATTGTTTCACTTTAAACAGGTTTCATGTTGGACGAGGAATGTACCGCTTAAGAACCTTTTTCTTCATTGTTGATGTGTTGAGTCTCATTACAAAAGCGGAACAATTTTGACGTGTAGATTACCTACACCCCGTAACTCATGTAATATATGAAACTTCTACATTTTTGCTGTCTTCTATGAAATAGCGGATGGAATGTTGAAATCTAAGCAACTAATATAGTTGCTAAGAAATTAATGCAATTGTTAGCTTTCAATATCAATATTTATTGATGATCCCTCAAACAATCCCTAACTATGAGGCCGTTGCTCCATGTTTGATTGTAGCTCTTACGTCATAGTTCATGCTTTTTGATAAGTTTCATTGCGCTTATGCATTTCTTTTTCCCACAATCCATGTTTTGGCAAAATATTCTAACTTCTACAATTGTAACAAATCAACGAACTTGTGAATGTTCTTTCCTAAATTAATATATATGGATTACAATAGTCAAAATTATTATTTTGAATAAAAAATATCATTACTTGGGTTTATATTTTTCAGGTTATATTAAGATATGGAAGAAGGCAACCAAAACTCACCAAAGAGCAACGGTTTTATGCAAATGACTGCGATGTTATATTTTCAAGGCTCAAAATCATCCAAAGGAAAATAAGAATGCGTTTTATTCGAAGGAAAATAAGAGTGCATTTTGTTCCACAATTGCTGTGTAGAACTTCCCTCAAAAGGAGCAATAAAAACTTAATAATCAATCGAGCCAAGCCACTCAAAGATCTCAAAGACAATTCAGGACCAACCCATGAAAATAGTATTTATTTTAAACCAAACAAAAACAGCACATCAATTCTATGTGATGCCAAGACTAATATAAACACTTATAAACCAGCCTTGATGCTAGTAAAATTATCAGTTACTCTTTTCGGAAAACCAACATTTACTGATCTATTTCCATAAACACTGGCAAAATATAATTTTATTTATATATAAAAATAAAGTATACAATTTTGTTTTTATATTTTATCCATCAATTAAAAAATAAAGCACAGCTCTTCAAATATCTTCCAAGTTAGATCCGATGGATGTATCGCCACGCGTCATGCTAAAGTTTACAAGGACTACTTTGCCAGCCAAATTAAGGGTCGCTCATCGCACAAATCTCAAGTCAGGATTTGGTCATAACGATGGCCGGTCGAAGAGCCGGTCGATCAGTTTGGAATTTTGAAGAATCTGTTTGAAATTTTTTAAATGGAGCAGCGTCTTTGAGTGCTGTAAGTTTTATTTTTATTTTTATATTAGAAATGATGATATTCGCACGATGGTGAAGGGAATACCCATTTTCCCATCCCCCAAACCACGCGTGGCACGCGTCGCAATTCCATGAAACTCGGGGGGCATACAGGGAAAATCAATATAATTAATTGAAATATTAAATGCCGTTTACGTCTCTCTCTCCCCTTCACGTTGAGAAGGCAAAGCGACAGCCCGGAACGATACGAAGCCAGAGGGCGAGAAAGCGGGAGAGGTCGGAGCGGCGGAAAGGGGTTCTCCTGCGGCGACCGCAGCGGCAAAAGAAGACAGAGAAGTCTCTCTCTCCTCTTTTCCACCTCCAAAGCCTCCTCTTTTCGCTCTCGGCGACACCCCCGTGGGGGCTCCAAGAAGGGGAAACGGAAACAGAGGAGAAGGGGAGGGAGAGGGGGGAGTTCTTGGTCCCAGTTTGGCCCTAGGCATTCGAACGCTGGAGCTGATCTTGGCCGCTAGGTGTAGAGGGATATAGGCAGAGCTAGGGAGAGCAAGATACGGTTGGAGGAGATAAAAAAACGGTTCCTTGTATATACAAAGGAAGTGGCGGATCCAAGGCGGAACTGGAATTCTAGTATCGTCGCAAAATTGTTATTTTTCCTGGGTTCTTTTCGTTGGATCCTTGGTAGGGTTTTGGAACCTCTTTGAAAGGGTCGGATTGAGGAGCTTCTTGAATCTCTTACCCTGTCGAGATCTGGAATGGTACGGAATGCCTTGAACTCGAGACCTCTGATTCTTGATTTTTTTTTTTATTGATTTCTTGGAATTCTTGGTTAGTCCGGAATTTTAATTATGTCTCTTACCCCTTTCTGATCGGGTTAATAAACCCAACATGACATCTAGAACCCCAAACTATCTGAAATGGGCCAATCTTTGTCTTTTGCATGTTAAACTAACCCCCGCATTGATGTAACTAACTCGAATGGAGAATTCTTGGAGGACTTTATTTGAAGTTGCTATGTAAATTTCAGCGATTAGTTGGTGGGAATCTTCAATCAACTGAAAAATCCAATCTTGATGGGTCCGATGACTTGCTTATAGTTTTTGCATTAAATTATGCTCCCTATAATGCAGACGTTTTGTGTTTGAACACTTTTGATAATCAGTAGTCTATTTGGATCTGCATTGTGATGGATTAATGGTGCTTCGCTAAGCTTCCCATTTCATAGGCAAATGCGTGCTGTCTAAAGTTCTAACCCCGTTAAGATTTTATGCATGGCAGGCGACCTCAGTCAGTATCACAGTAGGATCTCAGGTTTGGGTCGAGGACACCGATGTGGCTTGGATAGATGGGGAAGTCGTGGAGGTCAAGGGTGATGAAATAACAGTCAGCTGTACTTCGGGGAAGACGGTGAGTGCTTCTTATTGACTATTTTATGTTGCACACTTTTCCATGTACGAATCAATTTTGGGCATTATGCCTGTGGAGAAAGTTTTTCTGTGCTCTTACTTGTGTTCTTTCATATGATCATTATTTGCTTCTGTTGGCTTATAGAAATTAAAATGGAGACTTTGTTCCTTTTATTGCAGGTTACGGTTAAAGCTTCTGGTGCCTATCCTAAGGATCCTGAAGCACCACCTTGCGGAGTTGATGACATGACAAAACTTGCCTATTTGCATGAACCAGGGGTTCTGCAGAACTTAAGATCTAGATATGACATCAATGAAATATATGTAGGTCACTTCATAGGTTGTAGGATGGATTTGTATTCTATTAGCAGTGTACATATTCTTGTATGGTCCATGGTTGCATTTATAATAGTGTTTGTAAATGTTTATTGTTTATTTTAGGCAGTTGTTTCCATTCAGTTTCTTTGGCATTCTGAAGTAGGCAGTAGCTAATCATTCTAATTTATGATCAGACTTATACCGGAGGTATATTGATTGCTGTCAATCCTTTCCGCAAACTGCCCCATCTCTATGATAGCCACATGATGGAACAATACAAAGGGGCAGCTTTTGGTGAGCTGGCCCCCCATCCTTTTGCTGTTGCAGATGCTGCATACCGGTACTTCCCAAATTCCTGCCAGACACACTTGAAGCTCTGAAATGCCTCTATTTTGTCATGACAAGAGTCTTTCATGGATGCAGACTGATGAGAAATGAGGGGGTAAGCCAATCAATATTAGTAAGCGGAGAAAGTGGAGCAGGTAAAACAGAAAGCACCAAAATGCTTATGCGTTATCTTGCTTACATGGGAGGGAGAGCTGCAGCTGAAGGCCGGACAGTGGAGAAACAAGTGCTTCAGGTGATACTGTTGTTGTTTTTTTGTCTTGTATCTTGGGCAGGGTGTCAGGATTTCAAGTACATTGGTTCTACTTAAAAGGTTTCTTTTCTTTGAAAAAGGTTTTTTTCCCCTCTTCTTCTTTTATTCCTGCATACACCTTGTCTTGAGTATATTGAATCATCTTATACAGTCAAATCCTGTTCTTGAAGCATTTGGCAATGCAAAGACGGTCAGAAATAATAACTCAAGGTGGGGAACTATTACCATGATTTTTAATTCTTTCTTGTAAAATTTACATACTGTGCATGCTTTAAATTGCTTGATGTCTATATTGATTCACTTGTTGTGTTCATAGTCGTTTCGGCAAGTTTGTTGAGATTCAATTTGATCAGAGGGGGAGGATTTCAGGAGCTGCCATCAGAACTTACCTTCTTGAAAGATCTCGTGTCTGCCAAGTATCTGATCCTGAGAGGAATTATCACTGTTTCTACATGCTCTGTGCTGCACCACCAGGGGTATTGATTATTAGTCATTCATCAAATTCTAATTGTTTTCATGCTTCTTGTTTTACTCATACATAATATTTGTTTCACTCATATTTGTATCATATATTATGCATGCTCCATGGAATATACCATGGGATGGGTTGGTTGAAGAAATGCCTATAGAATTGCCATACTTCGTAGCATTTGTACATGGCACTTGCAACTACTTTTTAAAGAAGGAAGTCATATGACATGACACATAAATATCAACTTGTAGATCGTCATGTGACCTCCTATTCTCTAAGCTTATTTATGCAGCAGATATGAGATCATTCATCATCTTTGAAGGTCGTGACCTAAGTATGAACCTTTAGATATGATATGAGACTCACACCAATTAGATTATTATGTGAGGTGCATGGGTGCCAACTTATCATTCTTGAAACTGAGATCCTTGAGGGTAAAGAGTGGAGATGTGATGTGGATTTATTATTCATATGTTTGTGATTTATGAGTTTGATCAAATCTTACAAACCTAGTTTTAGGGACAACAAAGGTCTTGTAGGGTTTGCACCACTACTTGACCTTCGAAGGAAGGGTTGGGGGGTGGGAGGTTGCAGTGTGTAACATATTTGGTTTCTGGGTCTTGCAAATTCTGTTGATTCTTAGATCTAGTGGTATATAAATAGCTAGTGTATAGCAGCCTAGATCCATGTGCTAAACAGATGTAAAGCATGTTTGAAGTCTGGATATCCAACATAAATTGACCCTAATGCTTTTGATTCAAGGTTTTGGGAAGAGAGGGGCCATATGCCAGATGCAATCTGTAATGTGCAATGCACTTGATAGCATTGGGAAAATATTAAATGTAGATTTCATGACCTGTAGGGGGTTGTGGCAGTGATAATCAATGAGCTGAGAAACCCTCAATCAATGCACTTGTCCTCTGAGATTAAGAAAATTGGGCCCCAATACACATACATCAGTCATTTGTTTCTGCACTTTAGGCTGCTAACTTGCAGAGCAATTAGATATTAGTTGATATTCTAGGCTCGACCTTCATAACTACAACATATTTGAGTATGTAGGACTCTTTACTAGAAAGTAATTGATATTTCAAAATTTTGCTGATGGGAAGGACTGGTTGGTCTCATGTGTCAACCATCTAATGTCATCCACCATGTCATCACTCATTTCCTTCTGACTTCAAATGTTGCTGTGAAAGAATAAAAGTTCAGAGAGAGATTGAGAACAGGTCTCTGATAGAGGGACAGGATAAAGACGAAATAAGTTCTGATACATGGTTGCTTTAGTTCTAGTGGGAAAAAGATGAAGAATAACTAGAAAACAGGTGGAAATAACTATGCTGATAGTGACCTCTAATGAATAGGTGTAGAGTTCCTATATCTTCAATATTAGATGTGAAATGGAACTGTTAGTACCAGAGTGGCACATTTATCAGAACACATTCTTCTGGACTTAATTTACTCCATTTTTTTGGGCGATCTATACATTTTGCCTCCAGAGCAGGCTAGACCAATATCTGCCTGATATATTGCAAAATGTAACTGAGTATTCAGCCTACATGTGTGTTATAGTTATTAGTAGGTTTTGCTTTTCTTAATTTTACTTGAAACATTGAACTTTTGTGAGCTCTATTTTACTTACTATAAAGGGCTAAATCATCCATCTAGATTCTAGACTATTAACACATACATGCATTTCTTGTCAGGACATTGAGAAATATAAATTGGGAAATCCTAGAACATTTCATTATCTTAACCAGTCCAACTGCTTTAAGCTTGATGGCGTAGATGATTCTAAAGAATACCTGGAAACTAGGAAGGCGATGGATATTATTGGAATCAGTTCTGATGAACAGGTAGAATTTTATTTATTTTACTGCTGACTTCAGGGAAGAAATCTTCATTGCCTGTGATCATTGATCATTTAGGCTACCTGCAGCTTGTGCTTTTATGTGATGTGACTTTTTCTTCATTTAGGATGCAATATTCCGGGTTGTAGCTGCTATTCTCCACTTAGGTAATATTGAATTTGCAGAGGGAAAAGAAACAGATTCATCTGAGCCGAAAGATGAAAAATCATGGTTCCATTTAAGAACTGCTGCTGAGCTTTTTATGTAAGCATCATTTCCTAGAAGATCTTTTGCTTTCTAAGTTCATATTGGATGCACATGTTCCTAAGAAAAAACCTTAATGGAACTTTCGACAGGTGTGATGCAAAGGCCCTTGAGGATTCTTTATGTAAGCGTATCATTGTAACCCGTGATGAACAAATAATAAAAAGCCTCGACCCAGAAGCTGCAGCTCTCAGTCGAGATGCCTTGGCAAAGATTGTATATTCACGGTTGTTTGATTGGTAGGTGTCCATACAATTTTCTTGATGAACTTCTTTGGATTCTTCCCCCAACTTACCCTCTCTTTAATGAGCTAAAAACCTTGTTTAGTCTGAAATTGCTCTGTTGAACTGCCTCTGAGTAATGTATATACTTTTAATTGCAGGCTTGTGAATAAGATCAACAATTCAATTGGTCAGGATCCTGATTCAAAGAATTTAATTGGAGTGCTGGATATATATGGCTTTGAAAGTTTCAAGACAAACAGGTGCTTAACCGGTATGCTTTTGTGTTTGTCATGTATGAACATCTTGCTGTGAACTGCCTAGATTACTCTGCATAAAGGTTTCTTTTGACTTCTTCAGTATATTGACATTATTTGACTGAATAAATGATTCTTTATGCTTTAATTTAGCTTATATAGAAGGATGTCTTTGACTACCTTAGTGTATTTTGAGATTCTTGGTTGGCAAGATTTTAAGTTTGATGAAGAGCCTCATTAATATTTTTTTTCCAGATATTCTTTTAGAAGGAAAATATCTAAGAATCGCACTTTTGTGTAGAAGATAATAATAGACACTACCGAGAATCTTCTATGACAAATGAAATCAAACAAATGTTGGAGACTTTAGGAATATCTTCTGAGGCAAGCTAGGAAGCATAAAAACTTTCTGCTTTCAGATATGCAGAGGCATGTGTGGTTGCCTGTGTGCATTTGGCATGGAATATGTGGACAGAGTAGTTTACGATATTTGAATATCTATTTATAGTTTGCAAGGAATTTCACTTTGGTAGACTTCAAAAAAGTATATATGACCCTTTTTTGAGCCTTCTAAAAATAAATTGTGGTGCATGCATAACCTTATAGCCTATTGTCGAGGGAAACTTTCTTGGAAATTGCAATTCCTTCTTAAGCTTTTCAAAGTTTTTTTTGGCTGTGTATGATTTATTTTGATGCAGAAGTGTGCCAACTTATGCCTGCTATTGTACCAGTTTAACATGAATTGGTCTCACATTCTAATCATTAACATTGTCATATGCATAGTTGTAGGGTTTAGATTGTGATATTTTTGTTCTTTGCAGCTTTGAGCAGTTCTGCATCAATCTGACAAATGAAAAACTGCAACAACATTTTAATCAGGTTTGACAAGAACTAGTAGTGTAATTCTCCAACTTATCTACCATACGATGACAATTATTATTCTACTTAATATAAGGCTTTTGACTCATTGTTTTGTTTCATACAGCATGTTTTTAAAATGGAGCAGGAAGAATATACAAAAGAAGAAATCAATTGGAGTTACATTGAATTCATTGATAATCAAGATGTTCTTGATCTCATTGAAAAGGTTTATCTTAACTACCTTTTTGTTAGAAGTGATAGGTAGAGAATGAGATGGAAACCATGCATGTATAATGGAAGCTATGCATCTTATGAATTTTGAGAAACTTGAAGCATTAGACCTTATCCAATGAAATTTAGGAAATGAAAATAATTTTTTTGATGCAAGTTTGGCCATCTTACAACTTAGATTGTCAAATGTTAAAATGCAATCAAATTACCAACCTGTGATCAAACATTAGAGTGATAAATTACATAGTAAATGTAATTCTTCAACATTATATTTATATAAAGGATTTGTTTTCATTAAAAACCATTACAATATATGTTTGATGTCCCAAAACAATAATATACTTCAAAATGACTTCTAATTTATTATCTTCTGTTTTCTTCTTCATTTTCTTTTTCATAAGTGAAACCAGTGCAGAAACTGCTGAAGTTGCATCGTTTGTGATCTGGCTGAAACCGTAAACAGAACCGATCTTTGAACTGTGGGTCTGATTGTATTTCTATGGTTTATTTTTGAGATTTGGTGTGGAATGAAATGTGATGGTCGAGAGTTGGTTCACTCAATAGACCAGTTGCTTTATACTTCTTGTATCAAAAAAAAAAAAAAAGAAAGAAAGAAAATACTTCAAGAGTTCTAGGTTCACATTTTCATCTCCCACAAAGTTTGTATATGGACTGTGAATACTGAATACATTATTTGGCATTTTAAGCACGCTTGTAAGGTTTACTTCTACAGTTGTACTAACACTTCATTTTTCACTTCCAGAAACCTGGTGGGATCATTGCCCTTCTGGATGAGGCTTGGTATATGGACATAACATCACATCTTTTTTCCATTTTGTTGTTTTGTATCATTAAAGAATGTAGATTAAAATTCCAGTTAGCCTTTGATGGGGCAAGATAGTGAACAGGCTTTTTTTTTTCTCTTTTTTGTTTTTTATTTTTTCCTGCAGTATGTTGCCAAGATCAACGCATGAAACATTTGCTCAGAAGCTGTATCAGTCTTTTAAGAACCACCAACGCTTCAGCAAGCCAAAATTGTCACCCTCTGATTTCACCATTTCCCACTATGCTGGTGATGTGAGTACCTCTTGTTCATATTGTTTTTCCTGTCCAATACTTTCCGTTACATAAACAGTAATTGCACAAAACACAAATTAAAAAAAGCCTCTTTTTGTTATTCAGGTCACATATCAGACAGAGTTGTTCTTAGATAAGAACAAGGATTATGTTGTTGCTGAGCATCAAGCACTCTTGAATGCTTCCAAGTGTTCATTTGTCTCAGGCCTATTTCCACCTCTTTCTGAGGATTCATCCAAATCTTCAAAGTTTTCATCAATAGGCTCAAGGTTTAAGGTACAACAAGATCTCTCAATTGGTATGTACTATGTCCTGCACTTTTTTTATGGTTTGATACATGAGATCTCCTGTAATCATGCAGCAACAACTACAAGCTCTTCTAGAAACTCTGAGTGCCACTGAGCCACACTACATTCGCTGTGTTAAACCAAATAATCTTCTGAAGCCAGCGATTTTTGAGAATAATAATGTTCTGCAGCAGCTTAGGTGTGGGGTAAGGATTTTCTATTAGCTTTATTTTGCTGCTGCTGCTGTTGTTATGATTACCATTATCATTGTTATTGTTGTTATTCTGCATTTATTTCAAATTCTAAAAGTTGTATGATGATCTACACCTGCTTTAGGGAGTGATGGAGGCAATCAGGATAAGCTGTGCTGGGTATCCAACTAGGCGGGCATTTTTTGAGTTCATAGATCGTTTTGGCATTCTCGCACCAGATGTTCTTGATGGGAGGTAGAGTGTTTCTAAGAGAAGCATCATTAAACATTTTTAGATTCGCTCTGGTTCATATTTCTATCTAATTTATCTTATGACAGTTGTGATGAGGCCACTGCTTCAAAGAGGTTGTTAGAAAAGGTGGATCTCAAAGGCTATCAGGTACTTGCAACTACAAGATAAAATACAACTCAAACACATTCATTTTTTCCTTTGCCTTCCACAAGTAGCCAACAATTCTGTGAGTTTTGAAACTTTCCCGTCATTTTTTTGAACCACTTTTGTCAGACATAATTTCAAGTCAAATGACATCTATATTACAAATAATTTTGCGACCTTATGGTTGTGGTTTAGAAGTAGCTTATTCGTTATACTAAAAATAATATTGTGCTGACTTTAATCAAAACATGGTAATAGACTAAAATACATGCTAGATACCAGGTGTGGGAGGAGCCAAAAATGTGTTATTCAGCCTTAATTCCAAAGTCTCAAGCATTACGTAGTAACTAGATATGGAAATATTTGTTGCTCTGCAGAATTGCTTGACTGTAAAAGATGATCAGCTTCAGAACCCTTTGATCAGCTAACTTGATTTATGGCCTACAGTACCTGATATGGTGACCTGAGTCTTTGTTACCCTCACACTTTTCATCTTTTTTTTCTTGTAACTAACACGCACGCACGTGCGCACGCGCACACCCGTTCTTGTGTTTGAAACCTGGCACTGATGCCTACCTGTCTTTTCACTTGGGTTGACATTTGCTTAATATGATGCTCAGCCTCTTTCTATTAGGGGGATTAGTAGAAGTTAAAACTAGAACAATATTTCATTACTCATTAACATTTCACACCTAATTAGTGTTGCAACTAGTCCAGGTCTGCTTCAATTGTCTTTTAGAGACTCAAGGCAGTGGTCAAGAGGCACTTCATTTCTTATGCCCCATTTTGTTATATACATTCTTTTACTAAATTTCTTTGAAAGAAGGTTATCAAAGTATGGCAATTTATACACAAATGGTAGAAAATTATATTTTTTAGGTAAAATTAGTTAACATGACATCCAGTCATCTAAATTAATTGAAATTTTTATTCTCTAATTATTTTAGGTTATTAGTAGGTCTATAAAAAAAAAAAAATCTGATCTCTATGTCGATAGTAATCCTTAGTTGTATAAACTATCATACTTTTCTATATTTGTTTGTTATTCCCCCTCCCCTTGTGCATGTATGCTTGGTGGATTGTCTCATTTCATGTAATGGCAAGATTTGTTGTCTACCTCATAAGTTCATACTTCCAGATAGGGAAAACAAAGGTGTTTCTTCGGGCTGGTCAGATGGCTGAACTTGATTCTCGTAGGAATGAAGTGTTAGGAAGATCTGCTAACATAATTCAGAGGAAAGTCCGGTCATATTTGGCTCGTAAAAATTTCATTTTACTGCAAAAATCAGCTGTACAGATTCAAGCTTTGTGCAGAGGTACTTACTAGAGATGTGTATTTATTGATTAACATTGATATTATTCAAAACTGACTGGTTTTTATTTTCTTCAGTGATAGAATCAGTTCTTGTTGCTGATTGATATATGCATGATTTATTTTAATCTGATCCATTTTTTTTCCCCTGCTGTCATTGAAGGACAACTTGCAAGGAAATGTTACGAAGGCATGCGAAGACAGTTTGCTTCTCTGAGGATTCAGACATGTTTCCGCATGTATTGTGCAAGAAAAGCTTACCAAGATTTGTCTTCTGCATCTATGACGATTCAGGCTGGTTTACGTGGGATGGCTGCTCGTAAGGAACTTCATTTCAGGCAGCAGACAAGGGCTGCAATTATTATTCAGGTAAAACAGAAAATAATGAATCAATACCAAGGCATTCATTGGAACACCATGGATTTTTCTGCTACAACACTGCCATGACAACATACATACATACCATGACCTCATGCAAGCATTCAAACTTCAAAGACAATACATGAACACTTTTTTTGTACACTATAATAAACATGTGAGGATAAGAAGAGACAATTATGATATTTATACTTCGGCTTTATGCTGATTGATGAATTGGAGTGATAACTGAAAGTAGATATATTATGCCTTGATAAATTAATTCTTGATGCCTCATTTTTATAAGAACACTATTCCTTATTTGTATCTTGAGTTTATGTAGCATACACATTCTAGTGGACACTTCAGTTTCTTTCTATTAATCTGTTATTCTATTCTAACTCTCTGCCATCAAAAGAGGATCTTGAGACTTTCTTACTGTTCACCTTTAATCATATTCCTGTTTTAGAGTCAATGTCGGCGATACTTGGAACACTTACATTATTCAAGGATGAAAAAAGCTGCAATTACTACTCAATGTGCTTGGAGAGGAAAGCTTGCTAGAAGAGAGCTACGAAAGCTTAAAATGGTAAACTTTCTTTCACCAATGTTACAGCTCCTTTTAAATAGCATTTAGTGTATTAATTTTTTACAAAAGGCTCACTACCTTTCTTTGAGTATTTAATAATGCTTGGAGACATGAGCTAAAGTTGATATCCTTTCAGAAGTTTACAGCACTGGATTTTCTATGCAGAATATATCGCCATTACTTTGGCATATCTCTCTCTTTCTTTCTTTCTTTTACATGGTTGAAATTATTTTAAGCTGCCTGCAGCAATAAAACTTGTTCTTAGATGGTAAATTGAGATATGATATTTTTACTTCTGCTAAAAAGGCAGATGGAATGGTATATTGCTAGGATGAAGCCTTAACCTAATCTTCTAGGTAGCTTAATTCTCTTCTCTGTATCATCAGGCGGCAAAGGAAACTGGTGCTCTCCAAGCTGCCAAAAATAAGTTGGAGAAACAAGTTGAGGAACTTACATTGCGCCTCCAGCTCGAGAGACGCATGAGGGTAAACACTTAGACCGGTCATACTCTTTATTTAACAATTTTATCTGCTTATCATCAATAGTTATAGACTGCATTCCCCTCATGTGGTTTTCATCTGAAAGCAACCAGTACAACCTATGCAATTGGTTATGGTAAATGATAGCTGAATTGGTCCAATTGATAGCTTATAATGTGCAATGTCTCTAAATTTTATTTTCTGATCCATTTCTTGATGATTTAATTTGCATATAAAATCTTTTTAAAAATCTTTTTGTTTCTGAAAAAAATGAAAAGAATAAGGATTGCATACATTTATTTATTTATTTCCTTGTAAGAGGGGAATCTAAGAGAAAAATCTGTTATTCGTATGTTTATACATCTGTTATTTATTCTCTGCATATTTTGCCAAGTCTGGATTCAGATGTTGGAAATTATACTGAGTGCTATATACTTATAATGCTTGAATCTTTTTGAAATACTATTGAAAGAGCAAATAAGAATATGGAAAAATGTTGGAAGGAAAATATTAGGCAATATTGTTGCCATATATGCCCTCCGTAGCAAACAAGTTAACATATAGAAAATGATCAAACATGTGGAATGGCTACTTAAAACTACTTAAGCTGTTATAGATTCTTGCATTGGTGTCGCATCGTCCTCCTAGCCTGGAGGGATGATTTTATAGATTGAATTTGGCCAGCCAGTGGGTCGAGTTCTGCATTTTTTTGGCTGATCCTATTCAAAATCTGGGATATTCTTGGCCAGGGCCTTGCCTGCTTGCATCCCTAGATGACCCTAGCACAACTGTCTGAGATCTGCTGTTTTTCCTAAATACAAAGTCCATGGTCTTGATAATAGTGTCCTGAGTTGGATGCCTTCTAAATAGTCAGGCTTAGCTCGTATGGATGGTTGGTTGGCATTCTCATTATGCATCATGAGGCAACATGTATTTGAGTACTTTTATGCATGTGGTGCTCTTTCTGTCTTCTTAACTCGTCAAGATGATTGATACATTACCTTTTCTTCTAGGCTGACCTGGAAGAAGCAAAAACACAGGAAAATGCAAAATTGCAAGCTGAATTGCAGGAGATGCAGCAAAAATTTCACGAAACAAAAGCTTTGCTGATGAAGGAGTGTGAGACTGCCAAAAAAGCAGCTGAGGAAGTTCCTGTCATTAAAGAGGTCCCAGTTATTGATACATCCTTGACAGATAAGCTTAGAGAGGAAAATGAGAAGCTTAAGGTGAGCCTAGATATGTGCATGTTCTCCTTTAAGGTTGTATTTTTTTCCGCTTTTAAGGATGCATGGGACCGTGCATTTTAATTTGTAACTGCAACCTTTTATGTGAAGAGTTTGTTGGTAGTTAGATTTTCATTTATTTTACTCTCTGCTCTCTCTGTCTCACCAAGATGTAAATGTTTGTACTTGGAAATTATAGCACTGGACACTCTTTATGTAGGCTTTGGTGAGTTCTCTTGAAAAGAAGATTGATGAAACTGAGAAGAAGTTTGAAGAAACGAGCAGAATTAGTGAGGAAAGGTTAATGAAGGCAATGGAGGCTGAGTCAAAAATAATTGACCTGAATAGTGCAATGCAAAGGTTCTTTTTTTTCTTTCCACCTAAGTTTCTGGATGCAGGAATACCTCTTCTTTAGTATGTCTTATTCTATGCTATTCTTTGATTTGAAAGTTCTCTAACTCAGGCAAAAACTGTATAACCAGCAACTAATTATTCTTTTGTAACAGTCTTAAAGAAAAACTATCTAACATGGAGTCCGAGGATCAAATTCTCCGACGTCAATCCTTGTTGCATGCACCTGTGACGCGCATGTCTGAACATTTGTCAATTCCAACAACTCCAACAAAACATGTACCGACATGTTCTGAGAAAATGTTTCATTAATTCTTTACATTATTAGTTATGCTTCTTATTCCTTTTGGTCTCTATTTTTGCAGAATTTGGAGAATGGTCACCATGATCTTGAGGGGCCCAAGGTTGCCCTCCATTGTGTTTTGCCTTTTGGATCATCTTCTATTGTTTCTTGTGAACATTATTATATTTAAGTTCTGCATCATGAGAATGTCTTTTTCTGCAGGAACCTCAAAGTGCACCTCCAGCTATTAAGGATTATGCAAACACTGATCCTAACTTGAGGAGATCTTATATAGAGAGGCAGCATGTATGTGCACAGTGTCAGAATGAAATTAATCATTTATCCATGCATATTGTGCTTGTGGATGATTTTGTTTGTCTTTTGACATGGAGATCATTTTTGCTCAGGAGTGCGTTGATGCCCTCATTAATTGTATCAGCAAAAATATTGGGTTTAGTCAAGGAAAACCGGTTGCTGCACTTACCATATACAAATGCCTTCTACACTGGAAATCTTTTGAAGCAGAAAAGACTAGTGTTTTTGATCGTCTAATTCAGACCATTGGTTCTGCTATTGAGGTAATTAGATGTTTCTATTCTCATTAATTGTTTATTATGTTATGATTAGCTGATGGGATTTTTAAACTTTCTCCCCATCTCAGCAGATCAATTTGTACTTGCTTATAGGGATGGTCTTGACTGGCACCGGTTTTCCAACCCACCTAACCTGAGCCATTGGCTTCATGAAATGGGTTGGTTCAGGTCAAGACCCCTCAACTCTGTTGGGTCTGGGGGTTACATGTGTAATGATATTGCTAATATGTGTGCACAGTTTTGTGTAGTGAGTGATATGAGCTGTTAGATATTGATCAGTGGCTCATAATTTAACAAAAGAATAGATGGAGAAGGGTTTGTACTCTTTGTTTTGTTAATGTGTTAAGTTGTTAATTGTAGAAACACGTTTTAATTATTTGGCATCGGTAAAAAAGTTTTAGATGGTTATAAACAATCCAAACAAGTGGGAGAAATAAATAGTCTACTGATGCAATAAAAGCTCAGAATTAAATGAGTCTAAACTAATTAAATGGGTCTGCCAGGTTTACTGCAGGTTGGGTTTGGGTTAGGTTCATCGGCCTTTGTTAATGTTATATGATTTAAACCTGATCAAATCTGCTGATTGTCGCTCCTGCTTGCTTATAGACAACTATATATGTATATCGGTTCTGTAGGTTTATCGCCTGCTTAAATTTTATGAGTGCAACCTACAATTGCTGGAAAGGTATTCATTATAAAAAATGAAATTTCTGAATCAGAGTGAACAAAACTGTTATCTATCCCTTCCATCTGCAGAAATGATCCCTTTTTTTTCCTTAAAAACTCAAATGGCTTGCCAAAAAATATTCTGGATATTGTTGTAATATTTCTAGCCCCTCTTTGAGACTTTCATATGATCCTTCCTGTACATAATTATACACACAATCATTATTCTTGAGAGTAAAATATTTGATAATCTTTTTTAATGTTTTTGAGAGATACTTCTCAGGCCTGTTTATGAAGTCATGTTGTCAGATGTTACCAAGGTTTCTTGGGCTCAAATGTTGTTACCTAGAAAACAAACTAGGAATTTAAATGCATTGAACTTGAGATTGTTTTTTTTGTTTTTGTTTATTTAAGTCTCATGACTTATGATGCCATTCTTATCATTCTATGCTACTATAATGAATGAGGCCATTAGAAGAATCACATGAGTTGCAGTAACTGAAACATTGGAGAACTTACCGATGATATGAGCAAGCAACTTGAGGTGTCCTCATTAATGAGAGGAGCTTACATTTGTGTCCAGGGTTCAACATGGGGGGGAAGGATCAAAAGTATCATGGATGGGGATTTGAGAACTTGAATTATCTTGCAGTGACAACAGATGGAACTGTTAATAGAATGATAGACGAAGTTGATGAAGGATTTAAAGCTGCTTAATAACTAGCAAGGCTTGATGGCAGTTGTAATGGGCATAACATGGTAATGGGTATAGATTTCACATATGTTGTAGTAAACAAGTATTACCATAGACTATTGCAGTAAGTAAGGTGAAACGGAATTTCAATAGGTAAGAGAAGCAAATTAACATTTGCTAATTTTGTTTAATAGCAAATAAGTTTCACATATGCATTTTGGCTGATCTTTTCTGTTTAACCAAAAAAGGGAGATTTTTGTCAACTTATTTTACATGCTATTAATCATTGTTGTCAAGTTGGTCCACTGTGCCACATATACAGGATCAACCGTCTTGAGCCTTCATTAATGGCCTCTCTCTCTTTAAGCCCATTATCAACTTATTGCTAACTCAGGTATGATACATCAGTCATATGTGTGGCGTACCAGTCATACCTAGTTCTACGAAGTATGCTTTATAGCATAAAATTTATACCTGTTTTACAACTTATTGATAGTAATACATCATGTCGAATTCATGGCAACTGTTAATGAAATTCATAGTGCTATATTTCTTTTTGCAGCCTTCCAGCCATCTCTCTTTCTTGTTTGGAAGATTTATCTATCTTCAACAAATATCTTGGGAAAAAAGTTTAGGCATGATCCTCTTGTGGTGTACAATTAGTTTTCTAAGACTAGCTGGAAAGAGTCAAGTGATCAATCAGTGTTCTTCTTTTTCTTTTCTTTTGTCTGTTGGCTTTGTTACCTCTGCATGCTGTTTATGATCAAGAAAAAGTGATGGAACTTGTAAAGATGATGTCAATCAACAAACTTATTCTTGATACCATCTGTAGCTATTATTTTGGTGGTTGCTTTTGATACCAACGTCTGTAATTTTATCATTGCTATTTCATTCTGATGAAAACTTTGATGCAGAATGAGGAGAACAATGGTCATCTTGCTTACTGGCTATCAAATGCATCTAGTTTGTTATTCCTGCTACAACGGAGTCTCAAGGCTGCTGGGGCTGTTCAGCATCGCAAACCCCCTCCTCCAACATCACTTTTTGGGAGGATGACACAAGTATGTGATTGTTATGATTTTCTTCTATAAGGAGTTTCATTTTCTTTATTGCATGTCTATGACTACTGCATTTATGTGTTTCCTTGGATGCATAATGTATTTTGACTTAACAACAACACATTTGTGTCTCGTACCATGGCATGTTGTTCTAGAGATTTCATTCTTCTGCAAATCTTCCTGTGGATGAACTGAATGTTGTTGTGCGTCAAGTTGAAGCCAAGTATCCTGCCTTGCTTTTCAAGCAACAACTCACAGCTTATGTGGAGAAGATGTATGGAATTATCCGTGATAACATGAAAAAAGACTTGTCTTCTTTGCTTTCATCATGTATTCAGGTAGTCTGCATGCTACCTTGCTTTCATTACCCAATACTGCTTGCTTATAAAGCCTAAACTCCTTCCGTATGTTTAATTTCAAAAATAGTTTGTAAACATTGACAATCTCTTGGTCAGTTTATTGGAATTAATTGTTGTTTTGCACCTTCAGATAACGAGTGTTTTCTCTTTAATGGTTCTGTTATTCGAATTACTCTTTGATATCATTGGCTGCATTATACGTTATAAACATCCAACTGCTTGAATTAGTAAGTTTTAAGGATTCACCTCGGTCCCTACCAATAGGATCATCACTTCTATTCCAGAGCTACTGTCCCAAAATGCATGTTGGTCCATGTAAGTGTCCATATTAATTGGCAATTAGCATCCTTGATCATGACCTACACATTTAACACATTAGGACAATAAAGGGCTTGGAATATGTTGGGACATGATCAACTGAACTTATTGTCATGTTATGGGTCACTATACATTTTGTGACAACTCCAGGAACGGTTAAGATGTGTCCATAACATTTGGTTTGGTGCCTTGGCATTTTATATATTATAGGCCACAATAAACAGTGCCAATTCTCTGTTTTTAGATATGGCTTATCATGTATTTTGCACCTTCTAGGATTGGAAAACAACTTAATGTTTAGTATGCAATTCTCCAAGATTTTGTTAGTTATGTGGATATATTGTCAAAATATTCCTGTTTTGCTTTATATGTAATCTTTCAGTTCATTAGAATATGTGACCTTACATTTGATATTTCAATTGCTAATTTAATTGATATTGAAAATTAAGGCACCAAGAACAAGGGCGCTACGAGGCTCGGGGCGTTCATTTGGGAGTCAAACTCAGAGCAGCCACTGGCAGAGCATTATTGATTGCCTCAATAATCTTCTGCAAGCATTGCAAGAAAACTATGTAAGTTTCTTTGGTAAAGTTCAAGTAATTTTTAGGGGTGCTAATGAGCTGGCCCAGGTTTAATTCTGATGTCAGCCTGGGAACGAAATCTTAGGCACTAGCCTAAAGGTGGTCCAAGTATAGCAGACTGGAATTTGATCTTTGTTTGGACTGGATTATTTAAAGGGCTGGGCTAGGCTCAAGTCAGAGCCAGTCCATTTTGTACAGAATACTAAAGCTGGGCTTGGCTTATATCTCTTGGGTTTGAGGTTTCGGGTCCTATGGCCTAAAATCTGAGCCCCCTTTTCCAGGCCCGCCTTTTTGGCAGCTTGGCCAGTCTGTCCTGTTAACCGCCATGACAAAATTTGCAGCCTTAGTAAAATTTCGCCATTTATTGACAAGAGAGTTGTAACTGACCTGTTGGTTTTCCAGTTGGCTCCAGTTCTAATTCAGAAGATGTTTACTCAGATTTTCTCATTCATCAATGTACAACTTTTCAACAGGTCGGTGATTGTTTTGACTTGTCGATGTTTTCATCTTTGTAGAGGCCATGTCTATAATTGTTTTGCTGCTGCTAATCTACAGCCTACTCCTTCGCCGGGAGTGTTGCTCCTTCAGCAATGGAGAGTATGTAAAGGCTGGTTTGGCTGATCTGGAGTTGTGGTGTGGACAAGTAAAATCTGAGGTAATCATCTTTGATTTACAGTTACTAAATAACTTTTGGTTGCTCTGTATATCTGACAATTTCTCACCTTGCAGTATGCTGGATTATCTTGGGACGAACTTAAGCACATAAGGCAAGCTGTGGGTTTCTTGGTATGTAATTTGTGTTGCCATCTGAAGCATCATAGGGTATCAATTTGTAGAGTTTGTTTGGAGTTCTAAGCCATATCAAAATTAACCTGTATAGTTGCGATTGTCTTGTACATCTTGATACCGTACATACAGATTTAAGTTCTTATTTCCTTTCTGTAGCAAGGGGTGGCTGGGAATACCATCTCATTTCCAAGAAGGATACATTCTGACTATGCATATTCTTCATCACTATCACTGATACTACAGATCTGCTCTACTAGTGTCCTAACTTTAACTAAAGCTACCATGATTCGATTGTTAACATTTTTTATTTCAATAAATTGTCCTGCAAGTAAAAGAATTCCTGTTAAGGATTGTAGGATATAATCTATATTCTATAGTAAACTGCATTCCTACTTTGGTTGTGGTTACTTTATTTCTGTTGATGTAATGCGAAACATGCAACAATCTTTTTAAAAGCAGATGAGCATGTGGATCACCCAGAATAAGCAAAACCACCGCATCTACTTAGTTTATTGGCACATACCCTGCTTCACATTTCCTAATCAATAAATTGTGGTGTCAATGTTTTTGGTTTGTGTTTTTTCCTTTTCAGTTTTGTATGAAACAATACTCGTGGTGCTGATGGTTTACTAAGGATGCCAAAGAAATGGTTTCTAGAATAAAAAGTCACATCCTAACCTTTTTTTAATGCACCTTTGTTCAACCATTTCTTCCCCATTTGAACACTCAAGTTAGCACACTTGATACTCTGAAAAAGCTAGGATTGGCGAAAATGCTGTCCGGTACATATAAAAATCCTGGATTGCTAAATCCAGTCTATGATCAAATGTTGCTGGAGGAAGCTGTTTATGATGGATGGTTGATAGTTATTGTTACTCCTAACCAAAAGCATACTCTTAAACCTAGGTAAATTCTTTTTTCTGTTAGATAATATATGATGATTCAAATGTCAGTTCTGAAGATTGTTATGTTACTCGTTGCTTTATTCTGTATTCCATCTTGGCAAATTCACATCTACAGATCATTAGAACATCCTTCTAAGGAAAACATGTACAAGAGGAATCCAGAAGCTTCTACCCCTTTTCTGTCCCAAGCAATTATTAAGTAGCATTGATGGCACAAAATTCTAGTTTTGTGGAGCTTTCTAGTCCCGTGTCTCATGTATAATGTCAGTGTAATGCATTGTCATTTTATAAATGTGCTAAAATCTTCTTCTGAGTAATATTGTCAACAAAACCGTTCTAAAAGTTTAAGGCTTTATGGACATATGCATGTATCCATGTATAATCTTTTATCAGCTTCCCTAGAACTGTTAGTGTGTCATATTCTATAATCACATAATCTTGCTTGTTAAATTAACACTGTCAAAGGCACCAGTTGTTTAAGCAACATTATGTTAAATGTTTCTTGAAGTGTTATCAGATTATTGAAGCAGGTGCTTAATTAGGATAAAGATTGGATGAAATGCATCCTCTACCATTTTTCTTATTACCTGCTGTATCTGCTCTCCATTTGCAGGTAATATTTCAGAAGTATAGGATTTCCTATGATGAGATTGTCAATGACCTGTGTCCGGTAACAACACCTCCTCTCTCTCTCTCTCTGTGTGTGTGTGTGTGTGTGTTTGAGTTAGCATGCACATGCACACGTGCATGAGCACCCTTTCATGTGTGTTTGCCTCTGTCACACAGTTCACATATCCATGTTGATTGCTTCTTTCTGCAGATCCTTAGTGTTCAACAGCTTTACAGAATCTGCACACAGTATTGGGATGACAAGTACAACACACAAAGTGTTTCTTCAAGTGTAAGTTCAAACAATTGTTTATCAGTCTCGTGTAAATGTCAGTACCTGTCCGCATAAACATTCACTATTTCTGCGGAGTTTACATGCACCTTTATTTTAATTTTGGTTGTTGTAACCTGCTTTATACTGACCAATAAATCAAACTGCATGATAAATTCTATATAGAGTGTGAAAAATTAAATCACCCCTGATGATCAGCATAGCCTTTTCATGTTGAATTTTTTATAAGCCAGATTGACCATATTTGTGCAATAGTGCACTTATCTGAGGAGTTTATTTCAGGAAAAGATAATTACTCACTCCATGTCTTAATACAGGTTCTTTCCAGCATGCGGGTTTTAATGACAGAGGATTCTAATGATGCAGATAGCAGTTCCTTCTTGCTGGATGATAACTCCAGGTAGCAGGAACAGGATTTTTCTTTTGTTTTTTTTTATCCATCGTATTGTTGTGACAATCTATAAATTTGTACATTGGCCTGAAAACCTATAACTTGGGATAGTATTTGATCAGTATTCCTCTTTTGTTTCCTGATGCAGTATTCCATTTTCGGTCGATGACATCTTAAGTTCTGTAAAAGAAAGGGACTTCTCAGATGTCAAACCGGCGGAGGTGCTTCTTGAGAACCCAGCCTTCGAATTTTTACAGAAGTGAGGCTGTGGATCCTTGAGTATTTTTGTGTTTCTATAGTCATCTCCTCATGCAGATTCTTGCTTCTCTCACAATCGTGTAAATCCATTCATTTTTTCTCTCTGTATTTTCCCTTAACTGCTGGGTGTGTAAAATTATAAATTTTTTTTGGATTAGATGTGTAAAATTCTTTGTAGGGGCAGCTAATGGGGTTGGGATGAGTTTCACCCCTCCCATAGAGTCTCTTTTACAAGTGAGGCAACATTCTTTTGTAGACAAGTTTCAGCTTTCAGTCAGTCAAATATAGGGTGTGGTAGGAGGAGAATGTCCTAATGATCCCCCTTCTTTAAAGCATCAGATAAATGTAAAGCAACAGATTATGAAAGAGATATTTATAAGAAATTCTCTTCTTTTTTTTTCCTATTATTAACAATGGGGTCAACTTGTGCTTGATTTCTCTATTGGTTGAAATGAAAGGAGTACTCATCATCATCATCATCTTCTTGCTCTTGTAGAAGTTATAAAAAAAAAGAATCTTTGACAAAAAACATCGACATTTGTTTGCTGAGATTGTGAAAGGCCTTCTGCACTGATTTACATGGTGATGAAATTGAACTACTCATGATTGGATTTAAGATAGACCAAGGAAACTATTGATTATAGGGTAATCAACAATTTTCTCATTCTTCTCCACATATAGCTGGGTGCTCGTACAAGTCTTTCTTTTACTAATTTCCTCGTAGAAGTCTTGGACCAATGCATATAAAGAGGTTCTCAAAGGAGCTATTTGAAAACGTTTGGAAACACATGATTGAGCTTCCATGCTCCCGTTTTCATTCTTTCTACACGTTGATGTTTAGACCGCAGACATGCAATAAATTTGGGTAGATAAGAATTCTATCTGCTGGTCCGTGATGACTGTATTCTATCATCTTGTTAGATTTGATGCAGCTGTCTGTCAACCATGAAGTGGGCATAGCAGGATGTTGTTATGCTTGATTAATATAACCTAATATTAGTAATTGATACATGATATACGTTATTTATTTGACAGGACAGTATTTAACTTTTTTTTTTTTTTTTGTATTGTTGATGCACCTATTTGTTTATTTTGTGAACCTAATAAATGCCATCCTGTTTTCAGTTCGCCTCATATTTCCAACTTTGAAGCAGAGACAGAAACAAGGACGTCACATCTCGATGCAGTCAATTAAAATTTCGATTGCATTCACTCGTTTATCTCCAAGTCACCCCTAATCAGTGCTTCGGAAGCGATTATACTTTTTCTATTATAATTTTATTAAAGACTCATTTGATTCAAAAGAAGAGGAGAAGGAAAGTGTGATCAATGAAAAAATTAAAAAAGAAAAAAAATTAAAATTTGGTTAAAGTTTTTAAAGAAGAGAGATGAAAAGGTAGTATTTTTATGAAAATAAAATATATATATTTTATAAAAAAGAAAAATTGATGTGAGACATGAGAAAGTCTAATTTTCATCCGGTGAGATTTGGGATAATTTTTTTAAACATGCCTTTGAGCTTTTACATAGAATAAAATAAGATCTTTCTTTTTACTATGAATATAATATATATTATATATTTTTTTAAAAAAAATAGATGTTTAATTAAACATAAATTATTATAGAATATATTATTTGTCTGATCAATCAAATGTATAAAAAATATTTTTTGAATATCATATATCCATGTATTAGTTTTCTAGAAAAAAATATTCCAGTAAAAAAAATTTCTTTCTGCTAACCAAATAAAATCCTAAAGAAAAGATATATACACATACATATCATCTCATAATTTCTCATTGAAAAAGATTCATGGTAAGAATTTTTCCGACCAAGCTTCCCCACCACCAATCATTCAACGATCTACTCCATGGTGTGGGGACGGCAGCCGTATCCAAACGCAAGATCCAACAAGCATATCGTTATCTCAGACTGCCTTGTTTTTGACTCCCCGCATGGAAGCACCCGCAGACCTCCTCGCTCTAGCTGTTTGTTTTGCCTGGTTCTCCTAAATCAGCCATTCTCGTTAGCTTGCCGCGTTGTAATGCTTCGATGCCGCCTTCCGCCGGTCGAGCTACTGCAATTGTCGCACAACTCAGAAAAGGCAAAGACGTCGGGACAACTCTCTCTCTCTCTCTATATATATGTGTGTGTATGTATGTATGTATGTATCTCTCTCTCTCTCTCTCTCTCTCTATATATATATATATATATGTATGTATGTATGTATGTATGTACACACAGATACATGGCTCTGGCACTTCCATCCCCATTACTCCACTGCAAAGACCGTAAGCCTTGGCTACTCGTACCATAACCAAAGAGCTCTCAAATGGCTTGCAAACAAATGCCGGCTGTCCTTGCAGTAGCTGTGGTTTCTATGAACGCCCTTCCGGCCATGGCTGGAGCCACCGAGTATATGGTAGGGGATGACAAGGGGTGGGGCCTTGACGTTAATTATACTGAATGGGCTCAGGGCAAGGTGTTCGTTGTGGGTACCCTCCTCTCACCTCTTTGAATCTCTAATGATCAAACTATCATCATTCTATACATATATGTACGTTTAGCTTCGTCGGCCGTGGCCACCATGTGCCACATGATGATCGAATGCATGCCTCGGAGTTAATATCCAAGCTTCGTCGGCATTTCCTGTGGGTCACACATGGATTCTTCGCAAATATGCATGCAACAAGATGCATTGATATATATCCATGCAAGTGACTCCTGAGATCCATGCTTATATATATATATATATATATATATATATATGTTTATTTATCTCAATATATACTACATAATTATAACCATGAGTCATCAGGTGGCCGGCTTGTCCACCGGACTATATATAACTTGGATTGTGCTCCAATGCTTTGCAAAATTCACTTTACCTTTACCTGAAAAATTATAGTTAGATGCGGTGGAAAAATAATGCTAAATATATGCATGCATGCATGTATGTTGTTCACCAATCCAAACTTCTAGCTAGGTTTGAATGTACTAGTATAATTATTTTTAGAAGTCTAACCTAAAACTTTGCAACAATTGGATTTAGATCCTATTTGGCTGGGTTTTTAGAGTGCCAGAAAATACTTTCTGATCCTTCAAAAGTACTTTTAGATGATACAGTGATGTTTGGTAAAAAATTAAAAAGCTGTTTTGACTTTACCAAAAAATTAAAAAAATCTACTTAGAAAAAGCTCCATTTTAAAGCTTTCTTCAAAAGTGTTTACTGATTAATGTCGAAAAGCTATTTTGATTTAAATAAAATTTTTTTAATGATCAAAATGCCCACCATCTTTTATCATATCATATTACATCATTATACTATATAATATAATATAATATAATATAATACTAAATTAATATTATTATATATTAAAAATATATAACATAATCTATTATAGTATTATTATATTATAAACATATAATTTGATATAACAATAACTAATAATATAATAATATTATTATATTATAATAATATAATATATTATATTATATTATAATTTATTATTAGATTAGATTATAATCCATCATATTATCTAACATTATATATTACATCATAATTATAATATTATATTATACTATTATAATAGTATAATATTATATTATATTATTATAGTATAATAATATTATAATAGATTATATTATATTTATAACTTTAATATTATTATATTTAAAATATTATTTTATTATATAATAATATTATTATTATATTATATTATATTATTATAATAATATTCTAATAGATTATATTATGTTTATAACTTAAATATTATTATATTTTAAAATATTATTTTATTATATAATATTATTATCATATATTGTAATACATATTGTAATATATATAAATAATAGATTATAATCTAATATAATAATAAATTATAATATAACATATTATATTATATTAATATCATATGATAATTATATTTATTAGTTATTATTATATCAAATTATATTTTATAAATATAAATAGTATAATAGATTATGTTATATATTTATATAGTATAATATTCTATTATATTATAATATTGTATTACATTATATGATAATAATAATAAAATAATATTTAAAATATTATAATATTTAAGTTATAAATATAATATAATCTATTATAATATTATTATATTATAATAATATCATATTATTATATTATATTATATTATATTACATTATATTATAAATTATATTATAATTATAATAATATTATATTATATTATAATATTATGTTATATTATATGATAATAATATTTTAATATATAATAATATATAATATTATATTATATTATTTTTTATTATATCATATTATGTAATATCTTTTATTATCATTTTATCATATTAAAAATATTTTTTTATTTAAGTTGCCAAATATATGTTAAAGTTTTAAAGTATTTTATAAATGTGGTTACCAAACAGCAAATATCTTTTCGTAAAAACTGTCCTCCCAAAAGCTCTACTTCTCAAAAGTTTTATTTTCAAAAGCTCCAAAAGCTTTACTGCCAACAGCAATCCCAAATAGGACCTTAATTATCTAGAATAAAATAGATGGATTAATTTTAAATTATATTTATTGGTGTAGAATTTGGTTGATGCTGGATCGAGCTAGAGTGGAGGAGGACGAGGTCGTCGTCGGTGACCTACAAAATAAAATTTCGTCCGAAATTAGTGGTGGTGGCTCCGATAGGATCCCCCGAGGTATAGAATTTGGTTGACGTCGGATTGAGCTAGAGTGGAGGAGGACGAGGTCGCCATCGGTGATCTATAAAATAAAGTTTCGTTCGAAGTCAGTGGTGGTGGCTCCGATAGGATCCTCCGACGATCAAGTCAGCTCTTCTGACCAACAGAAATGAAGTGCTTAGGAAAGAGAAGTGAGCTTAGAGAAATCGTATCTAGAGGGTCCCTTTTTATAAACGGAGCTTGATTGATGGAGACAGCTGCAACTATTTGACAATGGGCCGCTCGAGGTCTGGTGAGTTTGATACAGAGGGAAAGATATCATCAGACTAATGGTGATAGCCATACCGTCCGATAGCATCGTGATAGGGATACGATGTTGTCGTTAAGACACCATATTTATTAGTTTAAATTCGACTCTTTACTTTTTAATTTAATTAAAAATTATGAAGAGAGTAGTGAGTCAGGTTGAATCCACGGAGAGGCAATGATTTATTTCTAAAATCTTTGATTCTTTTAATTTTTATTATTATTTTTTTAAAAAAGAAAAGAAAGAAAAGATTTTTGAAAATTAAAGTTGAAAAATAAAAGTAGAATTTAAATTATGCAAAAATAAATTTGGTACTAAGATTTACTATTTAGATCTTAGCAACTACTTGCAATAAAATTAAAAAGCAATGAAGAATAATTAATTTAAAAAGCTAGAATTGAAAAGAATAATAAAACTTTTTTTATTAAATTTAAAACTCAGAAGCAGAATTTAAATACAAAAAATTAAAGAAAATTCAGAATTTTAATACAAAAAATTTTAAAAAAAGAAAGAGAAAACTAGAAGGAGATCGCAGATCAGCATAGGCGTGGAGATGGCGTAGAAGACTGGCTCTTCTTCTCAGCACTGTAGCTTTGAAGCAACCTTTAACCTAGAGCTTGGCTTCCACCCTGTACCTTAGCTTCCCTTCCATCCGATCTATCTATTTCAAGAGGCTTAGGATCCTTTTTATAGAGCTAGGAGGGTTGGATATTTATTTCTAAAGATAATGTGGAACTAATAGCCTTTGTAATCGTCAAAATATAAAGAAATTCGAATAAAATTTGAATCAAAATGGCTCTAATATGACTCTGGTAAGTTTGGTGAAATCTAGCCATTCAATAGAAATCCAACGGTCCAAAAATCATCAAAATTGGATGCGTATCAGCCCAGATCAGGTCGGATTAAATTTCGACCGTCCGATCATGCGTTGATGGAGGAAATCTGGCAGCAAATCATGCATCGGGAGTCCTGATCATCATCGGGAGTGTTCTGGACCATCGAATCATCCCCTGGATCGAGTGCTGCCGTCCGATGGTGATCCGCGTAAAGTCTGAAGCTGAATCAAATTCGGAAATAACCACAGCCGTCCGATCTTGACCGCAATCAATCGTAGACGTCCGATCGCGTAATTACTGTTCTCATGGACCGCGTGGATCGACTGCACCGCACACCATAGCCAATCAGCACCTCTATTGCCAAGTGAAAAGACCAGATTGCCCTATGAGCCACGATAAATTTCTGTAGACCCTTTAAGGGTCTAAGTCTGCCACGTGTCGCACCTTGATTCGTCGGTTGCTGCTGAGCTGGCCGTCTATATCTGGATCATGGATCGACTGATGGCTTTAATGGCTGAGTCGGCTTTGATGGCTTAGCTTGGCTTGGTGGCTTGGCTTGCGAAGCCGGCTAAGCCGTTTTCTTTTTTTATTTAATTTTTATTTATTTTATTTTTTAAAAAATTTATATCTTTTCTATTTTAGCTTTGTTTTACTCAAAATTTATTTCGTTGTGATAAAAAAAATGAGCTCTTTCTATTGATAATAAAATTTTATTTTTTAATTTTTATTATTTTTTAATTAATAAAAATATAAATTTTTTAAAAATTATATATAAATTGATTAATAATTTTTAAAAATTAATATAAATTAATTAATAAATTAATATTTTTATTGATAAATTTATGGTACTTATCACATCGCCTGTGGCAGACTGATGGCGATCGTTCGTCGAGATTTAATAGCCATAGCTCTGAGAAAGCAGGCATTGGTTGGTGGACTTCGACATATATCAATTCCAGAGGAGTTTGAACTTCTGAAGAAAATATGTCTGGAGGGGATTATCCGAGAGTAATCCGCTTGAGGAATCCGACTGAGGAAGAAGTCCGAAAGGAGTTCAGCTTCTAGAGGAGTTCGATCGAAGGAAAAGTTCGAAAAGAGTTTGACTTTTGTAGACATCTGATTAGAGAAGAAGCTCGGAAGGAGTTCGACTTCTGTAGACGTCCGATTAGAGGAGAAGCTCGGAAGGAGTTTGGCTCCCATAGGCATCCGACTGGAGGAATACAGAGAAAGTTCGACTCTCATAGGAGTTCGACTGAAGGAGTACGGAGGGAGTTTGACTCTCATAAGAGTTCGACTGGAGCTCGATCGCTTAGAAGTTTGTTCGATTGAAGGGATTCGACTAGGACTCGATCGCTAAAAAGTTTGGAAGGGGCTCGACCGCTAAGAAATTCGACCGACTGAAGTAGTTTGGCTAAGGATCATCCGCTGAAGCTCTTTCATGACTATCGATTGCATTAGGCTGAGCATCAGACTAGACTTCAATAGGAGCGGAGTTTATCTCCAACAATAGTCTCTCCTACTTTTGAGTTCGAAACTCGAAGAAAGGGAGTACAGAAAAGGCTCCTACCGAAGTCCTCTTCAAGGCTCTACGCCAGTTCAGGTTGAAACTCGGAGAAGATCTTATCTCCAGCCAAAGTTGAAGTTGAAGTTGAGGCTCGGGAAAGATCTCATCTTCAGTCAAGGTTGAAGGAGATCTCATCTCCTACGGTGAGGTTGAAGGTTAAGCTCCTCGGGGGAGATCTTATCTCCAGCAGCCGAGGTCGAAGGTTGACCTCCAGCAGCCGAGGTCAAAGGTTGAGCTTCTTGAGGGAGATCTTATCTCCAGCAGTCGAGGTTGAAGCTCGGAGGAAATCTTATCTCCTGCAGCCGAGGTTGGCCCGATCGCTCAGAAGAGATCTTATTTCTAGCCGAGATTGACTTCGGGCGCTCGAAGAGATCTTATCTCTGGCCAAGGTTGAAGCTCGGGGGAGATCTTATCTTTTGCAGCCAAGCCTGGCTCGGTCACTCGGAAGAGATCTTATCTAGCCAAGGTTGACTCAAGCGCTCGAGAGAGATCTTATCTCTGACCGAGGTTTGAAGCTCGGGGGAGATCTTATCTCCTACAGTCAAGTTAAGCTTGGGGGAGTCCTATCTTCTGCCAAGGTTAAAGCTCGGGAAGATCTTATCTCCTGCAGCCAAGGTTGACTCGAGAAAGATCTTATCTCCTACAGTCGAGATTGAAGCTCAGGAGAGATCTTATCTCCTGCAGCCAAGGTCGGAGCTCGGAGGAGATCTTATCTCCTGTAGATCGAGTTTGAAGTTCGGAGAGATCTTATCTTCTACAATCAAGATCAGAGCTTGGGAGAGATCTTATCTCCTACAGTCGAGGTTGAAGCTCGGGGGAGATCTTATCTCCTGCAGTCGAGGTTGAAGGTTGAGCTCCTCGAGGAGATCTTACCTCCAGCAGCCGAGGTCGAAGGTTGAGCTCCTCGGGGGAGATCTTATCTCCAGTAGTCGAGGTTAGTTCGGAGGAGATCTTATCTTCTACAGTCGAGGTTGAAGCTCGAGGGAGATCTTTGTTAGATATATGTGCCCTAGAAGCCAGAATTAGCTGACACTTGTAATACACTTCTAGGGGCAAAATTATAATTTTGACTAATATCAATAAAATGGGTTATTTTCTATCACATATGTGTATTTAGTATCTATGATACATCCTTTGAGTTAATGGTAATGATAATTAATATTTTTAAGGGTTGAAAATTTAAGATATGAATAATCATTATTAACTCATAAAATGCTCCCGATCATAGGATCATCACGAGGATGGTGATTGATCCGAAAGATTGGTGTACAATCGCTTTTCTTTAGTAGATGAGTCTTGAGTCTACGATGTGGAGACATCGGAGCGAGAGTATAGATACTCGTTAGAGAACGAGGGCACTAAGCGTGACCATCTTCGAGTAGTCATTAGGGAGGTCACCTTTCGTCAATGACTGACTCCATGCTGCAGTAGTGTGTCTGATTCTTTGATCTGAATCTTGACAGTTTCACCTTGGGGGGTGTTATAGTTTGACTACACCATTACTCGGTCTCCTAGCCATATGGAACCCTGAGGTGTATGTTGGCTATAGCATGTTCATTGTAGGAACTGGATTGCATCAAGATGGAATCTATCTACCTCGGTGGTAGAGGAGCAGCCCTATGATGATCATGAGAATCAAGTCCAGAAGCCCATGGCCATGGCAGAGTGAAATAATAGAAAGAGTTTCTATTTAGATTTTCACATTGGACTTGAATCGAATCGAATGATTACATCATATGACAGAGACTAGGGTTTGACGAGTTCACCTTAACCCTAATCTGATCGGGGCTCAAGATAGAAGAACTTAATCACACAGGTAGCTGCACCAAGAGGTTCGCATTCAGCTCTGATGGGTTGCCACCATATACTGCTAGGTGTCACTGGTGGATTTTGGGAGCAATTAGAATGATTTAGATGATCGATCATTCTAGCTGTTCGAATCAGAAGAGTTCTGATCCATCGAAAGGAGTTTCGATGATGTCGATGATAGAGATCATGACATATCCCATTACCATACAGAACTGAACCTAACTGGGTCACACAAACAAGGGTTTGAATCTGGTGATCATCAATTGAACTGATCTAGTTCAATTGATCTGAATGAGATTCAATTAGGTTCAAGGAAAATCGTGCTAGCACTCGATTGAACCTAACGTTCTTCTTTTACTATCATAAATAAGTTGTCCTGACTGAGCCAAAGGAGTTTGTGCTCAATCAGAGGCCTTCATATGGTCTGACTGGAGGTTGTCCAAGTCAGAAAAGGTTGTCTTATTTTGTAAGACATTACCTGCCATTTTTGGTCACCTGCCATTTCTTGTTCTTTGACTTTGGTCAAAAGTCTACCTTTGACTGGTCAAATGTTGACCATTGACACTTTGACTTTTGACCACATGTCATCATGCACCTATTGGAGAGCTGGTGGGGGCCTGTCCCCCTGCCAGAACCTGGCAAGGAGGAGGGCGCACGCCACCCTTGGCGTGTGCCCAAGTTGGAGGCGCCTAGGAGTCCTTGTTGGACAAGGACTCCATCTCCTTTTTGGATTCCAATTAGAGTTCTCCTAAGAACCAACTTTGACTGGTCTTAGGCACCCTCTAAGGAGGAATCCAGGGGACTCTATTTCCACCAATCAGATTTAGATCTGATTTCACAAAGGGTTGTGATTGGTTGGGAAGAAGAGGAGTTGGATCACAGCTTAGTCTATAAATAAGACCCTGCGCCCAAACTCAAAGAGCAATTGAATCAAATTTCCCACGCCCCAAGGCTGCCTCTCCCTCTCCTTCCTCCATGCCAAACCATCTTCTCCCTCTCCTCTCCACGTCCAAAAAGAGTTTTGGACCTTTGGTTGGTGCGATTCCAGATCAAGAGAAAGGCGATCAAAAGCAAGAAGGCTGCGCTGCTGCAAAGGACGACTGCTGATCTTCAAAAGGAGTTTTGAAGATCCTCCAGATCAGATCCAGATCTAATTTTTGGAGATGTGATAGAGAAGAAGAGGATCTCCTAGATCCAACCCGAGTGGATACCGGTAGAGGCCAGGCGCTTGCGTGGCTAGATCCAGAACCTTCCGCTGCTTACAGGATCATCACAGGGTAATAGGATTACCCAAATCAAGGTAAATTAAATTTGATTTAATTTATCTTAATTTTATTTTATTTATTAAAATAATAAGAATTCAGATCTAAAAAATATCAAGATCTGATTTAGATCAAAGAAAAAATTTTTGAAATATATCTCTTGATCTGATCAGATCTGAACGAACCTGGACCGGAAAAATCAGGATTTTCCTTCAACTGGTATCAGAGCCATGGTTCTAAAAGTATTTAGATCTGATTTTAAATTTATTTTAATTAAAAAATAAAGTGATTTTAGATGTCACATGAGATGTGATCAGATCTAAAATCAGAAAAAATTAAAATTAAATGATTTGGATCTAAGATTAGAAAAATATGCATGACTAGTTCTAAAATAGAATAGTTCTATAGAATAGTCTTTGCATGTTTTGATTTAATCTGATTAAATCATATTTTAGATCTATTTATTTACTATTTTTTGATATTATAATGTGTTATAATAACATCTAAAAAATAGCAAATAAAAATTATTTAATTTTAAATATCATATGAGATATATGATTGATGCATGTCTAGACTAGTTGTAGAATAGTTCTACATAATTGTCTAGATTAGAATTTATTTTGATTAGATCAATTTAAATCTAATTTTTTAGATTATTATGAGATAATTTAGATCTAAAAATATGCATGATTTGATACATGAGATGTATGCAAAATATGCCATGATTAGATCTAATTTGTATATGAGATATATGATATAGATCTAAAACTGTTTTGTAGTATTGCATGTTCCTGATTAAGGCGTTCCTCTTGGCCGTCCGGTCATAAGAATGAAGAAGAAGGGTTTAAAGGCCCTCTCTTTCCCATTCGATGGGGTGTTCTTATGATGTGTAGGGGTGCTGCGTGTTCGTCCTTAATCAGAAAACCCAAAACTTACTTTCTGCAAAACCCTAGATCCTGAAACCCTAGGATTTATTGTGCATATTTTGTTTATGAACCCTACTTAATTAAGAATTAAGTTTATGGAATATTAATTAGGTCTAAAATTGAGAATTTCAGATCTAAGACATATTCATAATACTGGGTTCGGGCTTGGGTAGCTCAATTAGGTCTAAGCGGTTGATCAAACCGAATCAAGAGTTGGTTAGATGGGATCAACAATGCTTAAATTGACCAGCCTAATAGGATTAAGTCTGGGTCAAGATCGAGTCACGATCAAGCAAGACCTAATTAGGCTCAGAGGTTAGAGTCTGGATTGTAGGCTAACCCAATTGGTTCTGACTCAACAATTTGGTGTCTAAGGTAAGTTTGGCACATACGACCGACTGGTTTTTAATTGGAAGCTACTCGACCTGAATGCGTTCTTGTACGAGTTAATGGCATATTCCTTCCACCGGTCTCACTTACCTGGCCATATCTGTTGACACAGTTCTGATCTGAGGTGGTCAATAATCCGAGCTAACCCATGCCACTAGGTTAGTCATAATTGTTATGACTAATGCCAAGTCTAGTTTAATGAGACCTGAATCAATTCTCCCTAAGAAAAGATTAAGTCTGAGGTCTTCCACCATTGTAGATGTGCGGGCCCTTCCCGGGGTTGATTGTTCTCGGCTGGATACAGTGGCTCAGTTGCACCGGAAAAGATGCAACCATGTCTATTAGGCATTGGATGCTATGGGCTGGAGGATGAGTTGGGCTCAATATTCTGGATACGGTGAGAGACTCAATTAGGAAACCCAGTCTATGCAAATGGTGGGTCTGACTTAACTAAGGAGTGGATCAATATTTCGGATACGGTGAGATTCATGAATTAGAGACCAAGTTTGGGTGCACCATGATTAGAGAATCATTGAACAAGAGTTGTTCACTCATTGGCTAACCCATCACCAATAACTGTTAGGTGAGGTGATGAGTCAGTTGGTGAGACCGCACCACCCACTAGAAATCATTAATCATGGAGATTTTTCGCATCTCTACAGAGGGAGTGTAGGGATCCGAGAAAATAGTGGGAGCTAATTTGTTTAAAAATAAAATCCCTAAATAAATTGGTCAAGTCAAAATTACAGTATCTAACTAGAATCTTTGACTCTCTACAGGAAAAATGTCTGCGTCCAACCCATTGGCACGTATCCTGGACACACATAGACTGACTGGACCCAATTATAAAGATTGGCTCAGGAACTACAAAATTATTTTGGGTTTCGAGAAGTTAACCCATGTTTTGGACCAGGACCCTCCCACCTTACCAGCCCGTCCATCCACTGAACAGAGAGCGTCTCTGGAAAAATGGATTAGACGAAGATAATAAGGCCAGATATTACATGTTGGGCTCGATGTCTGATGAGCTCCAGCGCCAACATGAAGATATCGGGACTGCTCGCCAAATGTTGGCTCACCTGCAGGAGATGTTTGGTGAACAGAGTCGCGCAGCCAAATATCAAGTCACGAAATGACTTTTTAAGGCTAAGATGCGTGATGGGCAGTCAGTCCAAGATCACTGTCTGACAATGATCAAGGACATGGAAGAGCTTGAGAAGCTCGGTGTGAAGTTGGACTTGGATCTGCAGAATGATATTATTCTGCAATCCTTGACTGATGCATATGGGCAATTCATCATGAATTACCACATGCATAAACTTCAAAATTCCTTGGCCGAATTAATGAATATGCTGGTTACCGCTGAGCTTTCTATGAAAGGTTCTAAAGGCTCAGTTCTTGCTATGGAACGGACTTCTTCCAAAAGAAAGTCTTATGGAAAGAAAAAGAAGTCTGTGAAAAAGCAAAAGGTGGAAGGATCAAAGAAGAAGAAGGCAGAAGCCGAAGAAAAAGGCCGATGGTCAAAGGAAAGTATTTTCCATTGCAACAGCGATGGCCATTGAAAATGAAATGATCCTATCTTACCTGCCATGCCTGAAGAATTAAAGAAGGAAATTGTCATTTCTTGCTGGAAATGGTTTATGCTTTGTTTTAACTTCGAGCAAAACGTGAATGCCAAAACGACCTAGGGATAGTCCAAACGACAGATATCTATGGCACCTGAGATTAGGTCATATAGCAGAAGATAGGATCAACAAATTGGAGAAAAATGGGCTATTGAGTCCATTGACTTTCGAGTCATATCCAACTTGTGAATCTTGTCTTCAAGGCAAAATGACTAAACTCCCTTTTGTTGGACATGGGGAGAGGGCCACAGATCTCCTTGCCCTAGTACATACTGATGTGTGCGGCCCATTTGATGTGCCGGCTAGAGGCAATTTTGTCTACTTCATTACCTTTACCGATGATCTGTCTAGGTATGGGTATGTGTATCTTATGAGACACAAGTCTGAAGCTTTTGAAAAGTTCAAAGAATTCAGACATGAAGTAGAAAAAACAAACTGGAAAAACCCATTAAGGTTCTTCGATCAGATCGAGGAGGTGAATACCTTAGCCGGGAATTCCTAGACTATCTCAAGGAAAATGGCATAGTCTCTCAATGGACTCCACCAGGAACACCTCAACTCAACGGGGTTTCAGAATGGAGAAATCGGACTCTATTGGATATGGTTCGATCCATGATGAGCTTCACAGACCTCCCTGATTTTCTTTGGGGACATTCATTGTTAACTTCAATTCTATCTACTGAATAGGGTTCCCTCTAAAACCGTTCCTACCACACCGTATGAGATATGGCACGGTAAGAAACCAAGTCTGAGTCATCTCAGAATTTGGGGTTGTCCGGCTCATGTCAAAAGACAACAAGCGGACAAGTTAGAGTTTAGGTCCTTTAGAGCTCGATTCATAGGATATCCTAAAGAGTCATTAGGATACTATTTCTACATTCCAGAAGACCACAATGTGATTGTGAGTCGACATGCCATCTTTCTTGAAAAAATAGTTTATTCAAGATAGCGGCATTGGAAAGCAGATTAAGCTTGATGAGAAAGTCTCACAAGTACAACGAGCTAAGGACCAATTGGAACCAAATCAGGTTGAGCCAATAAGAACACTACCTCCTCCACCTCGTAGATCGGAAAGAGTTTTCCCGTCCCCTGAAAGATACTTAGGTATTATTTCAGAGGAAGTAGAGGAAAATGTTCCTCATAGGTAATGGTGCTCATGGTGATGATCCCAAAACCTACAACGAGGCGATATCAGATATCGACTCCGAGAAATGGCTTAGAGGCAATGCAGTCAGAAATTGACTCGATGCACTCAAACCAAGTCTGGACCTTGGTAGATCCACCAGAAGGTATAGTACCTATTGGGTGTAAATGGATCTTCAAGAGAAAGATTGGTGCAGATGGGAATGTGGAGACATTCAAGGCTAGACTAGTGGCAAAAGGTTATAGTCAACGCGAAGGCATTGACTATCAGGATACCTTTTCCCCAGTAGCTATGCTAAAATCCATCCGCACATTGCTTGCCGTTGCAGCCTATTTCGATTATGAAATATGGCAAATGGACGTGAAAACGGCATTCCTTAAATGGATATCTTGAGGAAGATATCTATATGGAACAGCCGCTAGGTTTCACATCCAGTGATACTGATCACAAGGTTTGCAAGCTGCAAAGGTCCCATATATGGACTTAAGCAAGCATCTCGGAGCTGGAACACTCGTTTCAATGATGTGATCAAAAAGTTTGGTTTCATCAAAAATGAAGAGGAACCATGTGTTTTTCAAAAAGGTCAGTGGGAGCGCTGTTGTCTTCCTCGTATTGTACGTGGATGACATCCTCCTTATTGGGAATGATATTCCCATGTTGACATCAGTCAAATATGGTTTGTCCAAGGAATTCTCCATGAAAGACCTAGGTGAAGCATCCTTTATTCTAGGAATTAAGGTCTATAGGGATAGACCGAATAGGATGCTAGGACTTTCACAGAAGATGTACATAGAGGAAAGTACTAAAGAGGTTTAGTATGGAAAACTCTAAGAGGGGATTAATACCCTTCAGACATGGTATTCATCTTTCCAAGAAGATGTGCCCTAGCACACCTGAGGAAATAGAACGCATGAGCAAGATCCCTTATGCTTCTGCAATAGGGAGCCTCATGTATGCCATGCTATGTACACGACCTGATATAGCCCATGCTGTGAGTGTCACAAGCAGATATCAGTCAAATCCAGGTGAAGAACACTGGACTTCTGTGAAATGTATCCTTAACTACTTGAGAAGAACTAAGGATATGATGTTGGTCTTTGGTAATGGAGAACTCCAAGTCCAGGGATACACAGACTCGGATTTCATGTCCGATATAGATGATCGAAAGTCGACATCTGGAGTCTGTTTGTGTGCAATGGTGGTGCTGTCAGCTGGAAGAGTTCCAAGCAAACTGTGATAGCAGATTCCACCATGGAAGCAGAATATATCGCTGCATCAGAGGCTGCGAAGGAAGCATTCTGGTACAAGAAGTTTGCTGCAGAAATTGGAGTAATGCCATCAGATGCCATTCCTCTATACTGCGACAACAATGGCGCCATAGCCCTTGCTAAGGAGCCGAGGTCTCACCAGAAATCCAAGCACATTGAGCGGCGATACCACCTCATCCGCGATTACCTCGAGAAGGGTTACGTCGAGGTCAAGAGAGTCAACTCCACAGATAATGTGGCAGACCCACTTACAAAGCCGTTGGGCCAGCAGAAGATCGAAGCCCACCTTGAGAAGATGGGACTTAGACTTGTAGCCAATTGGCTTTAGGACAAGTGGGAGATTGTTAGATATATGTGCCCTAGAAGCCAGAATTGGCTGACACTTGTAATACACTTCTAGGGGCAAAATTATAATTTTGACTAATAATTCAATAAAATGGGTTATTTTCTATCACATATGTGTATTTAGTGTCTGTGATACATCCTTTGAGTTAATGGTAATGATAATTCATATTTTCAAGAGTTGAAAATTTAAGACATGAATAATCATTATTAACTCATAAAATGCTCCCGACCATAGGATCATCACGAGGATGGTGATTGATCCGGAAGGTTGGTGTACAATCGCTTCTCTTTAGTAGATGAGTCTTGAGTCTACGGTGTGGAGACACCGGAGCGAGAGTACAGGTACTCGTTAGAGAACGAGGGCACTGAGCGTGACCACCTCGAGTAGTCATTAGGGAGTCTACCTTCTCGTCAATGACTGACTCGATGCTGCAGTAGTGTGTCTGGTTCTTTGACCTGAGATGCATCGGCAGTTCACCTTGAGGGTGTTATAGTTTGACTACACCATTACTCGGTCTCCTAGCCATATGGAACCCTGAGGTGTATGTTGGCTATAGCATGTTCATTGTAGGAACTGGATTGCATCAAGATGGAATCTATCTACCTCGGTGGTAGAGGAGCAGCCCTATGATGATCATGAGAATCAAGTCCAGAAAATCCATGGCCATGGTAGAGTGAAATAATAGAAAGAGTTTCTATTTAGATTTTCACATTGGACTCGAATCGAATGATTACATCATATGACAGAGACTAGGGTTTGACGAGTTCACCTTAACCCTAATCTGATCGGGGCTCAAGATAGAAGAACTTAATCACACAGGTAGCTGCACCAAGAGGTTCGCATTCAGCTCTGATGGGTTGCCACCATATACTGCTAGGTGTCACTGGTGGATTTTGGGAGCAATTAGAATGATTTAGATGATCGATCATTCTAGCTGTTCGAATCAGAAGAGTTCTGATCCATCGAAAGGAGTTTCGATGATGTCGATGATAGAGATCATGACATATCCCATTACCATACAGAACTGAACCTAACTGGGTCACACAAACAAGGGTTTGAATCTGGTGATCATCAATTGAACTGATCTAGTTCAATTGATCTGAATGAGATTCAATTAGGTTCAAGGAAAATCGTGCTAGCACTCGATTGAACCTAACGTTCTTCTTTTACTATCATAAATAAGTTGTCCTGACTGAGCCAAAGGAGTTTGTGCTCAATCAGAGGCCTTCATATGGTCTGACTGGAGGTTGTCCAAGTCAGAAAAGGTTGTCTTATTTTGTAAGACATTACCTGCCATTTTTGGTCACCTGCCATTTCTTGTTCTTTGACTTTGGTCAAAAGTCTACCTTTGACTGGTCAAATGTTGACCATTGACACTTTGACTTTTGACCACATGTCATGCACCTATTGGAGAGCTGGTGGGGGCCTGTCCCCCTGCCAGAACCTGGCAAGGAGGAAGGGCGCACGCCACCCTTGGCGTGTGCCCAAGTTGGAGGCGCCTAGGAGTCCTTGTTGGACAAGGACTCCATCTCCTTTTTGGATTCCAATTAGAGTTCTTCTAAGAACCAACTTTGACTGGTCTTAGGCGCCCTCTAAGGAGGAATCCAGGGGACTCTATTCCCACCAATCAGATTTAGATCTGATTTCACAAAGGGTTGTGATTGGTTGGGAAGAAGAGGAGTTGGATCACAGCTTAGTCTATAAATAAGACCCTGCGCCCAACTCCAAAGAAGATGAATCAATTCCCATGCCCCAAGGCTGCCTCTCCCCTCCTCCTCCATGCCAAAGCCATCTTCTTCCTCTCCTGCTCTCCACGTCCAAAAGGAGTTTTGGACCTTTGGTTGGTGCGATTCCAGATCAAAGAAAGGCGATCAAAAGCAAGAAGGCTGCGCTGCTGCAAAGGACGACTGCTGATCTTCAAAAAGAGTTTTGAAGATCCTCCAGATCAGATCCAGATCTAATTTTTGGAGGATGTGATAGAGAAGAAGAGGATCTCCAGATCCAACCCGAGTGGATACCGGTAGAGGCCAGGCGCTTGCGTGGCTAAGATCCAGAACCTTCCGCTGCAAACAGGATCATCAACAGGGTAATAGGATTACCCAATCAGGTAAATTAAATTTGATTTAATTTATCTTTTAATTTTATTTTAATTATTAAAATAATAAGAATCAGATCTGAAACATATCAAGATCTGATTAGATCAAAGAAAAAATTTTGAAATATATCTCTTGATCTGATCAGATCTGAACGAACCTGATCGAAAAATCAGAATTTTTCTTTCTTCTCCACAGTGAGGTGGACTGAAGAATTTTCTCGAGGTGAAGCTTAGGACCTATTCTATAGTGAGTTAAGTCAAGAGTTTATCTCTTGTAGAGCCGAAACTTATCTCTCGTTGACTCGATCGCTCAAAAGAGATCTTATCTCCTGCAGTCGAGGTTAAAGCTTGGGGAAGATCCTATCTTCCGTCGAGATTAAAGCTCGAGGGCGATCTTATCTCCTGCAGTCAAAGTTGAATCGGGGAAGATCTTATCTCCTGCAATCGAGGTTGAAGCTTGGAGAAGATCTTATCTCCTGTAGCCGAGGTTGACCTTGGTCCAGTCGCTCGGAAGAGATCTTATCTCTAGCCGAGGTTGACTCGGACGCTCGAAAGAGATCTTATCTCTGATCGAGATTGACTCGGGCGCTCGAAAGAGATCTTATCTCTGACCGAGGTTGAAGCTCGGAGGAGATCTTATCTCCTACAGTCAAGGTTAAAGCTCGGAGGAGATCCTATCTCCCACTGAGATTAAAGCTTGGGGGAGATCTTATCTCCTATAACCAAGGTTGACTCGGGAGAGATTTTATCTTCTGCAGTCGAGGTTGAAGCTTGGGGGAGATCTTATCTCCTGCACCCGAGGTTGAAGCTCAAGAGAGATCTTATCTCCTATAGTCGATGTTGACTCGATCACTCGAGGGAGATCTTATCTCCTACAGTCGAGGTTGAAGCTCGAAGGAGATCTTATCTCCTACAGTCGAGGTTGAAGATAAAGCTCAGGAGAGATCTTATCTCCAGCAGTCGAGGTCGAAGGAGATCTTATCTTCTGTTGACGTAGACTTTGAAGCTCGATCTTCGACTTTGCTCACATTAGGATGAGGTTCTCCTCCTGTTTCTAACGGACTGTGGAGGCATATAAGGACCGTTGTCAGGGCCTCTCCTCCCATCTCATCTAAAATGAATGAGATCTTCGACTTTGCTCGCATTAGGACGAGGTTCTCCTCCTATTCCTAATGGGTTATGGGGGCACATTAGGACCGTTGTCAGGACCTCTCCCTCCATCTTATCTAAAATGAATGAGGCTTTTGATTTTGCTCGCATTAGGATGAGGTTCTCCTCCTATTCCTAACGGGTTATGGGGGCACATAAGGGCCATTGTCAGGGCCTCTCTCTCCATCTCGTCTAAAATAAATGAGGCCTTCAACTTGCTCATGTTAGGACGAGGTTCTCCTCATATTCCTAACATGGCCACTATTATTTGCTTCTTTCCTATCATCAGGTAGTTTTTGCACTGAAAAATAATAATATTGAAATGAAGGAGTCTTACTAAAGAAAAATTATTGACAATACATTCTCGGATTCTCTGAGTCTCAAGATCGTGGGAGCATTGTTCCTCCGAGCTTTTCAGATGGTAAGTTTCGGACCTAACGACCTTTTCTATTTTATACTGGCCTTCTCAATTTAGAGCAAGCTTCTTTTGACTTTGATGCTGGGAGATGACAGCCTATTGAAGTATCAAGCCCCCAGAGATAGCGTCGATGATGTCAAGAGGCGATCGATCTCCTTCTTGTTCCTCTCTCATTAATGGTTCTAGCTTCTGAGGGGAGGACTTCTTCGCATCCTTCTATCGAAGCTTCCTTGATGACGAGCTTGAGAAGGAGTTCAGACTCGCTTGCACTCAAGAGGAGGGTTCATGAGTGTGGTCGAGCTTCATTCGGCCCTCTTGTGAAGAAGCCTCCTAGGGAAGGACTTCATGCCCCTTTATCGGGGCTCGAGAGGAGCCCTTGAGCGCGATCGAACTTCATTCCATCCTCCTGCAAAGCCTTCTGGGGGAGAACTTCATGCCCTTTTATCAGGGCTTCCTTGACGATGAGCTCTTCGAGGAGTTCGGCCTCACTTGTGCTCGGGGGGAGCCCATGAGTGCGGTTAAACTTCATTCGGCCCTCCATCGACAATGGGTCTATTAGACTCATCCACCCGCCGCTCTCATATGGTTTCTTCATCCTTCAACTTGAAGACTTCTTTCGCACGGACATATCTCTCGGCCCGAGCTAGCAGATCAGCAAAATTTTTAGTATACTTCTTCTCTAGAGAAAATAGCAAATCATTTTTCTGAAGGCCGTCCTTGAGTGCGGCCATCGCAACAGATTGGTCCAGATTTTGGACCTCCAATGCCGCAGCATTAAATCAGATGATATAAGTTCGGATGAATTTTTTCTTCTTCTGCTTGACATTCATAAGAGAATTCGAACCTCAGCATGGATGTTGGCTACTGACGAAGTAGGTCATGAACTGATAGCTCATCTGATCAAAAGAGAAGATTGTACCTGACTTCAACATTGAGTACCAGTTTTTCGCTGCTCCCTTTAAGATAGATGGAAAGGCTCAGCACAATATGGCATCTGGTGCACCATGGAGTAGCATCATGATCCGAAAGGCCTCTAGATGATCAATTGGATCAGAGGTTCTATTATAGCTTTCAAATTGAGGGAGCTCGAGGTTCAACGGGATGGACTCTTGCATAATTCGGAGGGAGAAAGGAGGATCGGTGCGGACGTCGTCAAGATGAGTCGGGACGATGTGATCGAGCTCCTCAATCTGTCAGTCCATCTCCCATAGTTTGTGATTGAGGACATCGTCTCGATTACAGACCTTAGAGGGCTTCCAGCTACAGATGGGGAAGGTCTCCTCCAGAGAAGAACCATGATCCAAACTTGATCCTTTGCTCTCTGTTTCTCCTTTCCAGTAGCGACAGGCATGCCAGCCCAAATACTCATCCTTGGGATCGATTTTCGGCATCCTGATAGTAGATTTCTTGGTGGAGTCGCCATCGAGGACTGCCACATGGTCTGCACCATCTCGGTGAGGCCCTAAACCCGCTGCATCAGTAGGTCAAACTGCTCCGAATCTATCATAGCTGTCAGTGGAGGTGGAGATTGAAGTGCCGATGATGGAGCAGGGATGGATGGATCTAGCTTAGATCTGATGGTAGACATGGTAGATCTTCAGGTATTCACCTTCTTTTAGAGTATTTCTTGGGATTTAAATAAGAGGGTGGAGACGAATCTTGAAGAAGAAGGTCGGCAGGATCGGCTGAGCACTCCTTTAAAAATAAGGGTACCTTAGAGATAGGGGCCCTTCCTCTAGCGCCAATTCTGTTGATGCAGAATTTGGTTGATGTCGGATCAAGCTGGAGTGGAGGAGGATGAGGTTTCCATCGATGATCTATAAAATAAAATCCCATCCAAAGTCGATGGTGGTGGCTCCGATAGGACTCTTCGAGGTATAGAATTTGGTTGACGCCGGATCGAGCTGAAGTGGAGGAGGATGAGGTCATCATCGGTGACCTGCAAAATAAAGTTCCATCCAAAATCGATGGTGGTAGCTCCGACAGGATCCTCCGACGATCAAGTCAGCTCTTCTGACCAACAGAAATGAAGTGCTCAAGAAAGACAAGTGAGCTTAGAGCTTAGAGAAATCGTATCTAGAGGGTTCCTTTTTATAGACGGAGCTTGATTGATGGAGACAGCTGCAGCTGTCTGACAGTGGTCCGCTCAAGGCCTGATGAGTTTGGTATGGAAGGAAAGATATCGTCAGACTGATGGTGACAGCCATACCGTCCGGTAGCGTCGCCTATGGCAGACTGATGGTGATGATTCATTGAGATTTAATAGTCGTAGCTCTAAGAAAGCAGGCGTTGGTTGGTGGACTTTGGCATATATCAATTTTAAAGGAGTTCGAACTCCTGAAGAAAATACGTCTGAAGGAGATTATTCGGGAGTAATCCACTGAAAGAATCCGACGGAGGGAGAAGTCCGGGAGGAGTCGGCTCCTGAAGGAGTTCGATCGAAGGAAAAGTTCGAAAATAGTTCGGCTTCTTTAGACATCTAATTAGAGAAGAAGCTCGAAAGGAGTTCGACTTTCATAGGCATCCGATTGGAGGAGTGCGGAGGAAGTTTGGCTCTCGTGGAAGTCTAACTAAAGGAGTATGGAGGGAGTTCGGCTCTCCTACGAGTCCGACTGGAGCTCGGCCGCTGAGAAGTTCAGCCGGTTGAAGAAATTCGGCTAGGACTCGATTGCTGGGGAGTTCGAAAGGGACTCGACCGCTAAGAAGTTCGGTTGGCTAAAGGAGTTCGGCTAAGGACCATCCATTGAAGCCCTTTTGTGACTATCGGTTGCATTGGGCTGAGCATCAGACTGAATTTTTATAGGAGCGGGGTTTATCCCCAATAACATTCCTTTAATTTTATAGTCTTTAGCTACACCAAAGAAAAGCACAATGTCCTCAAAGTCAATGGGTCAGATTTTCAGGCTTGCAACAATGCCTCAGCACTGGCGGCGCCTCTAGTATCTGGTAATGATACAATCCCATTCTCGACTTCGGAGAAAAAATGGTACATCTGTGGAAAGCCCAACCACTCACTACTACAAAAAAGAGCTATGATAGCAATTTGTAACCGCTGTTATAGCCCAAAAAATTGCTACCATAGGCTATGACAGCGGTTTTCTAACCACTGCCATTGAGGCCGTCGCTGTAGCTCTATGATACCGGTTGTTGCAGCGGTTGTTAGAACCGCTGTCATAGATAGCCTATTGCAGCAGTTTATAAATCACTGTAATAGATCGACCTATAGCAGGGGTTATGTAATCGTTGTCATAGGTTATCTATAGCAGCATTACATAACTGCTGCCATAAATAATCTATAGTAGTGGTTTCTTAACCGCTGTCATAGGTCTAATGCAGTGGTTTGCACCAGGGACCTATGGTAGTGGTTGGCACAGATATGACAGCGGTTATAAAATCGCTATCATTAATCTTGAATAATTAAAAAAAATAAAATTTTTATTTTTTTATATATTTTAGCTGATAAATACAAATATATAACATAAGAAAATATAATACATATAAAAATTATTCTAAAATACTAAAATTTTATTATCGAATAAAATTTATTATAATCTTTTTTTTTAAAAATAAAATACATCAAAAGTCTCCTAAATTTACATCATCGTCGTTATCGTCACTAGTAACCATAGCCGAAGCTGGCACTAAAATGCGAGCCAACATATTCTCAAAGCTCATGACTCCAAAATATGTGCTGGACGTCGATATAATATCTCTCACGATGCCCTCTAGATGAGATGCGCACTCCTCAGCCCGATCTACCCATGTCGCAGCATGATCTGTCCGTGCCAATGCCTTCTCAAGCTTCTCACGACTGACGACATCAAAAGACTATGAGGAGACGCTCGCCTTGGACCAGTAGCTCATCGGCGTATGTTCAAATCTGCATCGGATCCTCCCAGAGTGCTTAGGCCCCAAGACCTGAGACAGATGGTCATGGGGCCCAGAGGTATCCGAGCCCTTGCTTGCAAGCACATCTAACTGATCCTATAATTATAAATTAAAATAAAATTTTATAAGAAATACTATAATATTAATCATATATACTAATATATTTAATACTTACAAAAATACATCCGATCACGGTATTCATCGGCCTGTCCGTCTTATCCGTGCAGCTGGATCGGAAGATCTCGCTATGGTTGGGCATCACTCCATCTCTCATCAGCTATAACAAAGAATAAATTTATCAGAAAGATGATAAAAAATATGAATTTAATTTATCTAGTAAGATTTAGAATTAATTATCTCCCTATACACACGACTGGCCATAGACTCGCGACCTAGAGTGTGCGTATACTTCTGGGCTGCACGATTCTTCCAATTTTGATGGAAGGTAGCCTAACAAGTATTCAAATAAATAATAAATATTTAAATAATATTTAAATAAAACTTTAAGCGTATTGAAAAATTTAAAAGTTAAAAATTTTATCTCAAACTCCTGGCTCCTTCAGTGTCTAATCATCCTCTCCCACTAACTCGAAGGACAATCCTGTATCCAGGAAACAAGCTCCTCTGGAGTGTCTCATCGGTGCTCAAGCCATCTCTGTGGACCTTGACCTTGTAACTTCGATACAACTCTCTGATATTTTTCAGTCGGACATCTTGAGCCCTCTCGTGATCGAGAAAGTCGTACCTCCTCTGCACAAATTTATCAAAAATCAATTACAAAATTATTCTAATCAAACATATATAGTGTAAACATATAAAATACGTAAATATAACTAAAATACACGTACTTACCCATATCTCCTTCCATACCCAGTCCCTGATGGTAGCATCCATCAAACATCAGTCTTTGGGCTCTACGGGAATGATGTTTGATCGCCTCACAAGCACTCCAAAAAAAAAATGCATCTCCCGTGCGGTCATCCCTACCGGCCTTCCCTTCGCATCGTAATAGACCATCACCTGATGCTGGTGGTTTCACACGTATGCCATACATATGGGATCACACAATGTCCAGTTGGATGATGCACCTACAATGCAAATACGTTATGCAAATATATAAGTGTACAAATACTATATAAAAAATAAAGTTGTGCTAATATAATAAAAACGTACACTCAAATGCTTGCGACGGTGGAGGCTCAGCTATCGATGGAGTAGATGCCATCGGTGGAGTAGATGCTGGCGATGGAGGTTCTTGAGCAGTCGATGCCGAGGTGGATGGAGTATACTTCGACTACTCCCCGGATGCTGAACTGTGCGTAATCCGTCGAGGGGCAGGGGTGAAAGCTAGATGGCATTTTGGTGCCATTGTGACCTGCAATGTTAATGAACATTAATCAATATAACATCGTGACATATCAAATTCTATTTGCTCGAAAGCTGAGCTGGCTCCGTGCTTGAGACAGTCGGCTCTGTGCCCGAGACATCCAGCTAGAGTCCTACCCCAACAGGCTCGATCACGGCTCGAGCCGACTCAGCTACATATCTGAGCTGGCTTGGCTGTGTGCCATCCCCTCGATCACTCTCTCTCTCCCTCTTTCGATCTCTCTCACCAGTGATGGTGGCGAGGCTGAACCCCTCCCTCCCAGCTTTTCCATCTCTCGATCTTCCTCTCTCCCTCTCTCGATCTCCCTCGCCGATGAGGTTGGACCCCATCCCTCCCTCTCTCACTCTCTCGATCTTCCTTGCCGATAAGGCCGGACCCCTCCCTCCCTCTCTCGCTCTCTCGATCTCCCTCACCTGCGAGGTCGGACCCCCTCCCTTCCAATGATGGCGACGAGGCTGGATCCCTCCCTTCCTCTTTTAAGTATAGATCCATTGGATATTTGGGTTCGGATCCGATATCAGTAATTAAAATTGAATCTGGATCTGAATATCTAGGTTCTGATCCGAACCCAACCCATTGACAGATCTAGTCCACAACCATCGATATGGCATGGTCCAAGACTACCACCACGGTACGATCCAAAAACTATGGTATACAGATAATTATAATATTTATAATATTTATTATAAATATTTTATAAATTATTATAAATATACATGATTAATAAATAATACTATAATTTTTTTTAAAAAAATTATACCTGTGGCTATAGAGAGCGGGTTGTACCGAAAGCTCCGAGGGCCGCTGGCAATGATGCTAGAGGAGGACGACGGCACTAGAGGTAACCTACGAAATAAAAGCAAAATAGTGAGATAGAGAAGAGAGAAAAAAGATGAAAGAGAGAGAGAGCAGGGGCAGTCGGGATGGGGGCCAGGAGGAGGGGGCATAGTGATGAGGAGGTCAAAGAAGGCTTCGCACTCGATCAAAAGAGGATCAGAATGGTGGTGGTGGGGGTGGGGTTTCGCAGGGCCGAAAGAGGGTGGAGGGGGGCCCGTCGGAAGGAAGGTTTGGTTTCACACCGGGACCGGAGGAGGATAGAGTGTGGGGGAGGGGTTTTCACGAGGGACCGACGGAGGGTCGAGGGGTGATGAGGATTCGTAGAAGGGGAGGGGGCTGAGGGAGGGTCGGATGGGGGTTCGCCAGAGGAAGGTGTTCACTGAGGACCGAGGGAGGGTCGGATGGGGGGGCGGGGGCTGAGCGAGGGTGGAGGGGGGTTCGCCAGAGGGGGGGTTTCGTGGGGGCCGAGGGAGGATCGGATGGGGTTCGCTAGAGGGGTTTCGTTGGGGGTCGAGGGAGGGTCGGATGGAGGGGTGGAGGGCTGGATGGGGGGTGAAGGGTGGCGGGGAGGGGCGATCGGGGATGGGGGGCCAGAGAGGGAAAGGGAAGGAGGGGCGGTGCCAGTCAAGGAGGAAGGAGGGGTGACGCCGATCGGAGGGAAAGGAGGGGCGACGCCAGTCGGGAGGGAAGGAGCCTCACCGACGACGAAGAGGAGGGAGAGAGAGAGAGTGAGAGAGATCAAGCATGCACGAGAGAGAAAAAATTTGGAGATTTTTAACCTAACCTACGGCAACGATTTTTGATAACCACTGTCATAGATGAAAAAATAATTTTTTTTATTTTTTTTAAATATTATATAATTTTAAAATTTAATATCCATCTTTATCGTTCATTATCTAAATAATTATTGTTAGAGTATCGTCGCAAAAGGTTGCCTCGATCCGATGGCCTTAGCTTCATCGATCAAAAAAATTTGATTTTGACGATCATGAACGATGATGCAATGATATGATAGATGAAGATCTCCAATGGATCCAGAAACCTACATCGATGATCTCGATGATGTTTGTAGCATACTATCAAAGTTTTACTTCAATCAGATATCGCTATCATGGTCAATTTAGTATGAAATGATTTTGACCGTTAAATTAGAAACAAGCGATCAAAGGGTTAAACAGCATCCGATTATGAGATAATTTTTTACTTAAATGATCTTTGTTATAATTTTAAATATTTTATATGACGATGATAGTAAAATTTAAATTATTTTCATATAAATTATTCATGTTAAGTAGATATTGCAAAAGCACGAGCATAACAACCAATGAAGTTTCAGAATGGTTATCAGGAGACGTATAGTTTTAAATCATTCTTCATCTCACGAGTTGAATTTTATAATCACCACCATAAAAAATAATTAAAATAGTAGTCAAGATCATTTATATGAAAAATTATCTCATAATCGGATACTGTTTGGTCCTTTGATCACTCATTTATCATTTAACGGTCGAAACTAACCTATACTAAATTGACAAAGATAACGATATCCGATTGAAGTGAAACTTTGATTGTACGCTACAAACATCACCAAGATTATCGTTGCAGGTTTTCAAATCCATCGGAGGTCTCCATCTATCAGATCATCGCATTATCGTTTGTGATCGTCGAAATCGAATTTTTTTGATCGACGAAGCTAGAGCCATTGGATCGAGACGACCTTTTGCGAAGACACTCTAATGATAATTATTTAAATAATGAACGATGAAAATGGATATTAAATTTTAAAATTATATAATATTTAAAGAAAAAAATATATGGCGGTGGTTACAATTAACCACCGTCATAAATCAGATTATAGCAGTGGTTCCTACTAACCGCTGTTATAGGTCCGACTTATGACAGTGGTTACAATGAACTGTTGTTATAGGCCGACATATGGCAGCGATTTTTTGTAACTGCTGCTATAGATTCGATCTACGGCAATGATTTTCTGTAACCGCTGCTATATATCGGACCTATGGCAGTGGTTACAAAAACCGCTTTCATAGATCCGACCTATGATAACGATCAACGAAAACTACTGCCATAGGTTATTTTTATAGTAATAACTGTAAATCCGACCAGAAACTTGTCATCACCATCTCCGAGGCTCTTGGCCCATCCCCCAATGCTCCATCTGTTCCTTGTTCCTCCAACAAGATTACGATACCAGAGTACCAGAGTTTAATGGTGGTGGCTATGGCAGTGCTGATGACCTTCACGATTTAAATGAAATAGAATGTTTTAATTAACTCATTTGGTGCGTTTGAGATTTCGTTATATGCGTACGTGCATTTGAAATAAGTTTATGTTATCATCATATATATATATATACATCTGCTGTCATTTCATCTATCATCCTCCGCATCGAACGAACATGGATTCTCTTTTTTTCGTGTGCGTGTGGGAAGTTGCACCTCATTCAGAACTAATAATATGCTTGCATTTGAAATTGGTCTACGTCATCATCATATCTGCTGTTTTTTCATTTATCATCTTTCCAACTTATAATATATGAGAAACATGAATTCTCTCTGTCTCCCTCTCTCTTTTTGTGGGAAGCTACACCCCATTCAGAACTAATTAAAATGCACTGAATAATACGTTCATATCCTATATATAATAGATGGAACAAAAGTTTTATCTGATTTCCTCAGAACTTGCCCATCGATCAACAATTAATGTCAGATTATATCATGATTTCTTGTCTCTTTCAATAACATGCAAAGCATGTTATTATTCCCTCCGCTGGCCGTCCCTTGAGTTAGTGTACGTAGTTACACATGGCATCAAGCCAGCTCCCTTTATATTAAAAAACAAGATGATGTTTAGATGCATCCGTGCTATATAGCAGCATCATGCTACTGCGTCTTGCTGAAGTGCACTAGCTAGCTAGCTAGCTTGCTGTCCTTATATTGACTCTTAAAATCTAGAGAAATAATCTAGACAAACTAAGATGAAGGAAATATTTGCTGACCTCTAAAGTTCTGCATGAGAGCTTTTAAGGAAGGAGCGAAGGTAAGAGAATAAATGGTTTCGCTAGAAGTTTGCTTGCTTCTCTTAAAAAAAAAAAAAAAAAAAAAAAGGAATGAGAAAGCATATAAATGTATTCGCTATTGCATTAATATATGCGCGATGCACGATAGAGTTTGATGAGAATTATGATTTACGATGATGCAAGTGAAGTTGTTTAAGTTATTTGGTGATATACTAGAGATCTCCCTCAAAGAAAACTAAATCGGAACAGGGGTGATAGCGTGCGCGCTTTGTACAATTGTAAAGTGGAATCCACTGATCATATCTTTTGCTTTTGCCGTTTTATTTCTGAAATTTGGGAGGCTGCGACGGTAACCTTCAACACCCTTTCTAAGCCGAATAATCTTCTTGGTGAGAATCAGAAACTTTTAGAATGAGCTGCATGGCCCGATTCTTATGCTCATTGTGGCTGTTATCTTATGCTGTTGGATTGAAAGGAATTCTCGTATTTACTTGATTAAGCACTTCACCGCTGCCTTTGTTGCTCACAAGACTCTCTTTACGTAATGATTGGTTTTCTTTTCTTTTTGTGGCCACAAGGAGTTGGTTGCTTTTGCTGAATTCTGACATGAAGCTAAGCGATGTTGGAACTCAATTTAAACTTCTCCTTAAATTGGTTTAAGCCGGGTTCAAGTTTTTTCCCTGCCGAAAATGATAGAGTTATCTTGTTTATCCAGCTGAAGTTTGACTCATGCTTTCTCTTTTCTCTCTGATCCAATTCTTCTACTTGGTTCGTGAGACTGTGATGATGTTGGTATGGTTCCTAATGTTGCTGCTGTTGGCGTAAAATTCAGAGTTTTTCTTTGGATTTCTGCTGCCAACTGATGACAAGCCCTGACAGAATTATTTTGAATATTTTGGCGCCTCTAAAATTGTACTACATATCCTTCTGCTATCATCCTTATCTGATCCTCTATTTCTCTGAAGGATTTGATGGCGGTGGAACTTTCTTTTGTGGCAGCTTGGGTCCTATTTTTATTCCTGTACTCCATGTCTGTTTGAAACTGCCTTTTGTCCTTAGGATGTCTTTATCTTGTGTTCCCTCTTTTTGCTATTTTTGATGCATGCGTCTTCTCTTGTATCTCGTACATTCTCTTATCCAACGCATCACAGATTGCTGATGGCTAATGTTGCCTAGCTGTTAGTTTCCAATTTCATCAAAAATAAAAAAAATTATGTGGTTTCGGTTGCGGCCTCCTTCGTTGATGCCGCTTTCTTCTCACGGTGCCCTCCCCCGAAGCCCCAAATTTAATTTCGGACCGCAATCATCGGCCCTTTCCCCATCCAGAATATAGCAAAGCAAGGAAGCCCGCAACCAAAAAAATCAAAAAAAATTCCCCCATCCCCTGTCCAATTCGATCTTTCCAGGTTGCTCGATTGATCCGACGACTGGAGCAATACGTGATCGTAGGTATCGTTCGTCCCCTCGAGAATATTGGTAGCTTTGAACTCCTTTTAGCTTGGATAGAAAACCATCTTTCATTGTTCCCGAATCTTATGATATTTGATTTAAAAATAGCACTTTTATTGTTCTATTGTCCCATTGTCCTTTACTTCTGTTCGCTCGTCGGGATTTTTGTCATGGAATCGTCAGTGCATCGTGGCAAATTTCGATTTTTGTCGACCGATTCTCTGTTCGATGCTGTCGGATTTTTGGAGCTATGCCCGATTGATTGATATGAATTTAAAGCGCATATCTTTAATGCAGATTTCTTATGCGGGGAAGGTAAAAAATAAATACGAAGAAATGCCAAAGGAAATGATATATATATATATATATATATATATATATATATATATATATATAGAGAGAGAGAGAGAGAGAGAGAGAGAGAGATTTAAATTTTCAAATATTGACTATTGAATAAGAGATAATATTTCTTGTCAAACAGGTTATGCAAAAAAAAATTAAGTTGTATTATATGTAAAATAAATACTGGTTTGAATATACATCAATGTAAAATTTTAGATTTATGGATTGCTCAGAGAAATCAAGATTCAAGCTTTAAGATGTGCATCAAGATTGCTTAACAGGTGGGTGTATTCAAATTTCAAAATTCAACACCTTGAATCGGAAATAACGTGGCAGCGATACTATTTTCTCTGATTTTCTTTAACATTTTGGGGAACTTCTAGAGAGGGAAGAGGTTTCTCTCTTCTATCATTTTAATAGATATAGAGATAGAGATATGAATACTTATAAAAATTTTATTGCAGAATTATTTCATTGTCCATGGCTTTAATTTGGTCTACAATATGGAATTGCTTTGTTAACAAATAGCTCCGAAATGATAAGTTCGAGTTCTAACAGTTTGGAAAATTGGGTTACTCCTTCAGATTAAAATTAATTTTATAGGGCAATGTGGGTCAGTTGTGGCTAAATCTGATTGGCAATTTGATGGTGGTAGAATCACATTGCATGGATTGAACAATTTCATTGAAGGCATTGGAATTCTGGTGGTGCCTTGGAGAACCCCATGTTCGTATGTTCTGGAATCCAAGAGCTGGAGGGATAAAAATCTTCTAGGGTTTGGAAGGAAGTGTGCCAGATGAGGTGGATGAGACCAGTTTCTAATTTGAAGAATGGACGGTGTCATGCCCAGTCCTTCAGGTCAGATATTTGCACAGGATTACAATCCTTTGGTTCTGGGTGAGGTACCTTCAAACACTCACTTCAATAACATCTATGTTCAGACTGGCGAGGAGTTCTCCATGGACTTTCTTCAAGATCAAGTCACACCGCAAGGTGTAACATTTAGACCTTGTATGGATTGTGGTCATGTGGAGAATCTAGAATGTAAGAATTACCAGAATTTTCATGCAGGCGATGGGGATCTCACAGACATTCTTGGAATCAGAAGAACAGAATCCAGTGGTTATTCTGATGTTTCAAATCCTAATGCGGTCAAAGGGCATTGGATGGATGGCAAGGTTTTGGGATATGTTGACAGAAGAAGCACAACTCCCTGTGAAAATAATCAGAAAGTGGTGGAGAGCTGTATGGAGGAGTATTCTGAATCTGGTCCTCTTTCTGAGCCCTTTCAATGTTATCAGCATCGCCCTCATGGATCTGGAACCATCGAAAGCCCTCAGTCCGGTAAAGTGAAATTCTTATGCAGCTTTGGTGGAAAGATCCTGCCAAGGCCGGGTGATGGGAAATTGAGGTATGTTGGTGGCAAGACACGGATTATCTCCATCAGTGAGAATCTGTCATGGGAAGAACTTATGCAAAAAACCATGAGCATGTGTGACCAACCTCACACCATCAAGTATCAACTTCCAGGCGAAGATCTTGATGCCCTAATATCTGTTTCTTCAGATGACGATCTTCGGAATATGATGGAAGAGTACTGTGGGCTCGAAAAGGTTGATGGGTCTCAGAGACTTAGATTATTTCTCATATCTCTAGGTGAATCTGAGTTCTCTTCTATAGATGGTAGAGGCTTGCAGAGCAGCTCAGAGTATCAGTATGTTGTTGCTGTAAATAATCTACTAGAGCCAAGACCCAGGAGAAGCTTAAGTGGTAATGGCTATTCAAGCCAAATGGGATATCATATTGATAATTCTCCAAGTTTTCGGATAGACTCTCCTCGTTTTCCTTGTTCTGATGTTATCAATGGAACTGCTGTTCCAAATCATGCCGGCATGTTCATGCATCACCCGGGTCCACGGTTCTTTGTTAGTTCTCAAGCTGCACTGAAATCCCCCAGTCAATCACCTCCTTTTTCTCCAAGGCCAATTAAGCAGAGAGATACAAGACATTCTCGCAATCAATCATATGACGATCAGTTCATAGCACACCAACCATTGGAGAATTATTATGAGATTGATGATGGCAATGGTCTACATGGTGCAGTACCAAAGCTACATCCTAACATGCACAGTGATGTTGAGATGCCGATTACATCCAAGGGAATGCCTTTTCAATATCATAAGCACATTGGTGATTTGGTTAATCTATCATTTACTCTCAATGACAATGACTTAGGTGAATATCCCTGTTATGAGAAGCCTCCTTCAATTGAAAGTGTTTTCCATTCTGAGAAGAGCCCCAATCAGATAGAAGATTCATTGAGTTGGATATCAGGATCCAATGGTTCAATTGGTCCACCTCAAGGCATGCCTCATACATATTCTGATTCGGTGCTTCAAGTACAGAATGAAAGGAATCCGTCTAGCTTATCAGAAGAAAGTATATCCCAAATGGATTTTACAGCATCACCATTTTGTCAACAAAAATACCAAAATAACCTGCAGGAAGTTGCAGTGCTTTTCCATGAAAATAGATATATTGATCACCCAAATTTTCGAAATAAATTACAAAGGGCCATGTTCACCAGTTCTCGGGTTAGACCAGAATTTGCATATTCTTCACATTATCCTGAAATTTGTGGAGGAAATGAATCTAATTACCAAACTGACTACTATCCCGATGAAGAACATCAAGGTAAAGAAGGAGCAAATGGGCTCAATTCTGGGTCACAAGACTATTATGTCCAACATGGTTTGGTTGGCGATGCAATGACACAGATGAATGAAAAAGGAGCTCCTCTTCCCGAGCATAAGAAACTTTATGTTGATGATGTTATTGCAACACAAGAGACATCCATTTATAAGAGTAAATTACTTGGCACAAACTACATGCCTGGTGGTATGCATGGTGCTCATGTTTCTTCACAGGAGTTAGAGTCATTAGAAAGTTCGGTTCCTACATCTTCACTTTTTGTTTCAAAATCTGATTCTGATTTTCCCAAAAAGCATGCTCCTAGTATCCCAGTTGATGGATCCAAGACCGAAATTTCCATCAAATGCTATGGAACTGCTTATGGCCTGCATGGTGAACCATCTGAACCATTAAATGGTGATGTTGCATGTGAAAGTGGCAGTATTGTGGCTCTCCCACCCTCTGGTTTATGGACAAAGGGTTCTTTAGAAGCTCTACTCCCAAACAGATTTGCTGATAGCATGACTACAGAATGTTATGGTGATGAAACTCCAAATGATTTAGTTTATGCGTCATCAAGTGATCCTGTTTCTCATCTTCCTCCAGGCATAATGTCTCAGAAAGATAACCGAGAATACAGAGTTTCAGGTTCTACAGAACCAATTGGCACTGGTTTGGGCCTAAACCTACAAGTTAATGACCCTCCGAGTTGGTCATTGTTTCCAAATCCTGCCACAGCTAACATTTTAAAGAGAGAAGTTTCTCTGCTTGATCAGGACACCATTACCGATCATGATTCAGGTGCCACTAACATGGATCATGGGGGTCGTGATCTTGTATCATGGAAGGGAGGAGAGGAAAGATCGATCTGTGATGTACATAATAATGTTCCATTGGAGACAGGGGTTTCTGTTGAAGATGTGACCGACCAAGTTCCTTCAGACATCCCAGCTTCGCCAACAACTGTTTCCCATGTACTTCACGAGGCATGGGATACTGTTAAAGATGTAACTGACCAAGTTCCTTCAGACACCCCAGCTTCCCCAACAATGGTTTCCCATGTACTTCACAAGGCAGTTGATGAAGTGGAAACTGGTGAAACCTCATCTCCGAAAGTGACAGATGCAGAAAGCAATACTCCGGGATCTGTTAGCGAGGTAAGTATTGCAGTGGTATTTATTTAAAATGTTTGATTATCGTAAATCATCTTATATTAGATCTGATTGTATTGTATCTATACTATAGGATGCTAAAACTGATGAAAGTGATATGGATGAATCCATTGGTGATGCTGCAATTGCAGAGATAGAAGCTATTATATATGGCTTGCAGGTATGATCTATATTTCATGCTCCATTGAGATATTTCATCTAATATGGTTTGAAACCTAAACTTTATCGACATGCTAAACTGTTGCTAGTTAACTAATAATATGTCATTTTGAAACTATCTTGGCAGCATGAATCACAAATTTATGATCCATGAGTTATTTCTCATAAAATGGTCATTCCCATGATCATGTTTACTGCAGAAAAAGAGAGGGAAGTTTCTAGTTGATCTTATGAAGTGGTTGAACTTGTTTTCATCATGTAAATATTTGAAGTGCTTGCGCTAAAGCATATTCATCTTTCTCCATGCTCTCCTGAATTATTGTAGTTAAATAGGCCTAACTGAAGAAGAATTAACACTTGTATGCTTGATTGGATATATTGGATAATTATTCGACATCTTTTGTTTCTCATGCCCCTTCAATTGATTAAGCTTGCTCATGAGTTTTTTTTTTTTTTTTGGAGCATTGCTTTTGCTACTTATTTAATAAATATTTTATTTTTTTTAATTTCAGTAATCTGTGGGTTATATGTATAATTCATGGATTATGCATGGGAGTGTTTGTGAACATCGTAAGTGTCTTTTAATGCCAGTCACTGTTCGTTATAGTTATCTGGGTGCCTTTCTACAGTTCACTCATGCGATTGGCACATCTACAGTTTCTGCATGTTCTCCTATATTTGCATACCTCTCTTTATTTTTAGTTTCCTCCGCTTTTCAGATATTTCAATGCCTTTTTATCTTCTGATGATCCTTCCTTATTGTGACTGCCCCTTGATGTGCTACCTTCAAATGCAAAGCATCTGACAGTGGATTACAGAACCTGTGGCTACATAGCAGGAAATGCTATTATTTCTTCCCCCTTTATCATCTCTACTATAAAAAAATTTTCTTTCTTGATGGGAATAGGAGGAAGCGAATAGCTTCCCCCAAATTATCGAAAGCAATAACTGTATAGAAAGCAAATGGTGCAAAGAGGTAAGGCCAAACCCTACACAACAAACTAAACAGACAATACAACTCTTGCAAAAATTTCAGCAGTCAGACCCCATTGATAGGCAAATCAAACAATGTCTTAGACTCTACCAGAACTGCTGAAGAACCCAATTTGGCCTTTACCACAGCAGGCCGTTTACAGCCGCAAAAGTTGAAGACCTCTCAGGAACACAGGGATTCAATCCTTCCCCACAAACTCAGATGCTCCACTGCTACTTTAGAGATACAGAGGTGTCTCCAGGAATGAAAGGAAAGTAGAATCAATTGTACGACAGAACAAAGAGATATTCTCTTGTTGATAAAAAAGCGTGCATTTCTTTCTCTCCATAATTCCTAGCAAACAGCTGCCATTAACTGGTCTCCTCCCCTTCTAACCAACTTCAGCTTGTTCCTCCTCCAAGGGGTCCAAATGTCAAGGAAGGAGGACGGCCGCCTGAACACATTCGACAAGCTCCTTGCAACTTCTGAAGAAGATTTGATTGACCGTTTCCAAACTTGAGCCGCAAAACACACAGCCCGAATTGACATTCCAACCTTTTTTTGCCATGATCTCACCCGTATGCAGCTTGTATTTTGTCACAAGCCATAAGAAAACCTTAACTTTTTCCGGTGCTGGTATTCTCCACATAATTTTTGAGAAGGACGTCGGAGGCCCCCAAAATTAAGGAATTTGTACAAGGATTCAATGATGAACAAGCCTGCTGGTTCAACATCCAAATTAGCATGTCCGCGATATGCAAGGGTAAAATTGGAGCAAGAAGAGCAACAAGGTCATTGAGAAAGATAACCATAAAAATTTTCAACTATAAAAAATTTCCAACTCAACTACAAAAAACTTTCCTCTACATTTTTTAGAGAAAGACAACTTCTAAAGAATTTGAAGTTATTCAATATGTGTTATTCTTGAAAATAGTTGGATATCTCCTATTTCACTGAGTGGAACAGGGCGAGCATATTTTTTATCTTCCAATGTTTCATATTCTCCCCATCTACCTACATTTTGTACAAAAGCTTCTATACAGCAATAAGTTGCTGTATGCATGCTTTTTTTTTTCCCATACTCATCCAGATACTATTCTGTTCTCGTTGTTAAATGATATATCACCTATTTATCTAAATCTGAAAGTTCCTCTCCTTTTTTCTTTCTCCTTTGAGAATCTGAAGCTGGAAGTTTCATATGCTGATGAGCAGATCATAAAAAATGCTGAACTCGAAGAGCTACTCGAATTGGGATCTGGTACATTTGGAACTGTCTATCATGGAAAGTGGCAGGGAACAGATGTTGCAATCAAGCAGATTAAGAAAAGCTCCTTTTCAGGGAGATCATCCAAGCAAGAGCAATTGGTGCGTTGAGAACATGATCACTATTGATGTTTTTTTTTGGTTTTATGTATTTTATCTTTTTTGGTTTGTAACTGTTGTTTGTGTCCTACAGTTGCTTTGTGCATATAATTTTAGAAATTGCTATTTATAGAAGTTTATTGATAAATTAAAAATTTAAATACTTCGTTTAACACAGTTTAGGATAACCATAGTCACTGAACCCTGCCCCATCTGTTTGAGTTTAGGTTGTGAAGTCCTCCAGGGATTTTACCTATTAAAATTTGATCAGCCATCCAGTCAAGCTCTTCATATCTTTCCTCACATCTAGACAAATGCAGGTCTATCCTCTGTATCTTGTGCAAATTTTTCACCTCTACCAATCCTGGATTGATGCAGGATAACCAAACAGAGATCTTTTGTATTACAAAATGACATGATTGAGATAGACTTGATGGCATTTTAGGTCTTGGGAGGTTAAAAAGCATGGTGAAACTAGCTTACATGTAAAGTAGGAATGGATGTAGTGTAGATTAGATAGTGTTTTAGGTTGTCCTTGTTGGGGTTTCTTCTCTGTTAACATTAAAAGGGAAGAATAAAAGCTTCCTTTCTATCTTCTGTTTGTGTGCCCCTTTTGCATTGTCTTTGCCCTCTACCCATCAACTGGTCTAAAAGAGGAATATGCAGATTTTCCCTTAAATGAACATTGGCTCAATTCCTTTTGAATTGACGTTAGATTGACAGCCAGTAACAAAAATATGCTCAACATTTTTTTGTTGGAACCTTCTTAGTGTGTTCCAAAAATAATTCCATCTCTATGGGACTAAGCTTGGTCGTGGTGTAAAAGAAAAACAACTTTTTGTCTTTCGCTTTTTGGTGTATCTGAAAAGCAATGCAACTGAAAATACTTTTGGTGGTGTGGCATGTCTTTACTTGAATGAGAGTCTTTAACATCCCGTATTGTTAGAATGAAGATAAGAAACTTTTCATTCTGGTATGTGAGTGCTGAAAATATAAGAAAATATCAACATATATTAGGTACAATTTCTATAACTCATCACTATATTTTCAACTGTTCTGGAGATCTTTAGTAACTTTGAAAGATAAAACAGAAGTCATCTTCAAGAGAGTAATCAAAGGCCTAAAATGGATGTATATTTACAGATCATGCATCTGGAAAGGCAATATTTTTTCCTATTGATCCAATGCCAAAAGGAAGACACTTCGAATTGCTGTAGCAAATCTGGATAAACCTTAACTAAAACCATCGATTAACTTTTTTGATTAAACCAGCACTAATGTGAAAAATTCTAGATCCGCATCTTGCATCCTGTAGCTTCAACCAGTATTCATTTTACCTGATTGTTACCACATGAATCACTTTTCAGTCTACCCATATTCGTGATCTTAGAATGTTATGCACATAACTAATTGTATCTAGTGCAGAAGTTGGTGAATTACTTATACTATTGGATAATTATTCTCTTGGTTATGCAGACCAATGATTTCTGGAGGGAGGCACAGATCCTCTCAAAGCTTCATCATCCAAACGTGGTTGCATTTTATGGCGTGGTTCCAGATGGGGCTGGGGGAACATTGGCCACTGTGACTGAACATATGGTGAATGGATCACTCAGGCATGTCCTACTGAGAAAGGATAGTTGAGCAAAGCATAGATTCTCATTTGTTCTTTCTTCTTAATTATTATGAGCATGCTTAAAATATACTCTACAGGTCACTTGATCACTGTAAAAGGCTTATAGTTGCAACGGATGCAGCTTTTGGAATGGAATACTTGCACTCGAAGAACATAATTCATTTTGATTTGAAATGTGACAACTTGCTAGTTAACTTGAGAGATTCCGAAAGACCAATATGCAAGGTAGTGCCAGAAACTGCACGCATACAGCTTCACTTTCTTAAGTACAAAATGACTAATCCATCTGATATATTAGGTTTTATGTTTCAGTTGAAGTTACATTTTTCCTGTCATCATTTGATCACTCCTGTATAAGAAAATCAGGAAAGAAGGGGCGGGGGGTGCAAGGGTGGCATGGGAGTGGTGTTAGGGCTCGTAGCAGGGTGTTAAAAGGAACTAACATAGAGGCATAAATGTTTATCTGAAAAAATGCAGATGGAAACTTCTAATTATTTTCCTAGCAGAAGATATTGTTGTTTTGGATTTGCAGTGGATGAGTAGTTTAAAAGTAGCCGTTGTTTTTGTTGATGATGTATTCTGTAATGATAATCAAGAATGAGAACTTCTTGGAGTCTGGTCCTAGAATCGTGTAATTAACTTCATTAGCGTTTATTTGGAAATGGCATTCTCAGGTTGGAGACTTTGGATTATCAAGAATTAAATGCAATACTTTGGTTTCTGGTGGTGTACGCAGAACCCTTCCTTGGATGGCACCAGAGTTATTGAGTGGAAGTAGTAGTCAGGTTTCTGAAAAGGTACTTTAGTCCATTGTGTGGTTCATGCATTTTATGGAGGGTGCTAACTCTATATTTGGGCTAATGCAGGTTGATGTCTTCTCATTTGGAATAGTAATGTGGGAAATCCTCACTGGTGAGGAACCCTATGCCAATATGCATTGTGGTGCAATCATAGGTAAATCTTTTTTTATACCTCAGGAAATAAAGGCCTGCTTAAATATTGTCATTAGTTACACCATGTGGAGGAAATAAATGTGTACAGCATTAAACGGGAATGATTTCATTTCTTTTTGTTTTGCACATTTTTGGACAATGGACATCTAAGATAATATTGCCTACTATTTGAGGAAACAAGGCAACATATAATGCAGTGTGGATTTTGCATTATTTCATAATTATTTCTTGTTTTCTTCCTTATCCCAGTAAAATGACCTTTGACGGAATGACAGGCAGTGTATGGAAAGCTTTCCCTATGTTTTGCTGAAGTAAGGTAAGTTAATAGAATATATTGGGAAACTTTGTAAATGTGAACTCAAGAGCTATTCTTACCACATACACGTAAATGATAACACAATTTACTGTACAAATTTGTCCATGTGATGTCTCATGAATAGGTGATTTCTTAGTTGAATTAGCAAGCAAGATCCATACCTTTGTTTTGGCGATTAACATTTAATGCAAGACCTGTTACTTTACCAATATCTAGTGACCATTGGCTTGCTGTAGTTGATTATTTGCAGCACTTCATGGATGGAATGGGAATTTGTTCTCTGTTTCTAAAAGATTGCTTCATCCACCACTTTTTTTTTTTTTAAATCCGTCATGCCAATCAATTAGTTTTGTGTGTAGTTTTACAACAATAATATATGTTGTGAAATGTGAAGGAGGAATCCTGAACAACACTCTTCGACCACCTATTCCTGAGTGCTGTGATCCTGAGTGGAGGAATCTAATGGAACAGTGCTGGTCTCCTGACCCTGCAGCCCGCCCCTCATTTACTGAGATTGCTGCCAGGCTTCGTGCTATGTCGATCGCGCTTCAGTAGAGGGGACCGACTCAGGCAAACTGATGAAGATGATCAGTGAGAACCTGCTTAGTTCTGAGGACAGGCTATCAAAGCTTCTGGCCCTTCCAGGAGAGTGGTTTTTTTCCTTTGTATTTTTTCCTTTCTTTTTGTGGGGTTTGAGCTTCATCAGAGAGCGTTGAGCCTGCTTCAACTCCAGGTATATGCATATCATCACTACTGTTTCTTGGAGTATGAAAAGAATGCGCCTTTTTCTTTTGTCCTTCAAATAAAATGATCGGTTCTTTGTCTGGGTATAAAGAATGTTTTGGTGTTGTTCTATTTTTATGACCCATAAAGCTGAAATTTTTTTTGCAATTATGTCATACTTGTTCATAATATTTTAGGTGAACGATTTCTCACTGTGTGTGTATGTTTTCGCGCACATGTTCGATATCAGCTGTTTCAAAAGTTCAATATGTACATGCACTGAGAGATCTGGAATCGGGAGTCTCCTGGTCAGTGTTCAATGTCCGGTTCATCAGTGGGACACCTTTCTCAAACTTGCAGGTTTTCTGTTTGCTAATTTCCCTTTTATTAAAAAAATTTAGCTTTTATGATGTTTCTTCTTTATTTAGCTTGTTTGATTCGACTTAGACCAGGCATGGGTCGGCAACTTGCGAACCCAATAAAACTTTGGATCGTGTTTTTTCGAGTTGGTTTCTTGTTCCCAGATGGCACTTTCAACCGTCTATTCCAAGTATGGTTAGGATTATTAGAACGAAATTTTTCAAAGGCCGAGACTGGACCGTCCGATCCGCCAAGGTGCGATCAGAGCGATTCATTATTCATTTACCTTCCGGAGAAGTTGCTGTTGAGAATAGGATACACGGCACGCTCGGAAGCGACGCGTCGCGCTCCAATTCAGTTGAGGCTTCGCCCCCTCCGTTTATAGGAGAAGGCCATGCTCCTCGCTTTCAACGCTGGTGTCCAAGAGGTGGAGCTAATCATTGCCATTGCGATATATATCCGCAACATGGCTCATCGGTTGCTCGAGGTGGAGTAGGAGATGTTTTAGCTGGTGAGATATATATTTCCGATCAAGAGATTGGAGCAGGGGACCTTGGTGGTGTTTCGGCAACGGGAGCTGGAGGTGGTGAAGTACAATGATGTTGGAGGTGAGTTTGAAGAGAACGGGTGTTCGATATGCTTGGAGGAGTTCTAGATTGGTGCGAATGTCGCTCGGCGGCTGGAGAGAAGTCATCCTTTCCCTCTCTACCATTACGAGATACCCATCCAGTGCGAGCATAATAGGAAGGAGCTGGTCTAAATTTTTCTGTTTTGTTCAGAAGATTGGAGGTTTTGTATATTACATATGTCTAGGTTTGGATTTTGGTTACAGGGTCGATTTAATGTCTATGGTTGATAAAGATGTAATATGATTTTATCATCAAATTTTTGGGTACATTGATTGAATGGTTTCCATGTCCGATGGTGCTTGAATTCTTGGAGAGATCGAGTTCCTTCTTAACGGTGGTGAACCGTTCTGCAGGGATTAGAATTGAAAACAATCTAGTCTCTTTCGGATATTAATCTAGCAGCTGAGGTGGGTTTTATTCTTTTTTTTATTTTTTTTATTTTTATTTTTATTTTTATTTTTTTGTTCTGTCTTTCATGTAATTAGTGATGCAGGAATCAGGAATTCTATTTTGAGTCGCAGTTGATGGTCTTGAAAGGGTACTTATTTTTGATTCTACAAGACTTGGATGTGGATAGTCTTTTCGTCCCTATTGATTGATGATGGGGATAAGTTCTTAATACATTCAGCTTTCGTTGGTTAATTCAGTTTGACCTTCATTAGGAGTTCAAAAATATGTTTTTAAACCGGATTACTGATCCCACGGTCATTCAATTTATGCTGGAGTTCTATGCTGTTGATGAGCAAGTTCTTTTTGCTACTGTTATAAGTTTTTTTTTTTTGAATTTTTTTATCTGATTTATCTTTTTTTTTTTTGCTGATATTCTTTTATATTTTTGGTGATGATTGAAATAAAGATTTATGATTTATTTTTAAATGGTTTTGTCTTTATGATCATGCTTGCCTCTTTCATATGTATAACTAATTTGCATGTGAATGCAGCTGTTTGTTGCAATTTTTTTTATATTATCTAATTTTTTACATGGTATACATGTACAATTTTATAGAATAGTTTGATTTGGTATCTCCAAGGTGAAGAACTATTATTTGCATTGGGGTCTCTCTTTAAGAAAGGTTAATGGAGTTGTTGGATGTGGTTTTGTTAGATTACTAGATAGTGGATGAGTGGTATTCTTGTATTGAGTTTGCTGTTCTCTTAAATTCTACTTACTTTCATCTAAGTTGGTATGTTCTGTATATAAAAATATATGATTAGGAGATTGATTCATTCTTTTTTAATGATTGTCTTTTATTTGTATATCTTCGACATACTAAGACTTAAATATATATTTTGTTGTTATACGATACTCTTGTTATTCGATGTATGTTGTTTTTTCTTTTATTTTCTTCGATAGTGCTTGATATATATATATATATATATATATATATATATATATATATATATATATATATATATATATATATATATATATATATATATATATATATATATATATATATATCTTTATTGCATGTAATAAGGTGGGCTTCCAATATGTTCTAACTCTTTTTTAGTATGTATTTAAATTATTTTGATTAATATATTGGTTGATTATGAGGCTGCATTATCATTTTTTTTTGTAAATATAGGTATCTATCTGTTTTATATTATTGCAAATATTGTCTGGATGTTCAATATTCTCTAAACTGTCTAATTCTTTTTGCTTTTTAATTATATTCAATGAAAAATTAAAGATAGGTACTATGATTTAGAAAAAAAATCTTTTTTTAATAAAAAAATTAGTATTTAGTAAGGAATAATATTTACAAAAGCAACAACATTTCTACTGGACTTACTACTTATATTTTAGGCTAGCCCCATGAGCCTTGTTAATATGATATGTATTTTAAAATGATAGCCTATATAAGAAGAAAATAAGAGAAGGAAAAAATAAAAAAAAGTTAGAATTTTGAGTTTCTACGTATAACAAGAATTTCTTATTTAAGATTCCTCTTGGATTGCCGTTCAAAATATAAGGGTTTAATTTTTTTTTTCATTCATCTCATTTATAAGAATGTTTGGTACTTGAATTTTTAAAATTTAGGGTTTAAGTTGAATTGGAGGGTAAACTTTAGAATTTTTTATGAAATTTAGCCTTACACAAGCATATTTTGGGAAGAAAGTTTTTTCTTCGACATGATGGGTCTTACTTTTATCATGAGAACAAATCTCAAGAAGGACAAATCATATGATTATAAAACAAAAGTTTTGAGTTTTAGATTATTCTTTATATGATGTCTTTTATCTATTAATATAAAAAATATTATATGTATCATATTTTTATTTTTATTTTTTTGTTTATAATCTCTATCATATTTAAAATTACTAATCCTGTTCTTAAAAAAAAAAATCCAACCACCCTATCTTTTATTGATGATTTGAAAATTTAAAATTTAGAATATTTTTTATACGATGTCTTTTATATATTAATGTAACAAAATGTCTCTAACATGATTTTATTTTTAATTTTTTGTTTAGAACCCCTATCATTTTCAAAATTACTAACTTGTTCCGAAAAATATCCAACAACCGTCTTTTATTCATGTTTTGAAAATCCAAAAAATCAATCTGACTTGAAAGATTGTTGGATCAACTCAAAGAAATTTCTCATAGTTTCTTAGAAGTATTAGAAGAAAGTCTGCAAAAAGGCACAACTGGATAGGAGATCATCCAAGAGGATCATTGGACAACAACGGACATGTTAGCAGCCATGTCTTCCTCACTGATATGATAATTCTATATTAGCAGCCACATGTAAAAGAAGAGCATTAGTCCGCATTTTCAAGTATATATGGTTGTTATGCCGCACTAAATTCTCAATTTCACATGAAAGGCTCTTGATCCATCCTTCATCACGTGGGAAAAAAAATCTTAGCAAAAACCTGTGTGAAATCCAAGAAATTAAGAACATGAAAAACATCGAAGAAGGTTATTATACTGTTAATTTGCATAATTGGAAGATGCCATCTTTCACCTCAAGAAGTAACAAAGCAATAATGTTATTTAGTCAAATAATGGAAGAAGCCTCCAAATTCAATACAAAGAAGCTCCCAAGACCATCTTAGACCTTAAAAGACAAAATCTTGATCGAAGAAATGCCAAAAAAAAAAAAAAAAAAAAAACAGAAAAAACATATATAGTTTGTTTGGAAATAACAAATACACTCTTAAATTTCATATGGAACACATCCATCCAAGCAGCTGATGTCCTATGTAAACTAAATTAGCCAATATATATTCTTAATACGTTGCTTTATTGGATTTATTCAGGTGGGTGTGTGAGACTCCATATCATTCGGTTCATCCGATATTGGAGATGACATTGAGTAAACTCACGATTAATTTGTGACATATCACGATTTTGCAATGCGTCCTTGTGACCGGGCATACACTATGTCACTATAATTAGTATTGTGTCCAAGCAATTGAAAAAAATTATGGACCAATAATTCACCCTCATCATATGCTCTAAAAAGTAGCACAAATAAAATAAAATCAAAAGAAAGCTTAATGAACATAGTCCAGAAAAAAGTTTTTTTTTTTTTTTTTTTTTTTCCTACTTTGAAAGAAATAGAATATAGAATCATTAATCATCTCGAGAGGGAGGGAGAATAAATGGTGTTCTTACCATTACAAATAAGTAGCACAAACATAGCCAGAAGAAGAACGGTAGATATTTTCATATTTGGGGGTGTGAGTAGGGTGAAGAAATCTCTTTGTTAGAGGTAAGATTTCTTGTCCTGAAGGATGACAAATTTATAAATCTATTCTATCTCCAAATTCTATGCATCCATTTAAATCTTCAAATTTATCTATCAGTAATGGGTTGGCAGTGCACAAATACACATAATTGATGGTTATAAATTTATATTATACATAATAACCACGTTTATTTCTTGCCACTTACACCTAATGCATGTTTATTGATTTCATTGCAATCTATGAACACCTACTTTATAGGAAACAATTTAATATTTGCAGAATCACCACATCTGATTTATATGCTTGCATATGCTCTAACCACATTTAGATTCTGCAATCCAATGAATATATTTATTTTATTGAAATGTATAAACACATATTTTATAGGTTTTATTGTGACTTGTATATTTGCTGAAGGCAACAGATCTAGTTTGTTGTGATGAGAATGCCAAGAATAATCTGTATATTTTCTGAAGGCAATTAATCTAGTTTGTATGTATGTATGTATGTATGTATGTGTGTGTGTGTGTGTGTGTATATATATATATATATATATATATATATATATGGATAAATAAATAGATAGAACATGCATGCATACGCCCATGTGATATGTCTATATAATGCAATGCTTCCTTGTGATGAATCATGGACAATACTACCATTACTATCATGTGGAAAAAAGAAAAAAGAGAAAAAAAAGAAGAAAACACTCAACAATAATTCATCCTATTCATGTACTTTAAAAGTAATACAAATGAAAGAAAAGCTTAAGGAGAATAGTCCATGAAAAGAAATAGAACTTTTCTAAAAGAAATAGAATATAGCATCAGTAATCATCTCGAGGGAGGGGAGGGAGTAATATGCAATGGAGTTCTTACCGTTGGAAATCACTAGCACAAATATAGCTAGGAGAAGAACAACAGATTTTTTTTTTCATATTTGAAAATACAAGTGAAGAAACATGTTTGTTCTGGTGATTTTTTTTCTTTTTTGAGAGAGAAGACAAATTTATATACCTATTCTATCACCAAATCCATTTCATGCATTTAAATTTTTAGAAAATTTTTGTCCTTATTTCGTACGTAGGCAATGCATTAAAACACATAACTGATAATTATTGTATATATATTACATATAATAACCACATTCAATTCCTACTAAAAACTTACATTTAATACTTGTTTATGGGTGATAATTTAATATTTCATAGTATAACCATATTTAATTTTTTGCACTAAAAAGATTCTACTGTATTTAGTACAATGTGACTAATTGGAATGGAGTGGATTATGAATAAGTAAATGCAAAAAATTAATTTATGCATTTAACTTTTTCCAAATTTATTTTCCCTTATGGGTTGGTAGAGCATTAAATTTTACTGTTCTAACCATATTTATTTCTTGCTAAAAATTTAGATTCAATGTATGTTTATTTCATTGCAAAACATATTTTATAGATAGTATTTTAATATGTCATAGTATAATCATATTTAATCAATATTAGAAGATTAAATTTAGGACATTTATCTCATTGTGTTGCAATTTGGCCAATTGGAGTGATGCTCTGAATCATGGATAAGCAAATGCATTATCTAACTCTTAAACCAATATCAACCAAATAGAAAGCCGAACATGCTTGATTTGATTGTTATTGCTTGATCCAAAGCTTCGTCCATAGAAGGAAAAAGAAACAAACTAAAAATTCATAAAGGCAAATTCTTTAAGTACATAGTTACTTCGCAATCTAATTTAAAAATATTAAAGCAAAAGGTCATGATCCATCATCCATCTTGATAGAACAAATCTTAGCAAAGGCAAATGATGTTACTGTAAGATGAAAGTTTTAAATTTAGAATGTTCTTCATATGAAGAATATTCTCAAATAGGACCCAAGCACATATAGTTTTTTATATGAAAGACTAGTGTAGAAATAAAAATGATGGGACATTAATTATTAAATTGCAAGCAATCCAAACGCCGAGAAGTGATTCTCTATTTATCTCTACAGCTGGCTTTGTGGCTATGCAATTCTAATTTCACCTTCGAATATTCATAATATATTTATTTAAGGAGTAATATTATGGGGGCTCCTCTCATGCACCCTGGAATATATCTCTTATCACATGGTAAAAACAATAATATAACTTATAAAACTTGTTGCCAAACATAGTAATTGGTTGATTTTTTTTTTTTGGAGTCATCAAATTAGTAGTGATAGATAATTTGATGAACCTTTCATGTGCATAGAATGAGAGCTCAAAAGCATATTATCTAAAACCTATGCAATTGGTATTATCGAAATTGAAACATCTTGTGCAACAGGTCTAATATGGTGTCATCTCTTGAGTATGGATATGGCTTAACAATTTAATCAACTAGCAGCCATTAATCCACTAATGATAGCAATGGACATGCTTGGGAGAGTAGCTATCTTTGGCAAATGATTATTATCCAATTGATTTAAGATTATATAATAATTGTGATTGATCTATAAATAATCAAACCAATGAATGTGTTCAAGAAACACTAATAATTCGTTGGATATTAGTGAAGTTAGAAAATAATAAAATAACATTCTATTTACGGTGACCACATAATTCAAAAGATGATATGGTGCATAGGCTAATAATCTACTCTATTTATAAAAATAATAATTATATCGATAGCATTTGCATGGCACTCGATCTATTATAAGAGAAATAAAGAAGAATATAAGATAAGAGAGAACACAATCAAGTATACGTTAGACCAAAGTCTATCTCTATGGGATATGCAAACTTCACTATGAGAAAAAGAAAACTAAATAATACAAGAAAAACTTACCATTGAATCCTTGTACAAGATTTTCTCAATAAAAAATCTCAAATTCTCATAAAAGCTCTCTGAAATCTCTCAAGAAGCCTCTCAGCACCTCTGGGACATCACCAGCTTTCCAACGCAATAAATAGTTCGTCAATTGGAGTTATATAGATTTCAGAAATTTAAAAATAGTATTTCAGTAAGAAATCTAATCCTAATCATATTCGAGATCGCATTTGGACCGTTCGATCATGACTGGTTCTCTCTTGGACCGTCGGATCATGCAATAATAGTTCTAGATTAGTCCGATCGTGATTGGCTCTTCCTTGGACCATCGGATCGTGACCAGTCCATGGGACAGTGCAATGGATCATGCAAAGCGCAAAGAAAAATGGTCGGGTGGCCCATGCGGATGCCCTTGAGCCGGCGGTTCATGGTGGACCTCACTCCACTGCATGGGTTGGGCACCCACGCCGCGTGCGCTCACACGCCCTGTCAACCCAGCATGCGGCTAGCCCAGCACCACCGTGGACTGCCAGTCTTAGCTGCTCCGCCTTCGGCCGATGCCACCTATGGTCCCAAGGGGTCGACTACCCGCTTCATTCTTCTTTGGCGTGTAATTTTCCGTCTGGACTTTATTTGGGCTGTTCTTGAGCTCATTGGACTTCATTCATCGTCCTAAATCTCATTTTGAGCTTATTATGGATCGAATCTCGAGATATTTTTTTAATAATTTTTTAATTATCATTGCATATAAATACTAAAGAAGAAACCTAGTTTATTATTTCAATTTTTAAATATTCTTAAAATCTAAATACATGATAAAGAGGTAGCTAAAGGCAATGGAAAATGCTTAAAAAAAGAGAGGGAGGGAAGAGCCATGACAATCAAGAGAATATTTGTTTAACACCTATTTCTATAGAAAGTTGAGGAAAGAATATAGAGACAACAGAAGAGAATTTAAGACATGACAGGGTGTAGTGAAAATTATATTTTCTCTTTATATCTCTCTAATTTCGTAAAGATGAATCAATTAGATTAGAGACAAATCTCTTTGCTTGCCTCCAAGCCAAAGTTGGGGTTGTGACTCTCTCACCATTTTATTTTCTCCTCTCTAAATATTTGATCCAATAGGTTCTTGTTTGTTTGCTAAACTGAAAAATGAATGTTGCTAAGCCTTTTTTTTTTTGGTTTTCTTCTTCTTGGTGAGGTGGAGGTGGTTTTTGTACCCTTGGTTGATCCAAATAGACAAAAACCTCAAACCTAGCATCTGGTGCCACTAATTAAAAAAAAAAAAAAAAAAAAACTCAATTTGACTTGTCTAGAAAAGGTAATAATAAATTAACACTAAATCAACTCACTTGCATTAACATTTGTACCTATATAGATGGAAGCGTGAATAAAAACCATCTAAATGTGCTAAGGGTCGCATGCATGTTATGGCTTCCTAGTGAGATTTTAGCGTACCCAAGAATGAGCACTTATTTGATTGTTTGTTTGTATATAAAACATTGCTACATCCATTGAAACTTATTATAAAACTTGTTGGCGCATAAATGGATATCTAAATCTATCAAGCAGGCCTTTTACCCATTTGATTTTTTTCTATTGATGCACATTAAATCTATAAAAGTTGAATCCTATTTTTTTTCATTTTCTATATTATTATGGCAATTCCTACATCACTTTGCACGTTTCCGATTCAATTCATCTTAAAAAAAAAAAGCCTATGAATGCTGTGCTACATGGCATAAAGCAATGTTTATTCTCTTTTTTTTGCCCTTGTTGGACATATTTATTCTCTTTCAAAATCACAGAACTGGAGATGTTGTTTTCTCTCAAGGAAAAAAAAAAACAAGATGAAAGAAGAGTATTATAGATCATTTTTATTTGTACATACAATACCACCGAATTTTGGGTAGACTAGCATATAATTTAGAGAAGCACATAAAAGTTATTTAAAGAGAAAAATTTGAATTTCGATTGCACACATCAGTTGGTGTGATCGCAGCCATCCATCAACTGGCTTCTCTTGATGGCACATACTAAATTCAGATACAGTTGATACCATGAATTCATGCAGAAGGCTCCAAAGGAAAGGAGATAATTCAGAGACACTCTGGGGCAGTGTATTTTGTCCAAATCCAGGTTCAACTTTCCCCTAATGGCAACTGACACCAGTGCAAAAACATCTTCCACGTGCACCGCGCGTGCCACTTGGACCGGATGAGTCAGGGCCTCGAACGCAACGTAGGACATTTAAATGACCAAAATGCCCATGACATTAAAGCGACGCTACCAAGCCAGTCGAGGGTATTCCAGTAAAAAGATAGGCTTATGTCTCCCTTCGCTCCAGAAAAAGGAAAAAATAAATGAAAAAAAACAAGAGGAGACGGAAGAGGCCGCTCGCTCACTTCTGTCTATTTCTCTCTCTCTCTCTCTCTCTCTCTCTCTCTCTCGTTTCTTCTCCAAATATCCGACGCTCTTCGCGACTCCGCCTGATATTCCCCCGTTCCGAAATCGATTTCGTGCAGGGAGCTCTTGGAATTAGGGTATGTGCGCTTTCTTTCGTCTTGGGACGATTTCTGAGTTCAATTTCTTTCTTTTTAATACGATTGTCAATAGTTTCTCTATCTTTAATATGATAAATGGGGATGGAATCATATTTTGGGGAACGATTTCTCAGATAATTCGTGTTTATCTGGTAGTCTTTAGTTCTTTTTGGCATTGTATTAATGGAAAACAGATGAAACGAATGGAAATATGATATCTTTTTCAGGTACTAGTCGTTTTAGAGAGCTGGATTTTATATGCTATTTCTGGTTTTCTTTTTGCGATGTTTTATTTTATCTGATGGAACATGCATTCTTTATAAATGGAAGTAGTTTTTTTTCTTTTTGTTGCTGATTATATTCGCTGGGGAGTTTGATGTTCACCTTGAAAGATTTGATTAAGGATCCAAGAAAGCTTGTGTTGGGAGACGGTGTAACCCTAAATGGGAGGAAATGGTGGAGACTGACTCAAAATTCCAAGTTGAAGTAGTTGGGATGAGTTCTTTTCAATTTGGCTGATAAAGTGGTGTGTTTGAATTATTTTATTTAAGCTGTATATATTTTTATCCAGTCAACATTCTCTATGAACAGTTTGGTAGTGTTAAGGGATTCTAGGCATTGCATGCGTGGTATCAGCAAGTTCTTTTATTTGATTTCTGCAGACTGCTGTGAACATTGAGGGTTGTGGATAAAGGAAAAAGTGTTTACTTGGGGCAGAATGATGGGAAAAAAGGTGGTATTAACATACAAACGTAAGCGCTTCTTGTCGCACTCTCGTCATGGTAATGAAATTACAGCTGATTCATATTCAAGGTCTTCAAGTGGTGTACCTTTAGAGATATCAAGCCAAGAAGCTGAATCTGGCGCTGACAATGAGAAGCTGAACGAATATAATGCGGTGACAAAACTAAACCTATTTGTCCTGTAACATTTGTTTTTATAATTACAACGTACCCTGGTTTTCTTGTATTTTTTTTCTTGTTTAACAAATTGATGAACACATCATTTTAGCTTCTATAGGTAACTTGTAGTTCTTCCTGGTTATTTTGATAGCTGTAGTCTGAGCTTGTCATGTAAGATAGTGGCTGAGCCAGTGGGTTATTCTGAAATATCGCTTCTGGGGTTGCCTTATGGATTTTTTTTTTTTTTTTAAACTTCCCTATGAAGTTAGCTTACTCTGTTATGGACTTGTATTATAGATTCATGTGCCAAAGTTTGTTTTCTAAAGAATCCATCTGTACCTCGTAAGAGATTTATTGAAGAGAAATGACAATACACTTGACAAATCAATCTTTTTTTCCTCATGCAATGTACTTTTGGCGGCTTGTCAATCACGTTAATGTTTTGAAAATCAAAAATTGCACAGGTCGCTCATCCAAAAATATTTAATATATCAAAAGCATTTAAATATAGTATGCTTGTTGAAGCTAATGACAAGATGTATGTCAAAAATCAAATCACATGCACACAACCTTAAAAGATGCATGAATGTTCTTTCATAATATATCATATTTTCCATGTGCGGGAATTGGCTGTTGATGTGTGGGAGGGATATATAGGAGGGAATAACTCTATTTGATCATACATCCGCAAGCCTTAGGGCCGATGCATAATTTATCCAACATGAGTGAGTATTGTTTAAAGAGAGGAGATTCAGGGAGGTAAACAGAAGGAATCCTCGAGTCCCAAGATCTCTGGGATATGGAAGTGCAATATTTGATCATCCATGTTGAACATCATATTGCCTATGCACACAAGTAGTGTGAGCACTTATTAAAGAGATGTGCTTTGGCTTTGCAGTAATGCATGGTCAGGATTCTTGGTATGATCAATTATCTGTTCATTCTAAATTTTATTTATTTATTTCTGGCTGCTTGTTTAATGATAATGGGCTAACAACAACTGCACTGACAGCAGCATTGAGCAATACCTGGAGTTCAGTGACTACAATAAGAGTAAATAGTAACCTGTTGTTACATCTAACCTTTCCATCATTGTTAATTAATAAATGTGATATCCAGTTTTTAGGTCTTTCAAATATTTCCTTAAGCTTGAAAATTAATTAGTTGACAGGAAAAACTTCATTATATGGTAATCACAAGTATGAGTAGATGGAAAGAAAGATTTGCACGATTTTGATCCCCATGAGGTTGGCCTTTTTCTCTTTGCTTTTCTCTCCCACTTATGCCCACATCTTGATCTAGGTTGGGTTAGATCTCTCCCGCTCTCTCCCCCCTTGCTTTATATAACATGTCCCTTGGCCACGCCTCCGCTAATTTGTCTCTTAGGGGGAGAAATGGACTTTTCCTTCCCCTTGTGATCATGTTAGTGTTGTTAAAAATGTATGGATGTTGAACATGTACTGGACATGCTCTTTCAAAATATGAACATGTACCGGACATGCTCTTTCAAAATAAATATCATTCCCAGTGATACCATCTTTTGTTGATTGGAAAATCTCAATTAGGAGTAGATTTTGATATCCCATATCTAATAAGTGAGTGCAGTTTGGTTCTTTACTCCAATGCAATACAGACTTAGAGATTCGTGTTTTTTCCATTGCATTTTGTAGTGCATTGTAGAGAGATCATTAAGGTGCATATGAATCTTGATGTCCATTTTATGGCTTTAGGAAAAACTCAATTCTCATCATATAGCGGAGCTAAACCATGACTAACAAATGCTTATTTTCTAGAGAGTAGATGTAAAGATAGCAAGTATGCAATAACCCTATTTTATGTTTTAAATTCTAATTTTTATTTCCAAAGTCAACATAATTTCGTAATTCTAATTTTTCTATTTTTTTATTTCATTTAATTTCTTATGTTTTATTTTATATTTTCTTTTTGATAGTAAACATATATCATTGGGGCCAATGTATTGATATCAATTCAAAGGACAATGCTTAATTATACCTACTCTATGCCTTTGAATCCTCTCTCTATAACATTTGATCACCCATTTTACGATCTTGCCATTTGTCTTTCTCTGTAATGCATTCTCATGTCTATCGTAATTCATAAATTACTTTACACTTGATGATTTTTGGTAGAAGTAGTTGTTTGGTGATGTGGCCCAGATGCTTGGTATGGGTTTTGTTGATGGCAGTACTAGGTGATGGTTATCTCTTATCTATAAACCATTTCATCACCACATCTGCTCCTTGGATTTTGCTCTCCTCAAAAGGCATTTTAAGATGAAATACTTTGAAACACAATGCATATAAATGTATATGTTAAGAAAATGTCTCGAATTCGATCCATAAAGAGCCTACAACGAAGACCGCAGCAAGGAGAAACCCAGAAAGACACCCAAGGCTCGGAGCAGGCCTTGGGCCGGCTCGTAGGCATGGGGCCTGCTAGTTGGGTGTGGCCCATCGTGCTTGTGAGCCCAATGCGGGGGTGCAGCCCAGTGCGAGCGTGGCCCAGTGCAGGCATGCGCATACCCCCCCTTCATGCGGTTCACGTGGACCAACGGTCCATTGATATGGGAGACACGGTCCACACATGTTTCAATGGTTTATTCATGGGGTTCATGGGCAGTCGTGCGCGATCTGACGGCCTAGGAGAGTTGCGGTTGCGATATGATGGCTTCGGATAATTTTGGATTCTTGTTAGAAGTCTGAGTCCTAATAGGAGCTGAAGACATGCATTTTGGGGTCTTTAAAAGAGGCCTGCGGACAGAGGCAGATGGTGCAATGATAGCAGCATGGTGGTAGAGGCCTGAGCAGTAGGCAGCAAATCTTGAAGGGCCCTGATAGAGAGCTGAAGCAGGAGGCTTCAGGCAGAATGTCAGGCAGTGGACAACAATTGTTTCAAGGGATCTCCTATAAAGAAAGAGCTTTTGTAAGGGGTGAGAGGTGAGAGCTTCTTGTTGAAAGAGAGATTTATGAGAGTTGAGTGTGTAGTCTCCTCTTGTAATTGTTTTCTTTCATAGTGATTCCTTTGCATGCCCCGTGAAGGTAGATCTTGGTCTAGTCTACGTATTTGATTGTATCTTATTTTTATTTCTTCTTTCTTTTTGCCGCAACAAGTGGTACAAGATCTTCAACAATTGGTATTAGAGCTTGTTGGTACCAGAGCGTAGGTTGTGGCAGTGGTGATCAAGATTGAAAAAGATGAAGAAATCAAGCTCCATTAAGATGGAGATCAACAGATTTGATGGAAAGAATAATTTTTTCTTGTGGCAAGTGAGGATGAAGAATGTGCTCATCCAATAAGGGTTGATCGATGCTCTCTTATGTGAGGAGATGCAAGCAATTATGGAGGTGCAAGATTGGAAGCAGCTCTAGATGCAGGCAGGGAGTACGATCCGCTTATACCTAGTAGATGATATGGTGATCCATGTATTTGACGAGATTTTTTCGATGGCGATGTGGTCGAAGCTTGAGGAGATGTACATAGTGAAGTCGCTCACCAACGCGCTTTTCTTATGGAAGCAATTCTACCAGCTACAAATGATCGAGGGGTAGAGCATACAGGAGCATCTTAGCGACTTCCAGAAGATCCTCGTTGACCTCCTTAGCACTGGCAAGAAAGTTGAGAAGACTAGGGTGTTGGTTTTGCTTTCATCGCTTTCTTCTTCTTTTGAGTCCTTGGTGACTACTCTTTTAGTAGGAAAGAACAACATCAAGATGAAAGAGGTAACTTTTGCTCTACTCCAAAATGAGGTTCTCAGATGGGAGAACCAAACCTCGAGTTTAGGTGGTAACTCGATTTTGATGGTGTCTGGAGGTGATAGTGGCAGAAAATAGAGCGGCAAGAGATCGCAAGATGGGCGATCTAAGTCCAAGACGAGGGATTTGAGCAAGATCAAGTGCTATCGGTGCAACGAGCTGGGGCATCGTGTCAGAAATTGTCCACAACTCAAAGATTGGACGAAGGCTACTGTGATGATGGCAAGTAGCGATACAGAAGACAGTGATGATGTTCTTTCGATGACTGATGAGGTATCTACTTCTCATCAATGGATTATGGATTCTGCATGTTTGCATCATGTGTGTTGCAGAGAGGAGCTGTTTGACTCTCTAGAAAGCAGTGAGGGCATTGTTCACTTATCAGATGAATCGAGCTGTGCGATCAAAGGCATCGGGACCATTAGCGTGAAGATACATGATCGAACAGTCAGAAAATTGGACGAAATTCGATATATACCCAGTTTTAGAAAAAAATTGATTTTACTGAGCAAACTAGATTCGACTGGCTCCAGGTGGAGAGATGAAGGAGGAATCATGAAGGTCTTGCAGAGTAATAGGATTATCATGAGGGAAGGAAAGTATGGAGGATATTACCTCTTGGTGGGGAATCCAGTGCGAGGTAGAGCTTCAGAAGCTAGTGGAAGCCCAGTGCGAGGTAGAGCTCGTGATGCAGGTGGATCAGGCATGAGATGCGAGACTCGGAAGGACAACATGTGACGTCGCAAGGTGAAGTTCCTATTGCTGCAGGAGACTATTCTGAGCAGATCTCAGATCAGACGGAGCATAGCATATGATGGAGATGAGATCGAGCGGTCTGGCTCGACTCCCATGTTTGCCCATCCATGATCAGTAGACGTATGCTTCAGGGTATGTGAGCGAGATCATTTAAAAAGCTCTCAAGATTAGGTGGAGGTCGAATGTCGAGTCGAGGTGGAGATTATTAAGAAAAATGTCTCGAATTCGATCCACAAGAAGCCCACAGTGAAGATCGCAGCGATAAGAAGCCTAGAAAGATATCCAAGGCCCGGAGAAGGCCTTGGGCAGGCTTGCAGGCATAGGGCCCACGAGCTCGGACGAGCGTGTGGCCCATCAAGCTGGCGAGCCCAACACGTGGGTGTGGCCTAGCGCGGGCGCGCACAAACCCCCCTTCATGTGGTTCACGCGGACCAACGGTCCACGGATATAGGAGATGCAGTCCACGCATGTTTTGATGGTATATTCTCGGGGTTCATCCGCAGTTGTGCACGATCTGACGACCCAGGAGTGTTGTGCTTGCGATCTGATGGCTTCGGATAGTTCTGGACTCCTATTAGAAGTTTGAGTTCTAATAGGAGCCAAAGATGTGTTTTGGGGTCTTTAAAATAAGCCTGCGGATAGAGTCAGATGGTGTGGTGGTAGCTATGTGGTGGCAAAGGCCTGAGCAGCAGGTAGCAGATCTTGAAGGGCGCTGACAAAGAGCTGAAGCAGGAGGCTTCAGGCGGACTGTTAGGCAGCAGTCGTTCCAGGGAGTCTCCTATAAAGAGAAAGCTTTTGTAAGGGATGAGTGGTGAGAGCTTCTTGTTGAAAAAGAGAGGTTTATGAGAGTTAAGTGTGTAGTCTTCTCTTGTAATTATTTTCTTTCATAATGAAGCCTTTGCATGTTCCGAGGAAGTAGATCTTTGTCTAGTCTACGTATTTGATTGTGTTTTATTTTTATTTCTTCTTCTTTTTGCCGCAACAAGTAGTACTAGATCTCCAACAGTATATATTGTCTTAACTCATGGTGGTGGTGATTGTTTCTTAGGTCCCGCTATTTTGCCAAATAATGATAAGAAAATAATAAAGTTTCTAGAAAATATGTCAACTTTAAACCAAAATTTATTTTTCCCCAAAAAAGTAAAAATTAATCCTGTGCTAGATTTTACATCGTGATAAAAATCTAAAAGGAAAGAAAAGGAAATGTCGTGACAAAGGACAACCAATGCATGAGGCTCCTGTCATTGCAGGGTGTAAGGAAGGTTATATGTAAGTAGCCTTACCCTGCATGTGAAGAGGCAGCTTCCATAATTTGAACATGTGCCCTCCAAGTCATAAAGGAGCAGCCTTACCGATTTGCCAAGGTTAACCATCTAAAAGGATATTACACAGTTATGGTCCCGAAGGTCCAAGGGACTTGGAGGGATGAACTGGGGACAATCCTAACCTTTGGCCTTGTTTTTTATAATAGTGGCTGCTCTAGGACTCAAAACTGTACCACTGAGCTTGCTAGTCCAAGCCTTTTATCATTGCACTAAGCAAGGACCCCTAAGAAAAGGAAATGTCAATTATAATCAAAATTGGATTCCTTTCCCAATTATTTTTCGGCATAACTTACTTTTAGAGCTGAATTTAGGTTGCATTTGGCATTGTTGTTGCTTTTTTTTTTAAAAAAAAAAAACTTGGAAACAGGAATTCTATTTCCATTTTTTTAGATTTCTAAAAATAGAAAACATGTTTGGCTCAGTCTCCCTCTTTTTTTTTTTTTTTTTTTAACGAGGGGAGCCACTCGACCATGTTGAGGCCAAAGGGTAGCATTAGGAGGAGTTGGCGGGGAGCTCGAGCATTGCTGACAGCCTTGTGGTCGGGATGCTTGCTAAGGGTCTTGAGGATAGAGCAGGTTTGGGCTATGTTGGTGATGGCAGAGGCCATGGCAGAGTTTGGTCATGGCTGCCCGGATGGCCACAAAGTCGGTGGGCAATATCATTGTCATGGTTGACAGGGAGCTCGTTGAGGGTGTAGGGGGAGGCAGAGCAAGGGAAAAGGCGAGGGAGAGGTGGGTTTGATGGAGGAGGCCAGCGGGGGATTTGGTCCAGCCATCAACTAGGTGGGAGAGGCCTACATGCTCAATGGCAGTGACATGCTTGACGATGTGCTTGAGGTAAACATGGGAAGTCGGGTGGAAATCATAGGGAGGTCAGGCAAAGGGGATGAGAGGGGTGAAAACCCACTTCTAAAAAGGAAGTGAAAATTTCTGACTTCTACCTTTTCTAGTAATAATGGAAGTAATTTGATAAAAACAAAAACAGGATCATCAAACATGTTTTCTGCATCGAATTCCTATTTCTATTTTAAAGAAAGGAAAAAAAGAACCAAACTAGGCCTTAGTTTATCAAACTGGTGGTTCATCTTTATACATTTACCATTCTTCATATGGTTGGAGTAAATTGATTGGTTTTTCTTTGTTTGCGTATCGTAAGAATAGATGATGAAGTTTTAGATGCTTGTGACTATTCTGTATAGCTTGGTCATAAGCCAATGGATCCACAGATCAATCATAATATTACTGTTTGAAAATAATATTCTTTTGGGTCAAGGATTTAAATACTGCTCCATGTCCTACCATGTGGCATTGCAGTCAGCATGATATGATGGTGCAGTCATGTACAATGATCAACCGCAAAAGCTAATACAGGTATGTGATCAGCCTACTAAAAATAGAATTGAATTTATTGCATTGCATAGTAATTTTCCTATTTTTCCCCTTCGAAACCTGTTGCAAGCTAAGAGTAGTCAGAGTTGTGAGTCTGGAGGTTGAATAACATTCAAATTGGGTACTGGCTTAAGTTACAAGGATTTATGAATTAACGAAGATGGATGAAAGTTTTTTGGGTATAAAATCTGTTCTCCCCATACTTCTCCCAAAATACTCAACATAAACCCATCCATGTTCCTTTTTCTAAATATGGTTTCTAGGTAATGGTCTAGTCACCCATAGTTTGCTAGAACATGAATATAAAATGACTGAAGATTCTATATTTGTTTGAAGGGATAAAATTTGTCTGAAAGTTCAGCTGTTGTCTTGTAGATATTAGAAGATAACAAAACCAGCGCACTGTGAGAAAAATAGTTTAGGGTAAAATTTTTGTCTGAAACTTCAGCTGTTGTCTTGTAGATATTAGAAGATAACAAAACCAGCGTACTGTGAGAAAAATAGTTTACCAAGTGTATCTTAGCATGCTTTAAGTGTACTCCTTGCAGTATTAGATGTCTTTTCATGCCAGTGTGTGTTAATACTTGATTTGCTGTAAGGAATCATGTGTGTTAGATAAATTCTTGGTCCATGTTCTGGCCTGTTTTATTACCTGTAAATAGGCAGTGGAAACTGACTTTGGCCAGGTCACTTCGGGTGTTTGATTGGTTTGAAGTGAGCTGCCATTCCTTCCCTAACCCACTCACCCAAGAACATCCAAAGTGACTTAAATTGGTGGGGTGCCGAAAGGGACTTCAACTGAAGTCGCTTTCCCACCTGCTGACTTCCAAACAAACCAAACACACCCTAGTAGAAGGGAAATTAACGTTTAATCATTCTCACTAGCCCTAGCATGATTCGATCTTTGAACGCTTTGTTTTTGCTTCAGATCAAGTTGAACCAACCTGGTTTAATGGTTTTAAGTTGTAGATAGGTCTATATGCAGCAGAATATAAGTTGAAGCAGCTGTTAACGAGCAAGTGGGTTTTATAAGTTTTGGAGTTTGAACCATATTTTTAGAAAACAGTGTGATTCTACCACCAATATTGAAGGTCTGCAACTCTGCGTGTTTAAGTCCTTGGTTCTGTCAGATATTAGGTTGCATGAGTAGTTCAGCATTGTTGCTATAAAGGATCTTGCCATCCTGATGAATCTGATGCTGGACAACCATTTTTTATCTGCTTCCTTGAATTCTCTCAACATATGAACCATAATTACCTCCATGCAGTAGATGAATTCGGTTTCCATTGCTGGTTTATCTTGTCCAAGCTCCTTTATTTTAGTGTTGGCATTTCTTATTGTTGAGAATAATCCTGTTTAGGAAATGTTTCAATTAGGAGATATGTATCGATCATGAGGGATAAATTAAGAGGAGATAAATTAGGTAATAGAATATTTGATCGAGATCATGATTTATATGGTTCATTGTATCAAGACCTTTATTGCTCTATGCATAGAGCGTCTTGTAACATAAATTATATATATGAAAAGAGATACAATCATTACTTTCACATGGTATTAGAGCATTTTGTGAGAGTGATTTAATTCATAAGAGTGCAGTTTTCTGCACCACCATCCCACATTCATCAATTGAAGGTGTCATCGTTGTGCTGCGCACCACTCACCGATCGAAGGCGGGACTTGTTGTTGCATTGTCTTCGATCGCCGAAGCCATATCTACTTCTTTCTCCTCCGATGCCATATGTAGGAATCTATTAAAAAAAAAGTCAGATTCCAAAGTTACCAACATCACAGGTCTTCCAATCTCTGGCAACACTATAATCATCACCACGAAGTTGAATGGCAAAATTTGTTTGACTGGGGCGCAACTGTCGAGGTCTAGTTCATGGGTCAAGGGTAGAAAGATCATCTCTCCAAATTCATGTATGATATTCAGACATTTGATCAAGCCACCTGGAAGAAGATTGACACACAACTACTTAGTCTTTTGTGGCAAGCCATTGATCCATTCTTGATGGTTATGTTTCATCCTTATCGGACATGTAAAGAGGTGTGGACTCGTGCTCACAAGCTCAACACTAGTGATGTCACGAGGATATATGATGTCTTATCCCATCTGTTTCAATTGAGACAGGCCGATACGGATATGTAGACATACTTGGGCCAATACAAGCGCTTTTCACCAAATTTAATGAATTGATGCCTTTTACCATACATTTGAAAGTACAACAGACTCAACGAGAGAAGATATTTTAAGTTATTTGTCTATAAAGTATTCGATCTGAGTATGAATCAGTCAAAACCCATATCCTAGGTGGTGAATCAGTTCTTTCACTGATAGATGTCTTTTCATGGCTACTTCGAGTAGCCTCCACTCTAGTTGTCTCAGGACATGTGCCTACTAGAGATCTATTCTTATCACACTGTTTAGTTTACCTGGAGAACCTTCTGGCACTCATGGGGCAAGTCGAGGTGGTAAAGGCGGTAGAGGTGGTCGAGGAAATGTTCCCAGATGTAGTCACCAATGATTTAAGTCTTGGTGGGCCATCCCGGCCGTCCCATCCCATTTCTTTGAGTTTCCAGCACTAGGGATGGGTGCAGGACCTCAAAACGTCTATCTAGCATCTATCTCGGTCGTTCCATCTTCATCCTGATCGGAATAGGCATTGGTATAGCCGTCCCGATCGTGCCCTCGTTTTGACTTTCATTGCTGGATGTCGATGATGAGGGAGAACGATCCATTCGTTGCCGAAAAGGGGAGAATAATGAAGGAGAAGACTGTACAAACCTTCTTGGCTTCTCCTTTTTCCGTTGGTACATTGGCGTTGGCATTATCGCCGGAGGGAGCACAACCTACTTTGATTTCAATTTTTCGAGAGAAGAGCCAAAGCACGCCGGAGGGAGGACAACTTGGGACGAAGAAGAGAGAAGGGAGGCCGTTCTGAGTTTCTGACGAGGAGCCAAGCCAACTGAGATGGGGGAGAGAGGAGTGGAGGGGAAGGAAAGAGGGCTCGACCGCTCGAAGCGGAGGGAAGGAAAGAGGGATACTATTCGATCGTGATGTCTCTCATGCATGGCCGTTTTGAGGCTATTCGATCGTCGCGCATGGCCAAACAGCGGTCCAATTGCACCTGGGTTCAATTGCAATCGGGGATTGGTAAAATACCGGGGTTAGCATGGCATGTTCTCCATCATGGGATTTGATGCGGTCCGATTGCACTTGGTGCATGCGGCCTTCCTACAGCCGACAGCAAGCGTGACATAAAGCCCATGCCCATGAGTAACTCGCAGTCTTCGTGCCTATCAAAACACTCCATTATTAAAAAAAAGAAAGAAATTGCTTCTACCATGGGATATTAACGTACATCAACATACAACATAATTCGTATCCATACAAAGGAGAGAGTTAAAAAAGAGATTATCGGGAATCATTTTGTCAGATGATTTCTCATGGCCGACATATGAAAGAGAGTTTTAAAAAAAAGGTGACAGGACTTACATGGCCCACACTCAACATCATTTGAAACATTCATGCATGGTCAGCAGCTGCTTAAGCTGGGGTTGTTGTTCTATAAATTTCATTAAATCAGACGAGCAATACTTAGTGTCTTACTTTGGAAGTGAGAGGAAGGAAGAAGACTTAGAGGATTCCCAATGAAATCAAGACTCCAGTCTTCAACCACCATTCCCAGCAAATATGTTTAAACAATAAATAGATCGGTTAAACTTCAAGATAAATTCAAATATATATATATATATATATATATATATATATATATATAAGGTTGTCTCAAGTGTGCTGGGATGTCCAACCGGCATGGCCATCAGGATGGGGCGGGATGCGGGCGTCCCGTTCCAAACAAAAATCGGGACGCTCATCCCATGGGATTTAAAACCTTGGTAGTCACTGCAACAAGCGAGAACATGGTCGTGATACCTCTTACTCCTTGCATGGATTTCCTCCCAAGATCACCAATGCAACACAGACAGAGGTTTCCAATGTTGATGGTATACTACTCATTGGACAATCCACTATCATCATATCTGCAGAGGAATATGCTTGTTTCTTACAGAGCTAAACAACTCGATGGGCGACTCAACCTATTGTCTCTCTCACTCAGTCAGGTCACTGCATGCCTCAGTCATCTCCTGGCCTTTGGATTCTTGACTTAGGTGCTTCCGATCGTGTGTCTGGTAATCCCAATCTGTTCTCTTATTTAACTAAGCCTAATGCTCTACCATCTGTCACATTAGCCAATGGGTCTGTTACTTCTATATGAGGCATTGTAACAACAGCACCTATCGCTTTCCTATCCTTATCTTCTATTTTGTTTCTTCCTTAATTTTTTTTAACTTAATTTTTATTAGTCAACTCACAGAAAAACTTAATTGTGTCGTAATCATTTCTTCTGATAATGCTGTGATTCAGGATTGGAGGACTGGAAGGATAATTAGCATGGGGCATGAGTCTTAAGGTGTCTATCGCCTATCTGCTCCAATCTCCTCTGAGTTACCTATGGCCTGCATGGTTTCTGCTTTTCCATTGCAAATTTATAGTCATCTTGGGCACCCATCCTTAACTACCTTAAAGAAGATGGTCCTTGGTATGTTTAGTAGTAAATTAGCTTGTCAGTTATGTCAACTTGGAAAACATACTAGAACTCAGTTTCCAATCCATGTCAATAAACGAGCTAGCACTCCTTTTGCTCTTGTTTACTTTGATATCTGGGGTCCTTGTAGTATTGTCTCGAGTCAAGGTAATCGCTATTTTGTTACTTTTATTGATGATTATTTTAGACTCTAGAGTAACTTAGGTCTGTTTGAGAAAAAATTGTTCTGAATTGTTTTCTATCTTTGTTTCTTTCTATGCTGAGATTAACACTCAGTTTAGAGTTTCTATTCGTACTCTTCATAGTGACAATGCTCAAAAATACTTCTCTACTCAATTTCAATTTTTTATGTCATCCCGCGGCATGACACATCAGTCCTCGTGCTCTTACACTCAACAAAATGGAGTGGTTGAGTGGAAAAATAGGCATCTTGTTGAAACGACACGAACATTACTTTTACATATGCATGTTCCTGATCGTTTTTAGGATGATGTTCTCCTTATTGCATGTTATTTAATTAATCGAATGCCCTCCAGTGTTCTTCAGGATTAGATTCCTGTTTCAGTTTTATTTTCCCAAAATGCCTCCTATTAATTACCCCTGTATGTTTTTGGATGTGTATGCATTGTTCATCAGTTATCTCCTGATATGTCTAAGTTATCTGCTCATTCTATTAAATGTATTTTTCTTTGATATTCATAAGGGAAAAAGGAGTACAGGTGCTACTCTCTCGAACTTTATGGATATTTTGTTTGCGTCAATGTTACTTTTTTTGTGTCTACTCCTTTCGTCTCCAACTCTACTGCATCATCATTTGAGTCATCCACCACTATTACATCTGCTCCTATTCCTATTTCTCCTCTTCTAAGAACATTTACTTTCATGCCCTCTCCAAGTTCTTCTTTTAGGGAAGTAGGACAAAGTGACCTCATCATATATCAGCGCAGGCAAAAGATGCCTCAAGCAGAAACTATTGCAGCAAGAGTGCATGACACTTTGGTGAGACTTGCTGAGACCTCTCCTATACCTGTAGCTCCTTCCACCTCGGGTCCATCATCACCATCACCTTCTGAACTTGATCTACCCATTGCACATAGAAAAGGTAGACATGCTATTGCTACTTTTCATCCTATTTATAATTTCTTGAGCTATCATCGCTTATCTATTCCCTATATAGCCCTTCTCTCGTCCTTGGATTCTATTTCTATTCCTCACTTTACTATAGAGGCATTGACACATCCTGGCTGGCGGGCAGCAATGATGGAAGAGATGTCTGCCTTGCATGCTAATGGCACTTGGGAATTGGTGTCTTTGCCACATGGTAAGACTATAGTCGGATGTCGTTGGGTCTACATAGTAAAGGTATCTCCTAGTGAAAAGGTTAATTGTTTGAAGGCTCGGCTTGTTGCCAAAGACTATGCTCAGATTCCTGGGATAGACTTTGGTGAGACATTCTCTCCGGTAGCTAAGATTGTTTTAGTCTATTTGCTCTTTTCTTTGGTTACTATTCATCACTGGACCCTACATTAGCTAGACATTAAGAGTGCATTTTTGCATGGAGATCTCATGGAGGATGTCTATATGGAGCAACCTTCCGGATTTGTTGCTTAGGAGTACTCTAGCAAAGTATATAAGCTCAAGAAGTCATTATATGGCTTAAAGCAGTTTCCTCGGGCCTGGTCTAGCCACTTCAGTTCAGCTGTTCTAGACTTTGGATGAGTGAGATCTCAATCAGATCACTCTATTTTCTATAGACATTTTGAGGAACGAAGAATAATTCTAGTTATCTATGTTGATGATATAGTTTTCACTGGAGATGATGAAGTTGGTATTACTCAACTTAAGATTCATTTGCATTCACAGTTTCAAACTAAAGATTTAGGACTCTGAAGTATTTTCTCGGAATTGAAATTGCAAGAAGTGTTAGATATTTTGGAGGAAATTGGATTACTTGGGTCCAAACCCATTGATACTCCTGTGGACCCGAATGTCCGACTAGCACCATGAGAGAGGGAGCCTCCGACTAGCACCATGAGAGAGGGAGCCTTTCTCAAATCTCGGACGATATCAAAGATTGGTTGGCAAGTTGAATTATCTCATAATTATTAGACCAGACATCTCCTTTGCTGTTAGTATTGTAAGTCAATTCTTGGACTCCGATTAAGGCACATTGAGATGCAGTAACCCGAATTATCAAATACGTCAAGGCTGTGCTTGGAAGAGGTTTATTGTATTAGGACAAGGATCATGCTTAGCCAATTGGCTATGCTAATGTTGACTGGGCTGGTTCACCATCTGATTGAAGGTACACGGCTGGATATTGTGAATTGTTTAGAGGAAACTTGATCTCCTGGAAAAATAAAAAGCAGAATGTTGTGGCCTGTTCGAGTGCAGAGGCTGAATATAGAGCTATGGCCCTGACTACTTGTGAGCTGATATGGTTGAAGCAGTTGTTATGAGAATTGGGCATGACACAATCACAACGTATGAAATTGTTTTGTGATAATTAGACAGCAATGCATATTGTCTCAAACCCTATTTTTCATGAAATGACTAAGCATATTGAGGTTGACTGTCACTTTATTCTGGAAAAATTACAGTCATGAGATATTGCGACTACATTTATTGGGTCAAGTGATCAGCTGTTAAATTTGTGCGCCAAAGCACTTAAGGGTCCTCGGATAAATTACATTTGTAACAAGCTGGGCATACATGATATATATGCCCCAGCTTAAAAGGGAGTGTTGAAAATAATCCTGTTTAGGAAATGTATCAATTAGGAGATATATATCAGTCATGAGGGATAAATTAGGAGATAAATTAGGTAACAAAATATTTGATTGAGTTCATGATTTATATGGTTCATTATATCTAGACCTTTATTACTCTATATATAGAGCCTTTGTAACATAAATTGTATATATAAAAAGAGATACAATCATTACTTTTACACTTATCATGAAATGCTGAGCAAGTTTTTAAGAATCATTTTCATTAAAGAGTCACATTGGACATTATCAACTTTATCCAGCACGGAGAATATTCTAGATTGTACAGAAACTAGGAAATAAGTGAAATGATTTGTTAGTTAGTCATCATTGTCAATAGAATGCTTATTGTTGTCAACTGACAGCCCGCTTCCTTCAATTGCCATCTCTAAGACTCATCATATGATGATGTGCCACCTGAAGGGTCCTACGACCTATGGTTTATTAAACTTCAAACTTCTTATGGGTCTATGAAACCTAGTCACATTTTTGTCAAATTTTCTCTAGTTACCTTTCCCCAGTTGGAAAACATGACTATATTGCGGTACATACCAACCCATATTGTAGTCCATATGATGCTGAACCCACCTCGTATTGGCAAATGATGAATAAATTCATTGGTGTATGATGGTATGTATGGTTCGTGTTGCCGTTGATCCCGAGACATTGAGATGGATCGGTTTCGTGGAACTGCGAGATAACAAATAAGGGTGAGAGCTTACCGGATTGGCTCCGATCAGGCCCTCTGATGCTTAAGTTAGATAAGGTCTTCCAATGGACATGAAGGAAGCAGAAAGGATAATAGAGAGACAGAGTTTCCTCCTGGTCTAAGTGAATACCTTTAGGGGACCTTCGGACCTATTTATTACTGGAGCTTATTTTGGGATCATATCCCATCAAACTCGGGGTCGTGTTGACATAGCATAACAACCTTAGAGATGTGCTGTAATCTAGAACATAATGGAATCATGCGCACCTTTAAAGCAGGACTTGGAGATGTGCTGTAATTACCTGGCATGTGCACCTTTAAGGCAGGAGTACGGAGTTGTTTCTTTTGTAGGGAGGGTTCTACTAAGTTTGAATAAGTAGCCGAGGTCATTGAGTTGGGCTGAAAGGTGCCAATGTCGGAGGTCAGTCACTTTTGATCTGCTCTGCCCAACCTCTAGGTTTGCTCAAGGAAGCCCAACTAGAATGCCTTGGAGAATTTCTGGTTGTCGGATCAGCCACACAAGTCATGAGTTGGATGAATCCTCATGCCGGTCATTTTGTTGCCATAACAGTACCAATGCATGATCAGAATGCCCCTGTACTGTTGTAGTTCAAACTTTGCTTATCACTCCCTTTGTTTATAATTACTAGTATGGGCCAATGCTTCATGTTGTAATAAAGTTGCCATACCAATTTATCTTTTAATATTTTCTTTCTTAATAGGTCAAATATCATTGTGAGGGGTAATTTTATTTCCATAAATTGTATACCATAGATTATTCCTCTTTGGGTATTCTTAATAATACATTATAACTTCTTGTGTCTCCATATCATCATGGCAGTGTTGCTCTAGATGTGGTTCCGTTGATGTCAATGAGAACCTGCTGGGCTGCTTTAGATGCTTTAGGAGTTATCATCTGCGATGCATCGACCCCTTTTCAAAGGTTTACATTTAGTATTATGTAGTATTAAATGAAAATTTTCAATGAACATGTTAAATCTGATGATTTCCATTCTTTATCATGCATAGCATATTCCTCAGGAAAAATGGCAATGCTCAACTTGTATTCATGAATTTGAAGAGTCTATGCAGCAGCAAGTTCAAGAGACTAATAAAACAAAGAAAAATAAAAGGATTGAAGAGTCTGAGATCAGGAAAATTAATCTTCAATCACATAAAATGTTGTTAAGTACAAGACCATCTGGGGACAGCTCTACAAAGACAAGTTCTTCTGCAAATGATGCATCTCTTAACAAGCTAAAAAATATTACCCAGGCAGATGATTCATATACCTATTCTGATTCAGCATGCAAAGTCACATACATTGAAGGGAATTCAAGTTCTAAAGATATGAACTTGGGGATTGTAGGAAGATCGAGTTCCATATGTTTGGGTTCATTGACTGAAAGAAAAAATAGTTCTGGATTTGCAGAGGGTTGTGTTTCTGTTTTGCTGAATTCAGATAAAAAAAGCAGTGTTATATGCAATGATAAACATCCAAAAGAGAATTGCAGCACTCCCTTGATTACCTTTTCTAGGAGAGTTAAGAAAAAGCAAGATGTGGGTGAGAAATTTATGGGAGGGAATTTAAGGGCTGAGGAGAAACAGTGTTCAACTGGCCCCTGGAGCAATTCTGAAATAGGACCTAGTTGTAGATGTGAAGGATCAACTCAAAACTGCAGCTTCATGGATCATTCAACTAAAGTTGTTTTACCAGAACAAGCAGACTGTAGCCCATTGCATGTGGTTCAACAAGCCATGGTATAGTTTGACTTTGAACTTTGGCCAAGTCTTTCATTGAAATGTTTAAGTTGTGCACGTCTGTCTGCTGTTTTGTTGATTAGAAGCATGATAATATTTCTTCTACGGTTCTACCACTTTTTGAAAGGTTTGGATATATGATTTCTCGGTATACTTGATAGTTAATAATGTACTAGCTTTTGCCTGTGCTTTCACCAGTAGATTCTGATATAACTTATGGGCTTTGTTTTTTTCTATATACACTATCAAATGATTGTTTCAGCATGACATATTTCATAGAAAACAAAGCACAGGTAATGTTGCTGGGGTCAGAGCATGTATTAATACAGGTTTTCAAGACACTAGTTTTAGACTGTAGCATTTAAGTTTTACTAGCATATCCGCACTTGCATGGCATGATATGACAAAAAAATAAAGCACATACAAGCTCCAATTAAATGAAATATGTTATATATCGATTACTGCTTTGTGCAAATTTTAAATTAATGATTTATAAGTATCATATATCCATAAATATGTATTTTACAGATATATTTATATTCATTCTCATTAAAGTGGGCCTTGGTGCAATGGTAAGGTTGCCCCATTATGACCTAGGTGTCACTGGTTTGAAACACCTAAACAACCTCTCCTCATGTGGGGATAAGGCTGCATATATCTAAGTCTCCCCATAGCAGGTGCCTCGTGGCCACCTCTTTTTCCTTTGTAGGGTAGATTCCAATTGAATCCTTGCATATAAATGCATATGGATGGGAGATTGATAGAATTAAAGAAAGAAATTGGAGACATTTAAGATGAAATATCGGATTAAGTGGTGAGTTTGTCATGTTAGAATTGTATTCAGTAAGCTTTCATGAGTTTATCATATTTAATGCAAGCAGAATAAAGTAAATAAATAATATTAGTAAATGACTTAAGAATTAAGATGCTTGTACCTCATTTTTACGATACTAAGTAAAATTGTTGAAGAAGTCTATGGAAAATTCAAAATGGATCAACTTAAAATGAAGTTGCAAGATACAGATTAAAATCAAAAGTAGTTTCTTTACCCATACATTGTGCATGCCTTACATGTGCACCGATTCTACTTTGAATATTTAGAGATGGTTATAAATTTTAAGTAAGGTCCGCTTCCGATTACCAATCTAAGGATTCTTTATGGGGAAAGAAAATAGTTAGGTGTGTAATGAGCTAAACAGAGCCGAGTATGAGGCTTCTTAGCTTGGTTTCATATATCAAAATAGCTGCTCGAGCTTGAACCGAGCTTCACATAGAGTGCCCAAGCTTGGCTTAGCTAAGCTTTCAACTGAGATTTAGCTGAGCTGAGCCAAGCTTTTTACTATTTTCAAAGGAATTGGTGTTCAAGCATAGCTCATTTATGGAGTGGAGCTTTGCAAAATGTTTGAGCTTGGCTTGATTTCTAGTCAAACTAAGCTTAAATTAGTAATTAGTGAGCCAAGCTCAAGCTGCTCGTGAAATGAAATGAGGGTGTTGGTAGCTGGGGAATAAATTAGAGGGAATTCACGATAGGAGTGGAGTAACAATCTAAAGTCCTTTTTTCTTCTTTTAGTTAAATGGTGAGAGGAGGATACCACTGTGAGAGAGGTAGAAAGAGAGATGATGGCAGCAAAATTATAAGAAATAGTAGCAGTATGAGCCTGTCCAATGTTATGAAGTTATAACAAGGAATGCCAAATTGATCTAAACCAGGTGGTTCGACCCATACTGAATCGAACTGACAACCTAGGATGGTTCGGCTATGTGGATCCATTCAAGTAATAAATCATTTCATCACCCTTTTTTTTGCGGAGACATGTCACCTCTTTGGGAGCCTTTGAGGGCTCTCTCTGGCTCTCTCTGATTTCTCCACCTTACAATCCCTCCTTCGCCGTGTCTTGCTTGCCGTTGACAATCGGTCCCTAATCTCGAGTCTTATCTTGACATCGATCCATGTGCAATTGCTGCTTGACCTCGTCCTCGTCAACGACATCACCATCCTCACCTCCACCCTTCTCCACGACAACATTGTTCTCTCTCTATCTCTCTCAGGTGTCCTTTCATTTCTTTCTTCTTCTCCCCCCACCCCCCCTCTTTCTCTTTCTCTATCTTCCATCTGCTCCTCCTTCTCCCCTTCCCCCTTCCTCTTCCTATTTGGTTATGCTCTATAATGGCATAGTACGACCCTTACTGTACTGTACCAATAGCTGACCGGAATAGATCATGGTATCGGCTCGGCAAATCTTGATTTTATAATGAGACAAGAATTTGACCACTATAACGAGGGCGACATTTAATGTAAGAAGTTTTAGAGGATCCAAAGATCATATTTTTATGCACTCATAATATGTTGACACGTCATTTGTCAATTGGAAGGGTGCACTTCTATGACTCCTAATCATATGCTGCCACATTTTGTCAGAAGTGAGCACTTGTACCACTGTTCAACGAGGTTAGGAATGCAAACAAGCCAAACTGAGTATCAGCTGCCTGGGCTTGGCTTGCCATATAAACAAAATGCTCGAGCTTGGCTTGAACTTGAGCTGATGCATTCTGTTCAAGCTTGGCTTGTTCTGAAATCTTTTTGAGTTCATCTCATTTCCTAACTGATCCGAGCCTAAACTGCGGTGCTATTGAGCTGTACATGAGCAGCTTAGATCATTTGCAAATAAAGATGCTATATATGGAAACTATAGAATGATCATGATAGCAGAGAACATAGACTAGTAACAGGCTGGTTGAGATTGTTGTTAAAGGAAGGAAAGAGAAAATCAAGGCAAGAGGGTGTTAAGTGAATAAAAATGGACTTGGATGCATCTGGTCCTTGTTATGTTGACTAAAATAAATATAGAAAGAGGAAGGCAAAACTGGAAATTTCTAAAATAAATATAGAAATAATATCCAACAGAAAATTAAAAAAAAAAAACAAATAAACAGAAGACTGAAACAAAATCTGAAGTGGTGACACTAAAAAATAAATAAAATTTAGCGGAACATTTGATGGCTGGTGTAATGCCATCTATCAATATATCTGATTATCCTTTTTATGCGAGTTGTTAAATAGATGTCTGATTTTGGTTTATTTACCTTTCTTCTGTCTCTAGAAAGAAAGATAACCAGTCAGGAATATGCATGAAAAAGAGTAGATATACCTATATGTTTTTGAACTGATAGGACGGTGGCATGACAATTATCATGTATGTGTGTGTGTGTGTGTGAGAGAGAGAGAGAGAGAGAGAGAGAGAGAGAGAGAGAGAGGTGGATCAAGATGGGAAAAAAATAGAATCTGTTTTCATGAGGGGAGGGTGATGTTAAAATTGGTAGGATGGTGTGTTAAGAAAATCTAAATGATATAGCACTTTTTGCTAGGCAGCATCAATAAGTTGTGCAAGAGAGTTTCTTAGTATCTTCCCTTTTCAGAAAAGAAATAAACTAGTTACCAAATTGGTTATGATATATGAGAGAGTTGTTGAATGCCAGCTATGTTACATGGACTTAGGTTTGCATGTTGTCTATCAGATCCTTTCAATATTTAAGAATTGCTTCTTATGAAGCCATGTGCGGTAGTCATATTAACATCGATTTTTAAGTGTTCATGCGGGTATTTTAGGCTAAAATGAAGCATCTGTGTATCATAGCGTGCAAGAGTGATGTATATTAGATGCAGATAATTAATCTGGTCTTCTTGGACAAGAATAATTTTGTTAGTTGGGTATTTTAGGCTAAAATGAAAGCATATGTATATCATAGGGTGCAAGAGTGTTGTATATTATATGCAGATAATTAATCCAGTTTTCTTGGAAAAGAAAAGTTTTGTTAGCAGGAGTTGCTTGATTAGGTTCAGTTGGGTTGACAGGGGACATGAGATGGTCGGTTTGAGAATGTTTTTTTCTGGATGGACGAGGGATCACATGCTCACACAAAAAAAATCTATAATGCATAATGCATTGTTTGGCACATAAAGAACTCCAGAACATGGAGTATAGGAAGTTTTGGGAACAAAAATTGAAAGACATACTACTTGTAGTATATTCCTAAAATTCAAAATGCCTTCTTTAACATAGGCTACATAGCAGAGATTCTAATCATCTGCAAAAACTGAAAAGAATTGAAAATTAAAAAATGCAAATATCAGGGAGATTAAGAAGTATATTAATGCATTTTGACAATATTTCATTATGTCTCTATCATAAGGCATATAATGTTGGAAGTTTTGGCAAAAATTTGAAAATTGTTTCAAGGTCATGAATGGCACTAGTCAAACAACACGCTTTCTCATCTGTCAATATAGGAGGTGGGCAATAAAGCATTGCTCTAAATAATGAGTCTTTTGCATTAATGAATGTGAACCACAATAAGCAACTATAAGCATGCATAAACTGTCTTATCCCACACTTTATATATTTCTTGTCTGTACAGTGTTACTATCTCAGCATCCTTCAATAATTCATAGCAAACGCTAGATCCAGTCATTCACTATGAGACCAAATCCTTCTAGATCTTCTCTGTTCCCCTCTGTCCCTATCTATGCTAAGTTGCTAACCTTCTGACAAGCAACTCCTGATTTATACATTCTACTGTACAATCCAAACACTGGAGTGGAGCGTGTTCATGTAGCTCTTTGCATCATGGTGTTTCCTCAATACTTAGTATGTGCACCACATGAGCCATATTTTTTCTAGGGTTGTATATCCTGAAGTGTGTGCATTACCCACATGCTTGCATATTTCTTAAAAATTTTTGCTGCCCTCATAGATGGTTTAACCATTTTAGTTGCCTGTAATTGATTGAGCTATGGCAGGGTTAAGTAGATGAATATGCCCATATATTTGTGTTTTTCTTTTTTTTTCAATTTCTATTTTAGAAATGATGATTGACATAAAATTGAGTTGATGCAAACATATATTGTCTATATAAGTTATAGTCCAAGGGAAAAATTGTCTCATGTGAATATTGCTGGACAGATGGATGATGTCAGAAAAGATGTTGCAGCTGAACCTGCTCCTGAAGGAAGCGCTGAAACAAAAAGGTAAATTTCTTTTAGCCTAGCATTCTTCATATGTTCTATGTTGCAATGAAAGATGACTGATATTTTTTCATCAAACAGTGCTAGGGAGACTGGTGAGAAATTATCTCTTCAATATTCTGATATTCCAGAGAAACCAAAATTGGGTCATCAGGATCCATTGCCTTCCCAACCTGCAGGACATGTTCCTGAAGATCCATCTGAAAAACTTGCAGCTGCACATACAACTGGTGCCATCAGAGACTCCATTTTAGTGCATGAATCTAGAGGATCAAGCTCATTGGGAAATATGTTAGTTAATACTATAAAGAGCTCTGAGAAAGCAATCACATTATATGGCGTTTCAAAGGACAGGAGTCACCTGAGAAATTCGGAATTTTCTATTGCCCTTCCTGCATCTACTAGTCTAACCAAAATAGAATCAAGAAAATCAGCATCAAATGTCATGCCTGAAAATCTTTTGAAGTCACAAAGTTTACCAACTCGAAGTTGTGGCATTGTTATGGCAGGTAAGGAAACTGATGGAAAAGTTGATGAACTTAAGTGGCTTGAAACACTTTCAAAAGAACTGCAGAAAGGAAAAAATATATGCTTATCTGTGGAGCAAAGTGTTATCAACTGCGAACAAGCATCCGATGGAAGGGCTTCCCCTTTGTTACCAGTTAGTTCATCTGTGCAGAGTCAACATGATCAGGTGAATTGTAGAATAAGAATTACTTATATAATTTTATATCTCTTCTGGGTTCAGCAGGGGTGGGGTTGCCAGCAATCTCTGCAATCTTGAGACGATGTCAAATTAAATTATCAGCATAGTCATGCACCGGCCAGCTCCCTGTAAAAAAAGAAGTATCCATGCTTGCTTTCTGCATCTCGATCCTTTGTTTTGCTATGACAATATGAAGGGAAAGATGATCGATATTTCTGGTCTTGATGCAAGATTTCAAACTAAAGTTTGGAAATTTGAATATTTGCTAAACTTACATTGTTTTTTATTCTAATATTATTTTTTCCTTTCTTTTTTCTTTTGTTGGTACTTGATTGCAGGATGCATCAAGGGAGTTTAGGAATCAGACAACTGGATCACAGGGTAGAGCATTTCTGACAAAATCAATTGACACTGACTATGAAAAGCAAAAACATGGAGAGACGACAGACAAGTTTTCTTTTTCTACTGGTTTTCTAGGTCTGCCATTGAACATGGAGGGACCAGATGTCTCTGTTAAGAATTTTCAGAGCACACATTCATCATTGAATTTTAGTATTAAAGACACTGTTCATGAACTCAACAAGCAACTTCCATGGCCTAGCATTAATGAGAATACTTCTGTATCAAAGCAAAAACAGATAGTTGACAATGTTAATAGTGGTTCGCAGATGTTAGAAGAGAGGGAAGCCTATCTGTTAGATAAGTTGAAGAGCCATGCAAATGAATGGTCAGAAGAAGAATTAGATTTTCTCTGGATTGGTGTGAGAAGATACGGGGTTCACAAGTGGAAGGCAATGTTAAGGGATCCAAAACTTTGCTTCATGAAATCAAGAGTCGCAGAGGACCTAGCTGAGAGATGGAATTTAGAACAAAGAAAGCTTCTGAATGGCACACTACTCCAGTCTGGAAGACCGTCTGGACCAGATATTTCGTTGCTGCCTTTTATGAATGACTCTTGGTTAGCAAAACCAGTGCCGAGTAACCACCATGGTGGGAATGGTCCCTGGTCAGCACGTTCAGAATTCCCTATGCTCACAGCGGAGCCTAAACTTTCTCTAGGAGGTATATATCTTCAGAATGAGAACACCCTCAAGAGAAATCCACTTCATTCATTAGGCCTAGGTACGGTTAATCCTCTGACAAGTGCAAGTCTGCTAACAGATTCCATCATCGGCAGCTTCCCGGTAGGTTCTTCTTACCCAGGCTCAGGGATAAGTCACCAGAAGTCTTTCAATGCTCACAACACAAGGTATGACTGTGAATCATCTTCTTCGTCCCAAAAGTCAGTCGAAATTTTGACTCGGGATCACCAAACAACGAGTCTGCCAGCAAGCAGTAACCTCCCCCATTGGCTCAGGGATGTGGTGATCCCGCAAACAAAGCCAAGCAATTCAACATTGCCTCCTGTTTCCCTTGCACATTCTGCAATCATGCTTGATGACGACCCAAGGGTGGATCCACCTGCTCCACCTAAAGATTCTCGGGGACGGGGAATTCTAAAGAGAAAGAACGTGGCATCTGGTAATCATGCCAGCGGTGTGAGGGTGTCGGACAATCCAGCATCCATGAATGAGCATCCGATGGGAAAACAACCTGCTGTTCTTCCAGCCCTGGGTGTGAAATTTCAGACGCCAACTTTGGTTAATGCAAGTTCAAGTCTGAATGGTGTATCCAATTTGAATAAGAGCAGTTTATGTCCTGCTGGACCAAGTAACTTGGTTGTTATTGATAGTGATGCTTCTTCTGAGGAGACGATATCGGACAGCTAGTTGTGCAGGTTGGTAAGTCGCACAGGGTTTTGTTCCGAGCCTGTACAGTTTTTCTGTGTATAAATGAGCTGTTAATTTGTTGTCCATATATTCTTTTGGAACTAATCCCCATCTCGTTCTGTTTACAATATTGTTTTCTCTCTAATTTGATACAGCATCTATTTGATAATTTGCCAGAAAATGGATTGTGTGCCAGCATTTGCAGGAGGTAGGATATGCTCGCGGTGGAGCTCATTATTGAACTTTGGAACGATTCAATGCGTTGGTTGGTGCAGCATGGAAATGACCCTACCCTACTTATTTGCATGTTTAATGTTTTGCAGTTTATTAGTCAACTTCTTGATAAATCCAACAACATCATGTTCTTTGTCATGCATAAAGCCTCCGGTCCTTTGTGCAATACAAAAATCAATTCTATGAACCTAGGCTAATCTAACTAACCTGAACTTTAAACATCTCGCCATTCGGCCAAGCCCATCCAAAACACAATAAAGTTCACCCATAAACATGACCTGATTTGCCCCAACCCTGTAACCATAACCCGGAACCCATAACCGACCCCTCTTGTTGGTAGATCCATGCTTAGGCTCATGTCCGCAACCCCAGATCCTTCCTATTTCATAAACTGGAGCCAACTTAACTAGTTAAAGGCCGACTCCACGCAACCCGGCAAACCGAAAAAGCCCATTCAAATTCCAAATATCCATGCCTTCGAGGCCCATTTACGAACGCTCTCAAAACGGTATGATTGGCCACCCTACAAAATCATCTTACGGTCGCCTCACATTCACGTGATTCCAACTACGTGCCCGACAAATCCTCAACCATTCCCGTCAAAACTCTCATGGTTGAGGTTAACAGAGAAACAAGAGAAAAAAAATGCTTCTCTACAAAAGAAGAAACCTCGAAACTTAAATAGTGTCCTCCCCAATGGTGATGATAGGGGTGCCAAAACCAATGGTGATGATAGGGGCTAACCAAGGTTTCTTCTAGAAACCGTGACCCAATATACTCAAAATATACGATCAACCTCCCAAAATTCAGTATGCTCAAACAGCGGGGGCAAAAAAAAAAAACTTTATGAGAAAAAGTTGCAGATTTTACAATGGAATAAATAATAGATTCTCCTCCTTGTTTTCTTTGAGAACGGGAAGGATTAGGGAAAGGAGAAAGGAAACCGAAAGGAGAAGAAAAAATACGGACTTTAGAAAGAGGGTGGTGATGGAGCGAGTTATGACACGGTCATCTTCTCGTCTTCTTTTTTTTTTTGCTTCTTATTTTTCTAACATGGACTCATTTCTCACTATTATTATTGTTATTATATATAGGAGGAGGCGAGGAGATTCCATGAAGATTTCCTTTTTTTCTTACCGTATTACATACAACAGCACAAGATGATGATGTTTCAAACATAGTTCCACTGATCAGAGAGTCACCATCATTCAATGCATCTGATGGTCTGACTCAGCTTTACTTGATGCTGGCTGAAATATCACCGCCTTTGATTCTAAGATCATCCTATGCCCTAAATTTGGTGCATAAAGAAAATAATTGGCAATAATGATTGTCATTTAAGATAAAATCTATGTTGTTCACCGATGCAAGATAGTATTTTCTTTTATTACTTTGAATCTTTGAACCAATTAGAAAAATAATGCCATTTTTTTTTTGTTTGTTATGCATTGCTATTTTCTATCATAATAATAAATAATAGCCGGATTGTGTTAAAATTATAGGTGGAAGTGAGATATTTTATAGACAAGATGCAAATCACATGGGCAACTCAAAGGAATCTGTCCAAGTGCAATGATTGGAGATGATGGGAGTCATTCACATCCGGTTCGAGTTGTATCGGAAGAGTGATTGATCTTTTTTTTTTTTTTTTTCCGATGTCAATCATTAGATCGCATCTTGCATAGCTTTCGAAGCCCTTCAACATCTCTCTTCCATCCATCAATATAGATCATGAGGCAGACGGTGCACTTTAAAAGCTGTGAAAATGCTATCCAATGGTTCATGTGCACAAAGGTTACGACCCACTCCCATAATTTGCACCCTCAGCCCCTTTTGGCATAAGTAAAAATAATCTGCATCAAATGCCATGGCATAAGAATTCCATAGGTAAGTGACGAATGAGCTTTAACGGATGGAATTGCTTAGATAGCTGACATTAGTTCGCTTTTCGAAACTCTTCTGGATAGGTTCTATTGGGGATAATTCCGCTCCTATCGAAATCCAGTTCGATGCTCTGCCTAATGCAACCAGTAGTCACGGAAGAGCTTCAACGGACGCATCTTAGTCGAACTCCTCAGCGACCGAGCTTCTTCGGACTCTCAATGTCCGGACCAAATTCCTTCAGCCGATCGAACTTCTCAGCGGCCGAGTTTCTTCAGACTCTCAGTGTCCAGACCGAACCCCTTCAGTCGGTCGAACTCCTCAGCGGTCGAGCTTCTTTGGACTCCTAGTGTTCGGACTGAACCCCCAACAGCCAAGCTCCTTCGAACCCGTTCAGTCGGCCGAACTGCTTAGCGGTCGGGCTCCTTGGATTCACAGGAGTCGAACTCCTTCCGAGCCCCCCTTCGGCCAAACTCCTCTTGGAGTCCGAGCTTCTTTGAAATTGGTATATGCTCGAGTCCACCAGCCAACACCTGCTTCCTCGAGCTATGGCTGTCGGACCTCGACGGTATGACTGCCATTATCAGTCTGACGATGTCACTCTCTCCGTAACTAGTCCTATGCGGCCCACAACCGAACGATATGGCCACCACCACTGACGACACCACTCTCTCTGTAACCAGTCCCATGCGGCCCATGACCTATCAGTATGGCTGTCACTATCCATCTGACGACGCCTTCCTCTCCATATCGAACTCCATGCGGCCCCAACGGCTCTCTACCAAGCGGTATGGCCGTCACCATCAATTAAGCTCCGCCTATAAAGGACCCTCCAAATATGCTAACTCTAACCTCTAACCTCTGATCTCTAAGCTCTCCTCTTCTTCTCTAAGCTCGGCGGAACTCATTCCCGAGCACTCCATTTCTGTTGATCAGAGATCGTCGGAGGGTCCTGCCGGAGCCATCCCCCTCGGCTCCGAACGGGACTTTGTTTTGCAGGTCCCGATGGCGACCTCATCCACCTCCGCTCCAGCTGATTCCGACGACGATCAATTTCTGCGTCAACAGATTGGCGCTAGAAGGAGGGCCGAACCTCCAAGATCCTCTTATTCTTAAAGGAGTGCTCGATGATGATCTCTCTCTCCCCTCTCCGGAGATCTCTCTTCTTCCTCTCTAGGGTTCATCTCTCAGGAGAAAATGCCTCCTAGGAGGACCTTGACTTGGCACTTGATGGCCTCCACAGCCTGATCCCCTTCAGATCCGTCCGCTTCTGCTCCAATCCGGATGGCCTAAGTTTCATCTGTGGCCAAGGTGGATGCGGAGTAGTTTAACCTGCTCATCCAGCAGGTTCGTGGCCTCACGGAGGTGGTGTAGGCGGTGCACCGACAGATCCTGACACCAGCTCAAATGGCGCGGGACTCCTCAGAGCCATGCGGTCCGGCCCAAGAACGACCGACTTGGGCTACCCGACCTCCGATCCCCGGAAGGGAAGGCGAAGGAGGGAGAGCCCCTGCTCGGACCGTGGCTCGACCCAGGGGGAAGCCTCGCACCCATTCTGCCAGAAGACTTTGGAGATCAAAGATCGTGAAAACCTCTTAGTTCGAAGGCTCTTAGAAATGAGCCGGTGAATCGAGGAGCTCCGTCACACTTCCTCCTTCCGTGGTAATGACATTTATACTGACCCTCCCTTTTCGTAGAAAATTATGCAAGAGCCGACCCCGCCGAACTTCAAGCTTCCGCAACTCGAGAGTTACGATGAAACCACCGATCCGATCGACCATCTGGAAGCCTTTCGGACAACGATGTTGCTCTATGGTGCGCCAGACGCCATCTTGTATCGGACTTTCCCCTCTACCCTTAAGGAGGCTGCCAGAAATTGGTACTCAGCGCTTAAGCCGAGTATCATCTTATCATTTGACCAGATGAGCCAATAATTCGTGGCCCACTTCATCAGTAGGCATCCACGCCGAGGCTCGGATTTCTTAATGGCCATTAGGCAGAAGGAGGGGGAACCTATCCGGACTTATATCATCCGATTTAATACTGCCGCATTAGAGGTCCGAAACCTGGATCAGTCAGTCGCCATGGCCGCCCTCAAGGACGGCCTTCAGAAGAATGACTTGCTGTTCTTCTTGGAGAAGACGTATCCCAAAAATTTTACAGATATATTGGCTCGGACCGAAAGTTATGCCCGAACTGAGGAGGCTTTCGAAGCTAAGGACGGCGAAGCTAGCGGCAAGCGGTGAATCAGCGGGCCAAGCAGGCCCACCGAAGTAAGGAAGCGGACTGAAGCTCGGCCGTGCTCCCGGACTCCTCCTAGTCGCGGGCGAGCTCGAACTCCCCCTCAAGCTCGGAGGCAGGGAACCCCTGATGGAAGGGCACGCCGAGGTTCCCCCCGACGATGATTCCACAACTACGCCCCCCTCAACGCTCTGAAGACCCGAGTGCTAATGGAGATCAAGGAACGACTTTCGAGATCGGAGAGAATGCGTTTCCATCCTAGCAGACGTAATCCCAACAAGTTCTGCCTCTACCATCGTGACCACGGTCACGACACTGAGGAGTGCATCCAGCTCCAAGACGAGATCGAAGAGCTCATCAGGCGAGATAGACTTGGCTGATTCCTATAGAGACGACTTGAAGAGCGAGAAGATCGGCTGAGGGCATTATCGCCAAGTGAAGAAAACCAGCAAGAAGATTGGCCGCCTCTTGGCATCATCAACACTATCTCGGGGGGATTTCAACAAGGAGAGGCCAGCGGATCCGAGGGATCGGTAAAGAGGCGGAGGACCATGAAGCCCGTGACCTTCACCGAGACGGACGGCCAGGGGATCCAATTTTCGCACAATGACGCGGTTGTAATTTCTTTGAACATTGCTGACTACGATGTACGCCGCATTTTGGTGGATAATGAAAGCTCAACCGACGTATTGTTTTACGATGCCTTCTCAAAAATGTTCCTACCCGAGGACCGCTTGAGGCCTATGAACTTTCCGCTGGTAGAATTCACTGGCAATACTATACCAGTCGAAGGCGTGATAACTTTGGCTGTGACGACAAGGCAACACCCGAGATTGGCCAAAACGTAGGTCAACTTCCTGGTCGTGAGGACTCTGTCCGCCTATAATGCGATTCTCGACCGACTTGGTCTAAATGCACTTCGGGCGGTGGTATCAACCTGTTATTTGAAGATGAAGTTCTCGATGAGTCGCGGGATTGAAGAAGTCAGAGAAGATCAGGCTCTGGCGAGGCATTGTTATTCGATCGCCCTACATAAAAAAGAACGGTCCGATCCTGATCTTGTTGACGGCCTGGATGTCCGCGATGACCTCACGGAGGAGAGAGGCGAGCCTATGGAGGACCTCATCTCTGTTCCCTTAAATGACGGAAACTCGGAGCACACTGTGCAGATTGGCTCCAACTTGGCGAACGAGGTTCGAAAGCAGCTCGTCGCCTTCCTCAGGAGAAATGCAGACGTCTTCGCCTGGACCCCAGCGGACATGCCGGAGATTGACGCCGAAGTCATGGAGCATCAGCTGGCCGTCGATCCAAGGCACCGGGCGATAAGAGAAAAGATGCGCCACCATGCCTCGAAGAGGCAGAAAGCGATCGCCGAAGAAGTAGACAAGCTCTTCCAAGTCGGACTCATTTGGAAGGTTAATTATCCGACCTAGGTCTCGAATATGGTCCTCGTCAGAAAGGTGAATAATAAGTGGAGGATGTGTATCGACTTCAAAAAGCTGAACAAGGTTTTCCCGAAAGACAGCTACCTCCTACCCAGGATCGACCAGCTGGTAGATGCGACCTCGGGCCATGAGCTCCTCATCTTTTTGGATGACTTTTCTGGTTATAACCAGATACGGATGGCGCCCGAGGATGAAGAGAAGACCGTCTTCATTACTGATCGTGGTCTTTATTATTACAGGATTATGCCGTTCGGACTCAAAAATGCAGGAGCCACTTACCAGCGCTTGGTTAATAAGGTCTTCAAAGAGCAGATCGACCGCAACATGAAGGTGTACGTGGATGATATGCTCGTCAAAAGCCGAGCTTCGACAGACTACCTCATTGATCTTAAAGAGACTTTCGGTGCACTTAGGAAGCACAAGATGAAGCTAAACCCGACCAAATGCCCCTTTGGCGTGACCTCCGAAAAATTTATAGGGTTCATGGTGTCGAGATGCGGAATCGAAGCAAATCTCGAGAAAATCCGAGCCATTCGAAAGATAATTTCTCTGAAGATAATCAAGAAAGTTCAGCGCCTGACCGAAAAGGTGGTATCCCTAAATCATTTTATCTCAAGGTCGGCCAAACGATGCACGCCCTTCTTCCAAGTTCTCAGATGATCGAAGGACTTTTGCTGGATGGCAGAGTGCCAACGGGCATTCGAGGAGCTTAAAAACTACTTTGGCTTACCCCCACTGCTAGCAAAGCTCGAACTCGGAGAAAAATTATTCCTGTATCTAGCTGTCTCCCTGATGACCCTGACGGCAGTCCTGGTTAAGGAAGAAGCAAGGATGCAATGACCGATCTACTACGTGAGCCGGGTCCTGAAGGATGCAGAGATCAGATACTCTAAGATAGAAAAACTAACTTACTCTCTTTTAATTGCTGTCAGGAGGCTCCGACCTTACTTTCAGGAGCACACTGTAATGGTCCTCATGGACCAACCAATAAAAGCAGTCCTTCACTGGATGGATGCCTCCGGAAGAATCGTGAAATGGGCAATTGAGCTCACGAAGTTCGACATCAACTACCGACCCAGGCCGTCGATCAAGGCCCAGATATTGGCTGATTTTATGGTGGAATGCACCATTCCAGTCGAAGCCGAGCTTGGACAGAGCGGGGCCGACACCAAAGTGAGGCCAAGTCTGGACAAAGCCGAGCTATCGCAGCCAAACCTCCCCGAAGGCTTTTGGGCTTTGCACGTGGATGGTTCGTCCAACCCTGCTGGAGCTGGTGTAGGCTAGGTCTTGGTCAGCCCCAAAGGAGTCGTCGCCGAGTACGCGCTACGCTTCGAATTCTCCGCGACCAACAATGGAGTCGAATATGAAGCGCTGATTGCCGGATTAAAGATAGCAAGGGAATTAAAAGTAGATTGGCTTCAAGTCTACAGCGATTTTTAGCTGATGGTCGGTCAAGTCGATGGCAGCTACGAAGCACGGGAGGAAGGCATGGCGAGGTATCTCGAAAAAGTAAGGGGTTTGGCCCGACCTTCAATAGTTTCGACATTCAGCATATTCTAAGGGCGGAAAATGTGAGAGCCGATTTTCTCTCCAAGTTGGCCACTTCAGCCCCGGCCAAGCTACCTAAAAAAGTATTTTTGGAAATTTTGAAATGCCCAGCCATGGAGGAATCTCAGGCCATCCTGCAGATGGAATTCGAGTCCAACTGGATCGACCCATTGGTCGCCTATCTTAAAGAGGGGGTTCTTCCTCACGATCGAAAAGAAGCTCGGAAGCTCAGGAATCAGGCCTCCCGCTACATTCTATATGAAGGCAAATTGTATAAGAGGTCGTACTCCCTTCCGTTGCTGAGATGTCTCCAATCTTCAGAGGCCAACCTCGCATTGTGGGATGTACACAAAGGACTTTGCGAAAGCCACGTAGGAGCCAGGTCCCTATCGCAAAAACCACTTCGGTAGGGGTACTACTGGCCGATCTTGTTTCACGACTCCATAAAATATGTGAAGAAGTGCGACCGCTGTCAAAAGAATGCCAGCGTGCAAAGGCAACTGACATCCGAGCTTGCTCCGCTCAGCACACCTTGGCCATTTGCGCAGTGGGGAATGGACATACTCGGCCCCTTCCCAATAGCGTCCGGGCAACGAAAGTTCCTCCTGGTCGCGATCGATTATTTCATCAAGTGGGTCGAAGTCAAACCACTAGCGAAGATCACTGAGATCAAGGTGCAGGACTTCATCTGGAAGTCACTAGTCTGTCGGTTTGGCCTGCCCCGAACCCTTATAACCGACAATGGACGGCAGTTCATTGTGGCAAGATTCATCGAATTCTGCGAAGGACTGAACATCTCCCACCGCTTCACATCGGTGGCTCATCCGCAAGCCAATGGAAAGGTTGAGGTGACCAACCGGATCCTACTGCAAGGCATCAGGACAAGACTCGACAGGGCTAAGGAAGCTTGGGTGGACGAACTCTACCACGTTCTCTGGGCATACCGAACTACTCAAAGGACGTCGATCAGAGAGACACCCTTCGCCTTGGTCTTCGACACGGAGGCAGTTATCCCGATTAATTTTTGGCTTCCATCCGCACGAGTCGCGGGCTTTGACGAGCAGCTCAATCCCCAGGACCTCAGAGTTAACCTCGACTTGCTGGAAGAAAAAAGGGAGGAGGTCCGTATTCGAATGGCAGTCTACAGATAGAAGGTGGCCCAGTACTACAACTCCAAAGTTAGGGGTAAGACGTTCAGAGTGGGAGGACCTAGTGCTTCGACGAGCCAAAGGGCAATTGAAAAGGCTAGCCAGAATCAGAAAATTATAGAGACTCTTGGTGTGCCAATTGTAAGAGGTCCATGATGCATCTCTTGCAGTTGGTCATAAGAGACATTCAGTATCTTGCACGTTCCCTGTTTCTGGGCCACAGGGATCTGGCATTTTCCAGTTGAAGGCCATCCGTGTTGGAGGTTATACACACTTAACATACTGCAAGTTTATCTTAGTTTCTTGCTGTGCATTGCCTGATTAATTCTTCCAAATTTCTACTTCTCCACATTTTGGCAAATCTATCCCACATTTTCTTTTTTCACCTTCATATGTGTCTTTGCATATGTTCTACAGTTGAGTCAGTAAGATCTCTCAAATTACTTTTAGATTGTAGATACGGTATTGAACATTTTCTTCTGTTGAAGCCACTTTTGGATTTCTGCTACACTAGAACTTCTCACAAGATAGTTACTCAGATGTAATTCTACTCGTCTTTACCGTCTTCTTTGTTGTTCATTAACTTGGTGAAGTTGCGATGCTTTAGCAAAGAAACATCCTGGCAAAATATCTTTCATAAAAACTCATCATTGTCTGTATGAACTATTAATGTACCCAAAATTTTCTTTGTAAAGATCTATAATGTTATTGAAGGTTGTACACCAATATTGCGCAACCTAGATACAAAAGTATGCATGGCATAGTCTGGATGGTGCTCAATAAGTGCATTATTGTACATTTTTTTGAAAATACTGATGGGCAAATTTCACCAGGAAAACTTCCCTTGAAATATTTTATATGATATCCTCAAATCTGCTCAAAGGAACAGAAAACAATTGCCTATTGTCATATAATAACCAACATTGCCCACTGTTCTGGATCCAACCCCTTGTAGTGTTTCTCCAACAACTAAGTTTTAAAGCTTGCAGTATCTGATTTAACATTTAGAGTAATAAGGTGTCTTTTCTTATTATCAAAACTTAGCAACAGAACTGACCCATAGCTGGCAAAATTCTGTTACCTGCCTAGCAGTCCATAAGTTGCCTATATTTATTTATAATATTGTTTCCTGATACGTCTGAAATGAAATCTTAACTAATTCAATAATGACCCATAATTGGCAGAGTTCCATTACCTAGCTTGCTGTCTATAACTTGCCGAACTTTAATCATAATATTGTTTCTTGACACATCTGAAATGAAATCTTGACTATCAAATGCCATCTCTCAAACATTCTTTTTCAGACCTTCCACTTAGAGCACATGCGAAAGATGCTCAATCTCTTTTGACCTTTATTATTAATTGGTTCCATGATCCAAACTAGCTAGGCATGGAAATCAGCTTCATCTAGAAGTTAATGCCTTGCAAAGTATAAAAACAATGGACACGATATATACTTCTGGTTAGCCAACTGTTTGATGTCTTTCTTTTCTGATTCATGAGTTTGAATCACCAACCTTTTAATGTCTTGCTATCCTGATTGGTAGGTTTGACATCAACTTCTTGCCAAATTTCAACTGTAAAGAACCTGTGCTATGTGATAGAGAATAGAAATAGGGGAAATCAAGAAAAGGAATGAAAACAAGAAATATTGAGTCAGGATTTGAAGGGAGAAATTCACATAGAAAGAAACCAGAAGGTGGATTAGAAGTTAGATGTGGTACAAGTTTCTGACATACAGACTCGTGACTACTAGTAAGTGATATTTTTCGAGATTGAGTCAACTTGTGATGGAGCAAGGGGAAGGTTCCAAGTTTATCATGTCCCAGTTCTACTAGATTCCATCTTGAGTTAGCTTTTAGACAATACTCTGTGCATGCACCAGAACTTCCTTCACACTGTTGCTTTTATGCTTTTCTCTGTTCAGTGATGTTTAAACTTTGTTATAATGGTATGACCTTAATTTTATAACATAAAACCTTAATCCAATCTTGGCCAATTTGTGTATGGATTAGCCGTGAGAAATATTTCCTAATCATGACATTTAAAGCTCTGACATATTGGTGATAAAATAGGATTAAATAGTGGAAACTTCTGTACCACAAAATGTGGAACATGGAAGATTATTTTCTTTCTGTGCTGCAGAGGATACTACATTTTCATTTCTTCGGCACCATAACTGGGACATCCTAATTATGGAGGCTCTTCTTCATGTTCCTTCCAACGACGAGAAGCACCAGACATTACGAATAAGCCTCACCAACGATTTCCCTCTCAGTTCTCCTGTGGAATGCCAGGATTGCAGATCTCCAGAATCAGAGACTCCAGAGAAGTGAACCTGGCTTCTGAGTGTGAACATGCCTTTTGCCTTATAATGGAAATCCTCAGACCATGCTTTGTATATAACATACAAGAATAAATTGGAATTAGATGTTGCGAGGATTTTAAGGCCCACTGTGGATGCTGTTTTTTTCTTGTTTTTTTAAAAAAGAAAGAAAGAAAGAAAAAAGAGAGAGAGAGGTTGCAGTGAATTATATTTCAGATCTCCTGCTTGTCACTAATGTCGTTATAAGTCAAACATGATTTGAAGGCACATTTATCTAGTGGAGTTCTGAATGGTCTGCAACAATAAGTTCAGCAAAGATAAATCAAGTTTGTCGCCATTTTTAAAAGATAGAACTGTGTTGAATTTTCTTCTATTATTACTCTGTTTTCATTTTAGATGGAACCGTGTTGGGGTCTTTGTAAAGTGCTTACAGAGTTGACCCATGGAGGACGGAGACTATAGTACCGTTATTGTAGTGTGCACGAAGGACCTATATATTTCGAGTATGTATATTTCGAGTATGTCCAAACCTTCAGACTTTTCTTAGTGCTTTACTGCTATAAAATTAATCTCTCTCTCTCTCTCTCTCTCTCTCTCTCTCTCTCTCTCTCTCTTTTTATAGAGATCAGAAGAAGCTAATTTTCGCCCTTCTGTATATCTTATGCCTACCTTATCCGAAGGGTTGATGGCTTGATGCTAACCAACATCAAACTCCCACCTTTTTATCCAAGTAGTAAAACCATTGGGAAATGTGGAAGCTCAGCTGGATGCTAGGATGGAGACACGAAAGTAGAACTATCAACATTCAACAAAATATTCATCAATTCTCTTCCAACTTGTTCCAGAGCATCACGCTTTGTCAACAGAAATTTACTGCATCCAGGAAAACGGAGCTACAACAAATTGTCGATTTACTGCCCTAGTTTTTTTTTTTAAAAAAAAAAAAGCTTGAGAAACATAAGAAACCGTGAGAATCGTATCTAAAACCTCTCCCTAATACGTATGCGAGCGTGGTGCCAACCGAGGAATCAGCGAGAGGCCGTGCAATTTATGCGGGTGATCTTACGCACGGTCCAAAATATGGTCCTCACCGCCTAAGTAACAAGCGTAAGTCATGCTGTCTTGCGGATGTTTCAATCAGCGAGAACCGAAATGTTGCATGCACAATGTACATATTTTTTACTAGATAAATAATTAATAATATTAAAGAAAAGGTTTGAAGTTTTATTGTGTTTAACGGCCACGTGACTTGATTAATTTGTCTGGCTCGCGTTATTAAGAAAATGTAAGATGGGAGATGAGACGGGTAGGAAACACATATGATAAGACATGTATCATGAGGGGATATGTTAGAGCAAATCGAGGGTGGCAAAATTTTTCTATACTAAAGATCTGCCTAGATTTATTGGCATGTAAAGCACATAGAAAAATTAAAGATAGATAAATGCATATAGTAAAATTTTTCTATGCTAAAGATCTGTCCAAATTTATTGACATATAAAGTAATGGAAAAATCAACAACAATCAAAGGCATATCCAGTTTATCTTGTACATATTATAATAATTCCTTTCTTATATTTTTTATCATTTTTGGCCCTTACATTTTACATGAATCATGGGATCTCCTTTATATGATTGTGCTCTCTCTCTCTCTCTATATATATATATATATTTGGCTTTGCGTTGCAATGGAAGATGATATATTAGAGTTGGTAATGGCTGGTGCAACAGTGAAAAATATTTTGAATAAGATCATGAATCCCTATGGCATATGTGGCAACACAGAGTGCTACTCCCTTTTGGATAGCTGTCCCTGAGTCTATCTTATGGACGGCCGCTATCATGGGATGGATGGCCGTCAAAATCAAATAATAAGTACAGTATGCATCCGTATGATCCATACTCATGCACGGCCCTCCATTCTATGATGGATGCCATCTACGGGGGCACGAAATCTCGCGGTCCTGTATACGCACGGCAGGGGATCCTTGCTTTTTGAACAAAAGAATAACATACCATGCATTGCTAAAGGTGGGTAGGTAGTGGCAGACGTGGACTCATCAAACCGATGGGTGGAATCGAACAATCTCATATAAGTAGGTAGTGTGCAAACTTTCTGGCATGGACTGGAGGTTGGACCGCCAGCCAGATAAGCCAGCCGTGGACACCGGGAACGTGTCGGCACTTTTCGGCAATCTCTCGAACATTCCCATTAACAGAGAGGAATTCAAATCCATTTACGATAAATCATATCAGCATCAGCCTTAATTTGGAAATTCTTTGGAGCTCTCCTCACGATATTAACGTTTGTGTGAATATCATGAAGTACCCCTGACAAAGGGAGACACATTCAATTCCATTCACCATCTGTCATCTACGAGCGATCAAAGCTTTCCATCCCTTCCCCAGCCATACCATCACTCATGCATGGATCCTTCCACCGCTGCCTTGCCTCTGCCCGGCCCCCACTATTTTATCGCCTCTTCTCGGAGGGGGCTTAGAGTTGCGCAGAGAGAGAGAGAGAGAGAGCGCAGAATGGCGGGCTCCTCTTTTAATATTGGACAAGAAGAGAGCAGCTTCTTCTGCCCCTCTACTGGCATCTACAGCAGTCCATGGAGATCATCTGCACCACCAATCCCACCTCTCTCCCTCCACGAATTCCTCCTTTCCTATTCCGCGTCCTCCTCCTCCTTCTCGAAGCCCGCATTCATCGATGCGGCGACCGGCGCCACCCTCACCTACGCCGACCTCCGCGCTCTCGTCGCCGCCGCCGCCCGGGCCCTCGCGGCCCTCGGCGTCCGCCGCGGCGACGTCGTCCTCCTCGTCTCGCCCAACTCGCTCCACATCCCCGCCCTCGTCCTCGCCGTCGTGTCCCTCGGCGCCGTCCTCTCCACCGCCAACTTCCTTTACACCCGCCGCGAGATCCAATCCCAGGTCCAGGATTGCAACCCCGTTCTCATCCTCACCACCGTCGATCTCGCCCCCAAGCTCGACGGCCTCCTCCCCCGCCCGCTAACCTTTATCGAGCGGTTCCTCGAATCACTCTCCGTCGATCGCACGGCCGCGATCGAGTTCGCCGGCGTGGGCCAGGCCGATACGGCGGTGCTGATGTACTCGTCGGGGACGACGGGGAAGAGCAAGGGGGTGGTGAGCTCGCATGGGAATCTGGTGGCGATGGCGGCCGTTCTGCGGCACGTGTGGGGGAGGGAGGAGGTGTACGCGGGCGTGCTGCCGCTGTTCCACGTGTACGGGTTCTCGGTGCTCGTGTGTGGGGCTGTGGCTGCGGGGGCGACGGTGGTGGTGCTCCGGCGGTTCGCAGTGGAGGAGTTGCTGAAGGCGGTGGAGAAGTACCGGGTGACGCGGCTGCCGGCGGTACCGCCGATGGTGGTGCAGCTAGCGAGGTCGTCCGGCGTGGCGAGGGGTTACGATCTGGGCTCGCTTAAGGAGGTCATCAGCTCCGGGGCGCCGCTGGCGAGGGAGCACATGGAGCGCTTCGCCGACGGGTACCCCGCCATCAAGCTCGCTCAGGTAACGCGCACCCTCTCAGACATCCGGTAGCATGCTTCGTCATCGTTGGATGGTGTGATCGGACGGAGGATACTCGCGCCTAATAAATTTTTGAATCCAATAAATTTTTATATAATCTCTGTAATTGAATCGTCGCATCGTATCAATCTATTTCTAAATAACGTATTATACGCCCACCCCTCCCGTCACCCATTATTCGGAGGATATGCTGATGGGACGTGCATCCCAGCGACTACGCCCGTCCATCGACAATTGAATCGTCTCCACGTGCCTCAGCATCCTGAAAATATTTTATAAATCGAGACGAACGGTTGTGCATTTTTGGTTTAAAAAAATATATATATATATTTCATTTTATTAACTGTATCTATACTAGAATGATATAATTAATCCAATCCTATAAAAAAAAAAAAATTATTATCAGGCTGTGCTCATAAAAATCATTATTTACCATTATAACAATTATAATAATATTTTTCATTATTTTTAATATTAAAAAATAATTAGAAAATAATAATTATAACATTACAATAAAAATAATAGCTAATAACAGAAAAATAATAATATTGTTTGTATGTTTGTCAGGTTAAAAAATGCTAACTTTTAAACATGCTCCACTTGGAGCACTTTATTTATATCAAGCACATGCATTTAAGTCAGTCGCCTAGCTACATTAAATATACGTCTTAATGTGCTATACGTGCGCGTGTCCTTCTGCCGTTTTATCAAATTAAATATTTATTTATTATTAACAACTGGGTTGGGCTTCGGAAAGTCCGTTTGCATATGCGAACGGAACTTTTTATTATCAGACCGGCCGTATGTTTCACTAAAATCCGAATATCAAGATGATCTGATGGTGGAAAAGTGCGAACATGCTCTCCATGGATAAATCCTTAATAATTTGGTGGTGGTGGTGGTGGTCGGTGCAGTGCTATGGCTTAACCGAAACGAGCGGTCCGATAACAGTTTGTGACGGGCTTGAAGGTGGATTCCAGATTTCCATTGGAAGGTTGATCCCCACCATGGAGGCCAAGATCGTGGACGTGCCTACGGGGAAAGCTCTTCCGCCAAACGAACACGGCGAATTGTATGTCCGGGGGCATCCGGTTATGCAAGGTAAGTCTGTGGTTAATTACACATGTACATGCATGCACATATATAGACATGCATATAAATTAATATATTTACATACATAAATACACCAGATATACATGCATTCATGTACATTTGTTTTCCGAAAATAGCAGGTAAATGGAGTAGTAGGTGTTTCTGTTGATATTAAATCCTTTATTTATAGATGCAAGAAAAGTACGTACGAGTCTTCTTGCACCATTTTTGTAGGTTATCTGAACAACCAGGAAGCCACATCTCTGGCCATTGATGGAGAAGGATGGCTACACACTGGGGATATGTGCTACATCGACAGGCAGGGGCTTATCTACGTCGTTGAGAGGATCAAAGAGTTTATAAAATACAAAGCTTACCAGGTTAATTATGACTACTACTTATATATTTTTGTCTCCATTGTATATTGAAGCAGACCTTTATGAAGCGGCAATCTAACTAATGCTGGCGTGCTTTGGAGATGTAGGTAGCCCCAGCAGAGCTTGAAGAGGTTCTCTCCGCCCATCCAGATATTCTCGATGTAGCTGTGACATCGTGAGTGTAGATTAATTAGCATGAGCAGTAGCAGTAGTAGTTCTTGCTGTTGTTATGGCTAGCTGTTCTTCTTATTTATGAATCTGGAATTTACTTTAGTTTCCATAGGCAGCTGGATATATGCATATATATGGCCACTACCAATTGCATGACGCCATCGATTAGGAATGTAAACAATATTACATTCGCTATCAAGTTTGATATAGTTAAATATGGAAAAGAAATCAAAGTTTCCAGAACCCATTTGCATAAAGAGTGTGCTCTCTATGTAAAAGTTTAAAAAGTTTATCTATTAACTTGTTTAATGCTTATATAAAACGTATGGTACCACCGTTGATCCTGATAATATAATAGAGAACTAATATGTCTATAGTTCAATGTGAATTGTTACTTTTTTTTTTTTTTTTATCTCTTTTCTTTTGCATGAAAGGTTGTGCTAAATGGTGATATTTTGATGTGTATATAGGTATCCGGATGAGGAGGCAGGAGAGATTCCAACGGCATGCATCGTTAGAGAGGTAGGGAGCAAAATCAAAGAAGATGATGTCATTTCTTTCATGGAGAACAAGGTATATATTTAACCCGGTCCATTTCATGTTTATCCATAGACCAGACCAGATACCTATTTGATTGCATGGACATTCCAATATTTTTGCCAATATAGATCTAACTATGAACCATATACGGTAAACTTCAGAATGTATTACCATGCGAGTAGACCATCCGTTGGAAACTAAAAGAAATGAGAAGTCACCAAACCAAAATCTTGCATCCATCCTTCTTATAGTGAATGGAAATTAAAGTACGTAATATCAAATAATAATGAAGAAATTTGCGCATACAGTTGTTGTTATTATAAAAGGCAGATACGCATGCAAATGCAAGGACAATGAAGACTTGCATCTGCTATAACCTTCATGCTTTTCTTAGTTACTACAGAACCCTATGGCCCTCCCTACATATATTGTCGAATATGTGACAAGGCGAAGTTAATTATTTCTCAAATACCAATGCTTTTCTGAAAAAACCTGTATCAGTTTTTGATATATATCCGTCGTATATACTACCAACTTACATGAATCTCTCCGAATACTGTTAGGTTGCCCCATACAAGAAGATCAGGAAAGTATTCTTTTTCGAGTCCATCCCAAGATCACCCTCAGGAAAGATCCTCCGGCGGCATCTAAGGGCTGCAGCCATGCAGCATCAGAAGATAGAAATTTCTTCAAAGCTATAGAAAGCCTTCTGCAGTATCTATATTCATTGAATTACTACATTGAAACTTTATAGCTGATGGTAATTAAATAGATGTTACATCTGGCATGCATGACAACTGGTTTCATTTAATGTTATGTTGGTCAGCTCCCCATAGCGTAATTGCCTGGGATTTGAAGACGGAATACTCATTCTTTATCGACTGCAAAGGGTGGTTAATTTGCTTGCCTGATGCTTTAATTCGTATCATGAACATCAAATAAGAATCAAATTAATGATGTTTGGTGCCATAAACATTATATAACATTCAACTTATTGGTCATTGGCTTCTATATGATGACTGCCGAAGTCTTTGTTTGCATGATTACAATGCAAAAATACGCACTCTACCACGAGAAATTTAAGTGTTGCTTTCTTCATGAATTGTATTCATTCATTACGTATAACTGTTGGTGGTTTAATGCACAGTTGGCAAGTACAAAAGGTCTCCGTTTATTGTTGTCGAAGGACCTGCGTCTTTCATGAAAATTTTCAAGAAGGATCTTTTGTCTCCTTGTGAACTGCGAATTATTCTGATCGAGTGGAGAGAAAAGACATTGAAAATTGATTCTTTTGGTTATCATTTAAGTACTTCATGACGCAAATCTTATTTATGAATCATATTCATTCATTATGATTATTGGTAGTTTAATATATCGTTGGTAATCACGATGGGTTGCGGTTTATTATTGTTGAAGGATCAAAAGCTGCAAGAGAATAAAGACTCTTCCATATTTTCTCTTGCAATTGACGTCCAAGGGTGGCTGTGCACGGGAGACTTGTGCTTCATGGATTAATTGGGAATTAAGGCTCCGAATCATCGATAGGATCAAAGGATTCATAAATATAAAGCATATCAGATCAGTCTTGGCACTGCATGCAGTTCTTCATGCACAGATCCCGTTCAAATTTATCTAATCCAATGGGTCTCCTATAACCATAACTGAAGATTGAGGATATATCGTGCAGCCATTCTGAGGTCATTGATGTTGACACCATTCCATAAGTAAAAATCAAATGTTCATAACTTCATATATGGATAACAAAAAATTGTCGCCATGCAATGGAAAACATGATACCAAATATTTTGGTTACCCAGGATGGCTGGACGAGGAGAGAAGAGTGAAAGCTAGAGGGCAAAGTGGGATCATCCCTTTCATGGCAAGCAAGCCGAACAAGTTCTATTTCTCTCGAATGATACTAGATTAAGGCTGCAAATAGATCGGATTGATTTATGACCAAATCCGATCCTAACTGGATTAGACCTTATTTGATCCATATTTGAAAGCATGTGGGTTGGGTCGGACTTAAAAATTGGACCGAACTGAATTCTGGATCAGATCTTGGTCTTATATTTTTCAACCCGACGCTTTGTATATCATCTAGCTCCGGTTAGGGTCAATAAAAAAAAAGCTCAATCTGTTCCAAATCCAATTTAGGTCAACTCAAAAATCTGAATCATGTAAATCTCCTTCTTCACATTAAATATCTTTACTAATTCATTGAATAAATATCCCATTTAAACTAATTCCTCCTTTTCATTTTAAAAACTACATTACCTTTCATCTATTTGCACTTATAATTATATCTTAATATTTGTTGAGGATAAACTCCGCTCCCACCGAAGTTCAGTCTGATGCTTAGCCTAATGCAACTGATAATCATAGAAGAGCTTCGATCGAAAATTTCTCCTCCAGCGGTCAAACCCCAACCGAACTCCTTTAGCAGTCGAACTCCTCCAGCAGCCGAACCCCTCCCCAACTTCCTCCAGTGGTCAAACCCCAACCGAACTCCTTCAAACAGCTGAACTTCTCTAGCGGTTGAACCCCTTTCGAACTCCTACAGCGATCGGACTTCTCCGTTAGTCGAACTTCTCCTTCAGTCGAATTCCTTCAGGAGCCGAACTCCTTCGGAACTTCTCCTTCAATCGAATTTCTCTAGGAGCCGAACTCCTTCCGGACTTCTCCTTCATTCAAATTTCTCCAACGGATTACTTCTAGATTTTAGCTAGCATTCCTCTTAGATGATCCTCAGTAGCCATATTTTTTTTAGGAGTCCGAACTCCTCTGAAATTGATATATGTCAAAGTTTTTTACCAACCAACGTATGCTTCCTTCGAGCTACGGTTATTAAATCTCGACGAACGAACACATCAGTCTGGCGACGCCTCTCTAACGGTTATGGCTGTCACTATCGGTCTGACGATGCCTCTCTTTTCATAGCAAACCCCATGAGGCCCCAAGCGGCCTACTATCGGACGGTTATGATTGTCACTATCAGTCTGACGATATCTCTCTCTCCATAATAAATCCCATGCGGTCCCAAGCGATCCACTACTGGATGGTTATGGCTGTCACTATCAGTTTGCTACAGCTTTCATCTATAAAGAGGGACCCTCAGATACGTTTTCTCTAAGCTCTCTTCTCCTTTTCGAAACTCTGCTGAACTCTTTCCTGAGCACTCTATTCCTATTGACCAGAAGAGCTGACTTGATCGTCGGAGGATCTTACCGGAGCCACCACCACCAACTCTGGATGAAACTTTATTTTGTAGGTCATCGATGGCGATCTCTTCTTCCTCGACTCTAGCTCAATTCGGCGTCGATTAGATTCTGCACCAACAGGATTGATGCTAAATGAAGGACCCTCTATTCTTGAGATTTTCTTATTCTTAAAGGAGTGCTCGGTAGCGATCTCTCTTCTTCCTCTCTAAAGTTTTTTCCAAAAAAAATACCTCCCAGAAAAACTTCGATCCGACGATCAATAGCCTCTGCAGCTCGATCCCATCCAGACCTATTCACTTCCGCTTCAGCTTCGACAACCCAAGCTCTGCCTGCAGCCATGGTGGATGCGGAGCAGTTCAACTTGCTGGTCTAGTAGGTTCACGATCTCATGAAGGCAGTGCAAGCCATACATCGGTAGGCCCCGACGTCGATTCGATCGGAGCAGGCTTCTCTGGAGCTCCATAATCCGATCTGGGAATGGCCGACTTAGGCTAGCCAATCGGTGACCTCCGAAAAAGAAAAGCAGAGGATGGAGAACCCTTGCTCGGACCATGACTCGACCCAGGAGAGAGCTTTGCACCCGTTCCATCAGAAAACTCTAGAGATCAACGATCGTAAAGATCTCCTAGATCAAAGACTCCTGAAAATGAGCCGACGAATCAAAGAACTCTGCCATACTCTCTCCTCACATGGTAATGATATTTGCACTGATCCTCCTTTTTCTCAGAGGATTAAGCAGGAACCAATCCCGCCGAACTTCAAGCTTTTCCAATTTGAAAGCTACGACGGAACCTCTTATCCAGTCGATCACTTGGAGGTCTTTCAGACCATGATGCTACTCCATGGCACATCAGACACCATCTTATGCCGAGCTTTTTTATCTATCTTAAAGAAAGCAGCAAGAAACTGATACTCGACATTGAAGTCGGATATGATCTTCTCCTTTGATCAGATGAGCCATCAGTTTGTGGCTCACTTCATCAGCGGCTAACGTCCACGCTGAGGTTTGGATTTTCTAATGAATATCAAATAGAAGAAGAAAAAATCGATCTAGACTTATGTTATCCGATTTAATACTACTGCATTGGAGGTCTGAAATCTGGACCAGTCTATTTCAATGGCCGTACTCAAGGGCGGCCTATAGAAGAATGATTTGCTGTTCTTCCTGAAGAAGAAGTACCCCAGAGACTTTGTCGATCTGCTAGCTCGGGCTGAAGGATATGTCCGAGCGAAAGAGGCCTTCAAGTTGAAGGATGAGAAAGCCGTGGGAGAGCGGCAAGCAGGAGAGTCTAATAAACCCACAACTGATGAAGGATCGAATAAAGCTCGGTTGTGCTCATGGACTCTTTCAGAGCGCAAGCGAGCTCGAACTCCTTCTCGAGCTCATCATCAAAGGAGCTTCGATAGAAAGGCACGAAGAAGTTCTTTCTCTAGAAGATTTCGCAACTACGCCCCCCTCAATGCTCCAAAAAATGCAAGTATTGATGGAGATCAAAGAGCAACTATCGAGGTCTGGAAGGATGCGTACTCATCCTGACAAGCGCAATCTCAGTAAATACTATCTCTACCATTGTGACCACGATCACGATACTGAAGAATACATTCAGCTCCAAGACGAGATCGAGTAGCTCATCAGGAGAGGCCGGTTGGGTCGATTCCTCAGACGTCGATCTGATGCAAGAAAAGATCGACCGAGGACACTGCCGCAGTCAGAACCACCAAGGAGAAAAGAACAATAAGAAGATCGACCGCCTCTTGGCATCATCAACACTATCTCTGGAGGACTTTGGTAAGAAGAGGCCGACGGATCTGAGGGGTCAGTGAAGAGATGGAGGACTGAAGAACCCATAATCTTCACTGAGATAGATGCACGGAGAGTGTAGTTTTCGCACAATGATGTCGTTGTAATCTCTTTAAATATAACGGACTATGATATACGTCACATCCTAGTTGATAATGAAAGTTTGGCTGACGTCTTATTTTATAATGCGTTCTCCAAAATATCGATATCCAATAGTCAGCTAGGACTAATAAACTCTCCACTAGTAGGCATCACTGGTGCTACAGTACCAGTTAAAGATATGATGACTCTAGCTGTGGTTGTAGGGCAATATCCAAAATAATCCAGAACGCATATGGATTTTCTGGTAGTAAAGGCTCCCTCCGCTTACAATGCAATTCTCGGTCGATCTGATTTAAATGTATTTCAGACAGTGGTGTCAACTTATTATTTAAAGATGAAGTTTTCGATAAGTTACGGGATCGAAGAGGTCAGAGAAGATCAAGCTCTGACAAGGCACTACTACTCAATTATCCTGCAAAAGAAAGAATGATCCAACCCTTATCCCGTTGATGGACTAAATGTCCGCAATGACCTTACTGAAGAACGAGGTGAGCCCATAGAAGATCTGATGACCATCCTCCTGAATGATGGAAATGCAAAGCATGCGGTGCAAATTGGCTCCAATTTAGAAGATGAAGTTCAAAAATAGCTCATCGCCTTCTTATGGAGGAATGCCGATGTCTTCGCTTGAATTTTGACAGATATGCCTAAGATTGATGCCAAGGTTATGGAATATTGGCTGGCCGTTAACCCCAAGCATCGATCAGTGAAAGAAAGAGTTCGAGGCCATGCGCCAGAAAGGTAGAAGGTAATAGCAGAAGAAATCGACAAGCTTCTTAATGTTGGATTTATCCAAGAAGTTAGCTACCTGACTTTGGTCTCTAACATAGTCCTGGTCAAGAAAGCCAATGGCAAGTGGAGGATATGCATCGACTTTAAGAAGCTTAATAAAGTCTGCCTAAAAGATAGCTACCCTTTGCCCAGAATTGATCAACTGGTAGATGCGACTTTAGGCTACGAGCTCCTCACCTTCATGGATGCCTTCTTTGGCTACAACCAAATTCAGATGGCATCGGAGGACGAGGAGAAGACTGCTTTATTACTAACCGTAGTCTTTACTGTTATAGGGTCATGTCCTTCAGACTTAAAAACATAGGCATGACTTATCAATGCTTGATCAATAAAATCTTTAAGGAGCAAATCGACCGTAATATGGAGATTTATGTCGACAACATGTTGATCAAAAGCCGAGAGATTGTCAACCATATCGCTGACCTTGAAGAGGCTTTCGATGCGCTAAGAAATATAAGATGAAGCTAAACCCAACCAAGTGCGTCTTTGAGGTAGCCTCAAAAAAATTTTTAGAATTCATGATCTCAAGACGAGGGATCGAAGCCAACCCAAAGAAAATTCAAGTTATCTAAGAGATGACTGCTCCAAAGTCCATCAAGAAAGTTCAGCGCCTGACCAAGAAGATGGCATCTTTGAGTCATTTTGTCTCGAGGTCGGTCGAACGCTGCATGCCCTTCTTCCAAATTCTAAGAAAATCAAAAGATTTTCATTGGATTCAGGAATGCCAAAAGACGTTCGACGAGCTCAAGAACTACCTCACCTCGCCCCCTACTAGCCAAATCCAAATTCGGAGAGAAACTGTTTCTCTACCTCGCATCTCCCCTGCGGTGCTAGTGGCAGTCCTGATCAAAGAAGAGGCGAAAGTACAGCGATCAGTCCACTACATAAGCCAAATTCTAAGGGATGCCGAAATCAGGTATACAAAGTTGAAAAAATTGACTTATGCTCTTCTGATTGTAGCAAAAAGACTTCGATCCTACTTTCAGGGATATGCTATAATGCTCCTCATCAACCAGTCGATCAAAGCAATCCTTCATCAAATGGATGCTTCCGAAAGAATTACAAAATGGACCATTGAATTAACAGAGTTCGACATCAACTACCGACCTCAGCCAACAATCAAGGCTCAGGCACTGACCGACTTCATAATTGAATGCACCATTCCAGATGAAGTCAAGCTTGAACAGAGCAAGATCGGTGTCCCATGGTTGCGATCGAGCCTCCCCGAAGAAAGTGCCGACCTTTCTGAAGTTTTTTGGATCCTATACGTGGATGGTTCGTCCAACTCCACTGGAGTAGGTGTAGGGTTAGTCTTAGTCAACTCCGAGGGAGTCATTACCGAGTATGCGCTACGCTTCAAATTTTCTGTAACTAATAATGGGACTGAATATAAAGCACTGATCGTTTGATTAAAAATAGCGAGAGAGCTAAAAGTAGATCGGCTTCAGATCTACAGTGATTTTCAATTGATGGTCGACCAAGTTAATGGCAGGTATGAAGCATGAAAAGAAAGTATGATGACATACTTCGAGAAACTGAAGGATTTGACTTCGGCCTTCGGTAGTTTTGGCATTCAATAGATTCTGAGGGCAGAAAATATAAAAGCCGACATTCTCTCTAAATTGGCCACTTCGGCTCCAATCGAACTATCTAAAGAAGTATTTTTTAAAACTCTAAAATATCCAAGCTCAGAGAAATAATAGTTCGTTATGCAGATGGAGCTCGAGCTGAGCTGGATTGATTCGTTAGTTGTCTATCTCAAAGAAAGAGTTCTTCCTCATGATCCGAAAGAAGCTCAGAAACTCAGGAATCAAGCCTTCCGATATATTTTGTATGAGGATAAGTTGTATAAGAGATCGTATTCGCTACCCTTGCTGAGATGTCTTCGACCTTCAAAAGTCGACTTCGTATTATGAAAAGTGCATGAAAAAATTTATGAAAGCCATATAGAAGTCAGATTCCTATCATAAAGATTACTTCGACAAGAATACTATTGGCTGATCTTGTACCATAATTCTATAGAGTATGTTAAAAAATATGACCGCTATCAGAAAAATACAAACATACAAAGACAATCGACCTTCGAGCTTACTCCACTAAGCGCACCTTGGTCATTTACGCAGTGAAAAATGGATATACTTGGTTCTTTTCCAACGACATCCGGACAACGAAAATTTTTTCTGATCGTGATCGACTATTTCACCAAATGGGTCGAAGCCGAACCACTAGCAAAAATTACCAAGACTAAGATACAGAACTTCGTCTGAAAGTCAATCATCTATCGATTCGATCTGTCCCGATCTCTCATAATAGATAATAGGCGACAGTTCGTTGGATCGAAGTTCGCTGAGTTCTGCGAAGATCTAAACATCTTCCATCACTTCATATTGATAGCTCACCCATAGGCAAAGCTGAATTGATTGACCGGATCCTACTATAAGGCATCAAGATAAGACTCGATAGAGCAAGAGGAGCCTAGGTGGATGAACTATACCACATCCTCTAGACGTTCCAAACTACTCAAAGGCATACCGACTGAAAAAACATTATTCGCCTTGGCTTTCGGATCGGAGGCGGTCATCCCAATCGAGCTTAAGCTTCCATCAGTATGGATCGTGACCTTCAAAGAGCAACGTAACTCACATGACCTCAGAGTCTACCTCGATCTACTAAAAGAAAAGAGAGAGAAAGCCCAAGTTCGAATGACGGTCCATAGGCAAAGGATGGTCCGATACTATAACTCCAGAGTCAGAGATAAAATATTCAGAGTGGGGGATTTAGTATTTCGACGAACCATCATCTCTCAGTCTTAGAGCCAGGAAAAGCTTGTCCTGAATTGGGAAGGCCCATATGAAATAGAGGAGGTCGTCCGGTCCAAAACGTATCGCCTGAAGGAGCTCAAAGAAATAATGCTTCCACGACCATGGAATTCAAAAAAATTGAGGATGTACTATCAGTAATTTATTTTCAATAAAACTCCTCCATTTCAATATTATGGTTTCTTGGTGCAAAAACTATGTGATGATAGAAAAGAAGCAATCAATAGTGGCCATGTTAGAAACAGAAGGAGAACCTCATCCTAACATGAGCAAGTTGAAGACCTCGTTCATTTTAGACGAGATGAGGGAAGAAGCCCTGACAACGGTCCTTATATGCTCCTATAGTTCGTTAGGAATAGGAGGAGAACCTCATTCTAACATGAGCAAAGTCGAGGGCCTCATTCATTTTAGACGAGATGAGGAGAGAGATCCTGACAACGATCCTTATATGCTCCTATAGCCTGTTAAAAAATAGGAGGAGAACCTTATCTTGACGTGAGCAAAGTCGAAGGCCTCATTCATTTTAGACGAGATAAAGGGAGAGGCCTTGACAACGGCCCTTATGCATCCCTACAGCTCATTAGGAAACAGGAGGAGAACCTCATCCTAACGTGAGCAAAGTCGAAGGTCTCATTCATTTTAGACGAGATGAGAGGAGAGGCCCTTGACAATGGCTCTTATGCGTCCCACTATTAGCCCGTTAGAAATAGGAGGAGAATTGTCGTCCTAACATGAAGATAGGCAAAGTTGAAGATCTCGTTCATTTTAGACGAGATGAGGGGAGAGGCCCTGACAATGGCCCTTATGTGTCCTTACAGTCCATTAGAAACTGGAGGAAAACCTCATCCTAACGTGAGCAAAGTCGAAAATCTCATTCATTTTAGACGAGGTGAGAGGAGAGGCTTCAGCAACGATCCTAATATGCCCCTATAGTCTGTTAGGAACAGGAGGAGAATCTCGTCCTAACATAAGCAAAAATCGGAACCTCATAAACCAAAGATGCGGAGAAGGAAGAAGCTTAGTGGAAAATCCTTACATGCATTTTTCTATGATAACCTGACTACGTTAAATGCGAAAGATAGAATCTTATTCTGGTTAGAGAGGTCCTAGTTCAACATCCACAATAAGCCCGACGTCCGCAATAAGCAACAAGCATGGAAACCCGGGACAGGAGATAAGATCTTCTTCAACCTCGGCTGGAGACAAGATCTCTTTTGAGCTTTAACTTCAACGTCAACGTCAATAGAAGATAAGATCTCCTTCTACCTCGGCTGAAGATAAGATCTCTCCCAAGCTTCAACTTCAATGTCAATAGGAGATAAGATCTCCTTCAATCTCAACTGAAGATAAGATCTCCTTCGAGCTCCAATCCTTCAATGGGAGATAAGATCTCCTTCAACCTCGGCTAGAGATAAGATCTCCTCCGAGCTTCAACTTCAACATCAACAGGAGATAAGATCTCTTTCAATCTCGCTGGAGATAAGATCTCTTCCGAGCTTCAACTTCAACAGGAGATAAGATCTCCTTCAATCTTGGCTGAAGATAAGATTTCTTCCGAGCTTCAATCCTTCAATAGGAGATAAGATCTTCTTCAACGTTGGCTAGAGATAAGATCTCCTCCGAGCTTCAACTTCAACGTCAACAAGAGATAAGATCTTCTTCAACCTCGGCTAGAGATAAGATCTCCTCTGAGCTTCAACTTCAACATCAACGTCAATAGGAGATAAGATCTCCTTCAACCTCGGCTGAAGATAAATCTCTCTCGAGCTTCAACTTCAATATCAATAAGAGATAAGATCTCCTTCAACCATGGTTGGAGATAAGATCTTTTCCAAACTTCAGCATCAACTTCAACAGGAGATAAGATCTCCTTCAACCTCGGCAAAAGATAAAATCTTCTCCAAGCTTCAACCTCAATGGATGTAGAGCCCGAAAAAAAATTTCAGCAATCATCTTTTTGTACTCCCTTCTTTCAAATTTCGAACTTGGGAGTGGGAAAACTATTGTTGGAGATAAATTTTGCTCCCATCGAAGTCCAGTCTGATGCTTAACCTAATGCAACTGGTAATCACGAAAGAGCTTCGATCGAAAATTTTTTCTCTAGCGATCAAATTTCAGTCAAATTTTTCTAGCAATCGAACCCCTCCCGGACTTCCTCCAGTGGCCGAACCCTAATTGAACTTCTTCAAATAGCCAAACTTCTCCAGCGGTCGAACTTCTTTCAAACTCCTACAGCAGTCAGACTTCTCCATTAGTCTGACTTCTCTTTCAGTTGGATTTCTCCAAGAACTGAACTCCTTCAAAACTTCTTCTTCAGTCGGATACCTCCAAGAGCCGAACTCCTTCCGAACTTATTCTTCCGTCGGATACCTCTAGGAGCCGAACTTCTTTCGGACTTCTCTTTCAATCAGATTCTTTCAGGAGTCGAACTCCTTCGGAACTTCTTCTTCCATCGAATTCCTCTAGGAGTCGAACTTCTTTCGGTCTTCTCTTTCAATTGAATTTCTCTAAGAGTCAAACTCCTTCCGAACTTCTCCTTCATTCGGATTTCTCCAGCAGATTACTTTCAGATTTCAGCTAGCATTCCTCTCGAATAATCCTCAGTAGCCATATTTTTTTTAGAAATCCGAACTCCTCTAGAATTGGTATATGTCAAAGTTCTTCACCAACCAATGCCTGCTTCTTCCGAGCTACGGCTATTAAATCTCGACGAACAGGCACATTAGTCTAGCAATGCCTCTCTCTCCATAGCAAATCCTATGTGATCCCAAACGACCCACTATCGGACGATTATGGCTATTACTATCAATCTGACGATGCCTCTCTCTCCGTAGCAAATTCAATACGGCTCCGAGTAGCCCACTATCAGATGGTTATGGCTGTCACTATCAGTCTGGCGATACCTCTCTTTCCATAACAAACTTCATGCGGTCCCAAGCGGCCCACTACCGAACGGTTATGCTGTCACTATCAGTCTGCTACAGGCTCCGTCTATAAAGAGGAATCCTCAGATACGTTTTCTCTAAGTTCTCTTCTTCTTTTCGAAACTCTGCTGAACTCTTTCCTAAGCACTCCATTCCTGTCGGCCAGAAGAGCTGACTTGATCGTCGGAGGGTCCTGTCGGAGCCACCACCATCAACTCCGAATGGAACTTTATTTTGCAGGTCATTAGCGGCAACCTCTTCTTCTTCAACTCCAGTTCAATCCGACGTCGATCAGATTCTGCACCAACAATATTCATAAAAATTATAGTTCATAAACTTAAGAAATATAAATTGCTTGGGTAAAATTAAAAAAATTTTAATGAAAAAATAAATTTAAGATGTCTCTTTTTAATTTTATTAAGATTTTAATAATTTTATATATAATTATTAATTATTATATTTTAGTTATAAAAGAATAGTGAGATGCTTGATTGGAACTGTAAACCCAATCTGACCTAGTCTCAACTTGAACTCAAACATTTTGAGTTTAGTCTGGATCATATTTGATCCTAATCCAATCTCGAATGAGATCTAAAATCTTTTCTGCAGTTCTTTCCTGATATTATTACCTAACAGGTTGGTTTTAAATCCAAAATCATGATCAAAATATGAGATTGGACTGCGTTAGGGTCAAGCTTGCCTTAGTTCGACTCGATCCATTTGCAGTCCATACTTTAGATGACCATGAGTGTACAACTTGGATGGTATAAAATTAGACAGACCTAGAGATCAGAGGGTTCGATTTTGAGTGGTGTCGAGTCTTCATTTTCATCTAGAATGGCTAAGAATCTCCATTGGAATGATTCTTCGTGGTTATAGCATTGTTTGCTTCTAATCAGCGAATCCTTTCATTAAAGTAATGCTGGCACGACTCGTGAATGTCTCTTGTTCATGTCACATAGGAATTGGCACTTTTCTTGCAGTTCTATTCCATAATAAAATTGTAAAAGAATCATTTAGAAGTAGGGAAATGTGTGGAATATGCACATGAAAGACTTACATTATAGGCAAAGCATTCATTTTTTAACATGACAGACTATGACATATAATAAGGTCCAAAACCTCTAATAACACCTAAGCTGCACATTTATAGGGTTTCATGAAGGTGGAAACATCAACGGATCGTACAAATTATGCTGTTTTTTAAATGAAATTACATTAATATGTATTTCTACATTAAAAATTAATTTTTATGCTCTTTGGAAGTTAGGTAGGTCCCTGAATCTAGAATTGAATACAATATTTTTAAGATGGTTTTGTGCGTCACAGCCAAGTAAACGGTACTTTTCTATGTGCATTTTTATTATTATTGCTGTCGGAGAGTTGAGCTGGCTTAGACCGCTAAGCTAAGTTGGAGTTAGAAGAGAAGAAGAAAGTGATGATGATAGGATAACTAGTCTCCAGATCAGATGCCGTAGCAGGATCATGCAAAAATACCGAAGACAGAAAAGTCACACATCAGGGGTTCTCCGACAATAGATCCTCCTATGTCTAAATCAGTCTCATGAAAGTAAATAAAAAAGATCTAAGCTTTTAAAGAGAGTTTAGTAGTGAAGTCGAATATAAGGGGTGACTGATTAGAGTAAATGAATGGAGGATGGAACCTCAAAAGATGCCGCATGAAGAATGGAATTTAGAAATAAAGTAAAAAAAACTCAAAGCTCTTTGAAGGAGAGAGATTCTAGCTCGTATGAAATTAGTCTTTAAAAGAAGGTATGTAAAATAAGTATTCACTTAACTGAAGGATTCTAGGGAGTACAGTTTTATAAACGAAGGTGTGTACAAATGTCATCTCTACAAACATGTGCTATTTGTCATAGAGTAGTTATCATGGAGATGTGTTCTAGCTGTTAGAAAATAAATGCTCATATATTCTAAAATTTTTTAAGATTACGAATCTTACTGAGTTGAGAAGAGAGTGGAGCAGTGAGATAATTGATTGATTGTCATCTTACATATCAAAAACTCTGGAGCTTTTTCAGCACAATCATAAAAGATCAGGTGGCAGTGGTCGGATAATTGCTCCATCATCTTCTATCGAAAATATGTGGTGGGTTGCTATTGGTTGTTGGCAGCCCATCTTAGGATGCAATAATTATTATTTTTTAATTGATGTTAACATCAAATCTTTACCAACAACTAGAATGGGTAAAATGATCATTTAAAAAATATCCATAGGAATCCAAAAGAAAAAAAAGGAAATATGCTATCTATCGAAGCAATTCGTGAAATGGTCCCCAATGATTGGTGGCATAAATTGCCATCTAGTTTCCAACGCTTTTAGCTTCTCTACGAGCATATATCTCATACTAAAATAAAATAACACCCATTTTCTAATAATCTTTGCATCAAAGGATAGAAAATAGTTTCTATGAGATTGGCTCTTTCATTTATTACAATTAGACCTATTTACCAAAGTGGAGGCCTACTCGGTCTACTCAAGCATGAAACCTTGTAGGTGAGCTCGGATCAAAGATTTAGAACAAGCATGCTAGCTCAGGCTTATGAATTAAATATTGGCCCATTTTTTTTATTTTTCTCATGTTATTTGTTTGTGTTCAATGTATTTGTAGACTTAATTAATTATTATTGCTGATATATGAACTTAATGGAATAATAGATATATTGTAGGTCTTTAATAATATCTAATTATTTATATTTATTTTTTAAAATATATTTTAAATTATTTTTAGCATTCTTTAAAAAATTAAAAGAAATATTTTGTGCACCGCGTACGGTGTAGCGAAATTAATGTGGAGCACACCATCCAATCACATTGAACCACATTGCGTAAGTAATAATAGAACAATATTTAACGCCATTCAGTTTTTTTCATCAAATTTTTGCTAACAAAAATACCTTTTTTTATCCATAGAATAATGAAAAAATAATATTACAATTTTTTGATGCCATATAATACAATAGGAAGTCATAATAAAATAATAGAAGTCATAATAATCAATCAGAAGTCATATAAAGATACAAAAAGTCATATATATTATTCAGTATATCATATATATTAACAGAAAGTCATATAAAATATTAGAAATATATATATATATGTGTGTGTATTTTAAGATGTCATATATATTCATAAGAAATCATATATATTATACAGGATGTCATATATATTTATAAGAAGTTATATAAAGCATTAGAAAGACATATATATTTTTCAGGATATCATATAAAGATACATGAAGTCATATATAATGTTTAGAATGTAATATATATTCATAGGAAGCCATATATATTATTCAGGATGTTATATAAAGATATAGAAAGTCATAAATATTGTCTAGGATATCATAGATATCCACAAAAAGTCATATATATTATTTAACATGTCATATATATTGATAAGAAGTCATATAAGACATCAGAAAGCCATATATTGTTCAGGATGTCATATATATTTATAGAAAGTCATATAAGATATCAAAAAGCTATATATATTATTCAGGACGTTATATAATTAAAGACATAGAAAGTCATATATAATATTCAGAATATTATATATATTTATAATAAGTCATATATATTATCCAAAATATTATATATATTCACAGAAAATTATATAAGATATAAAGAAGTCATATATATTATTCAAAAAGTTATAATATATTCACAAAAAGCCATAATAATTACAGAGTATCGTATAAAGATATAAGAAGTCATATATATATATATATATTGTTTAGGATGTCATATATAAAGCAAGTTATATAAGACGTTGGGAACAAAGAGGAAAGACATTTTTGTCAGCAAAGAACTGACAAAAAAAAGCTAAGTAATATTAAATGATATTTCATTATTATTCATGCTATATTGTCTAATGTGATTAGATTGTACACTTCATGTCAATTTTGTTTCACCGCACGTGATACATAAAAAATTTCTCAAAGATTGGTCATAAAACTCAAGGCTCAACCTGAAGTCTGACTAAAGGCTAGAATTGGACCTAGAATATAGGCTTAAAGGTTAGATTGGACCGGACTCGTGTTGACCTTTGAGCAAATTCTGACCCAAGTCCAGCTCGGCTCAGCCCGTGAACAACTATAATTATCATTAATTAGCTATACAATCAATTGTCCAAAATATTATTTCTATCTTTTGTTTTAATTATTATTATTATTATTATTATAGATGGATGATATTATTATTTTAATATAAGTATAATCTAAAAAATTAGATTATAAAATATCATATAATGTCTTAGGATATCCTTTATTTTGGAGCCAGAATCAATCGTATGGTCGGTAACGAGACAATCCAGTCTGTAGTTGTTCTTCTCATTCGATGGACGTTTTGCTTTTGAACTTTCCTCCCTCGTGGGATGGTTTTTTTTCGCCAGAACCGTCGGATCTCCGAAAGGGGAAAAAAATTTCAAAACGGAACGCATCGCCAGCTGGCAGCGCTTCCTGCGTCCCACCTTTCCCACGTTACCTCCTCTACTTTAATAATTAAAAATTTTATTGCGAATCATATCAAAAAAATAAAGAAAAATCTTCATTGCCAAAATCGCCGACGCACCGGGAAATTATCGCCAAACGTGGCACCTGCCTCGCGAGCATTCTTGGGACGGCGATGGATGCCCCCCAGCCCCCGCGGCTCAGCTCCAAAACCCACAGGAAACACAGAGCTTCCACCATCGCCGTACGCAAGCACAACGACTCGTGTCAGTAAATCGGAACAACACTACGTCCAGCACGAATCTCCACACTCCACGCGTATCTCATTCTATCCCAGTGCAAAGTCCTCCATTCTTCCACCGCGCACCAGACCTCCGCTTAACGCTCGGTTCGGCGTGCCGTCCTCTTCTTGTCCCAGCTCCCAACCCCACAGCAGTTTCGCCATAAAAAGACTTTTAAGCGTCCAAACAACCCCCAGCCTCCCTTGATTTAGATACCTCTGCGGCAGAGCCCCGTCTCACTCTCAGAGAGATCAGATCAGATCAGATCAGACAGAGAGAGAGAGAGAGAGAGAGAGAGAGAGAGAGAGATGGTGGCCGGAGGCAACATGCACTACAAGAATTTGGGGCGATCGGGGCTGAAGGTGAGCCAGCTATCGTACGGAGCATGGGTGAGCTTTGGGAACCAGCTGGACGTGAAGGAAGCCAAGGCCCTCCTCCAGTGCTGCCGCGACCACGGCGTCAACTTCTTCGACAACGCCGAGGTCTACGCCAACGGCCGCGCCGAGGAGATCATGGGCCAGGCCATCCGCGAGCTCGGGTGGCGTCGCTCCGACCTCGTCGTCTCCACCAAGATCTTCTGGGGCGGCCCCGGCCCCAATGACAAGGGCCTCTCCAGGAAGCACATCGTGGAGGGCACGCGGGCGTCGCTGCGCCGTCTCGACATGGAGTACGTGGACGTGCTCTACTGCCATCGCCCCGACGCGGCCACCCCCATCGAGGAGACCGTGCGGGCGATCAACCACGTCATCGACAGGGGCTGGGCCTTCTATTGGGGCACCAGCGAGTGGTCCGCTCAGCAGATCACCGAGGCCTGGGCCGTCGCCAACCGCCTCGACCTCGTCGGACCCATCGTCGAACAGCCCGAGTACAATCTCCTCTCCCGTCACAAGGTAGGGTTCCGTGGATCCATGGGACTTGTTTTCAGATCCAGGGAACTTCTTCTCAATTCGTCCATCACTAGCTAGCGGGATCCAAGATTCGTATGCGATCTGGGTCAATTTCATTCGTCATTAAAGATTTCGAGAGCAAAGAGTGATTCCGCCCAAAAAAACTATGCCTTTGACTGCGACATTCATCAATCCTCGATGGAGGAAGTAAGCTTTGTATATTTAATTGCAGGTTGAACTCGAATACTTACCTCTCTACAGCACCTACGGCCTGGGCCTTACCACATGGAGTCCTCTAGCTTCTGGGGTGCTTACGGGCAAATACAGCAGAGGGAACATCCCACCTGATAGTCGATTTGCCTTGGAAAATTACAAGGTAATCCTGAGTCTTTTAAATTAAATTAAAATTAAAGTTGCCCATTACTGTAAATTTTGTAAAGTGGTTCTTTGTTCCTGTAATGGCTATAATTTACGAACTAAATTGAGGATACGTTTATGGTTCCTTGTAACTAGGAACTTCAACGTTATTGTGTTTCAGATTACAACTTGAAATATATCGGATATTGGTTTTCTTCTTCTTCTTCTTCTTCTTTTTTTAAAAAAAAACTTTCAAATACATGGTTTTGTGAATTCTACATCAGTTATTGATGAGATTATTGGAAAAGGGATATCGTCTTTATCAGTAATCTTTTGGTAACATTTGGAAAGATGGATGCATTTTTTGTAGCGATTGTTGCATGAGTATGGACCTAAACCCATGATGAAGATTCTGTGGTTTTAGATTAATCAGTTTCTTGATAAAGTTTCGAAAATTTGCTTTCTAAATGCCTGCATATTTTGTCTTTTACTGTTTTTATTGCTCATTTTGTATTTGGCGAAGTCTGGTTCATTTTGATTGGTTCTGTGCTGAAGTTACTGCTAGGAGGTCCTACATTTGGTAATTTGTGAAGTGCTGCTAAAACCTTGTCGGTATGTTGAATTTGCTGACTGGTATCATGTGCCCCTTGTAGAATCTGGCGAGCAGATCATTGGTAGATGATGTGCTTAGAAAAGTCAACGGACTGAAACCGATAGCGGATGAGCTAGGTGTACCTTTATCTCAACTTGCAATTGCTTGGTGTGCATCGAACCCCAATGTTTCAGCAGTAATTACTGGTGCCACTAAGGAGAGCCAGGTATGTATTATGTTGATATTGCTTTTCTTTGTTCTAAATTTTTATATTTTACTTTTTGCAAGATATCTTTGTTTCTCTATTTGATAAACATGAAACTGTATACTGGAACATGTGTTACTTTGACTATTAGAATCTGATCTATCTAGTGGGAAGCTCTCTGTATCTCTGTCTCTTTCCACTGTCTTGAAAAGCCAGTGGGTAGATGCTTAAATAATTGCTGGAAAGGGTAGGAACGCTAAATAATGCTCAATTAATCAATATTAATAAACACATTAGATCTGTTATGGAAATGTAATCCTTTTAATGTTTACTCTGTACCTGAACAAAGTATGCTATTGATAAATATATGGCTCGGGAAATGTACAACATAATAATATTTGTGATAAACAAGCTTATTTCTGAGGAAAGGTAAGTTAATATGACAATTTAAAGAATATGAGCAAATTGTTGCAGCCAACCATTTCCAATACTCTCTATGGACAAAGTACTCTTGTTTCATTCAAATACTAGAATTGGATGATCTTAATCACCATGATTATGTCTTACCGTTATCATGAGATTTTTTAAAAGATAAAAACAACTCTCACAAAATTTCTTTTTGTTTGTCTTGAGCAATTTGTAGGAAGAATCTTTAGTTTATCATTTTGGAATCAGGGGAGCAAAGATATTGAAAGTTAAAACTGAGCAAGACTTTGCTACGGAAGAAAAGAAATTAATGTGTTTCTGGGTGTCCTTGTTTGGCTGTTTTGTGAAAGCATATATAACAGGCCACGTATCTAAAGAATGATAGAAGAGCAGATGATACATTATGACTGAACTAGGTTGGTAACATTTAGGAATGTTAATGAATATAACTATTTGAAGAAGGCTGCAAAGGCATTAGACAGATGCAGGAGTGAGAGTGATATTTCAAGGCTTTGGGGCACCACAAGTGGATTTCTTGGATGTGATGGTAGAGTTTTAGTAGAACAGATTAAATGGATACGAATATAATGGGGTTGCTGTGCGATCGAACTAGGACTTTCCAGAGAAAAATGAGTACTAAGGTCAAGTGAGGGAGTTGCATCATCAAAGAAAGAAAAGCAGTGAAGAAAATCTTTCTGAGGTAGTGATGAATACCGGGGCTTAATCACAGGATTTTGACTGTGGTCATCCACCATGATTCCAAGAGGCCTTGCTTGCAGGAATTAGCTATAGTCTAGTTAGTTTTTCTTCTCTCTGTTGTAGTCTTTAGTGTCTTGTATTTCCAAATGGTGGACATAAAACTATTTTGCAATGTAATAAATGACTCAGAGGTGGCATAACTAAAGGACACTTTGGCCAATTTAACATCGCCTTATAGTATATTGTTGATTAGATCATATGATAAAATGCTGTCAGTACATAAGGAGGCTTAGCAAAGAGGGAGCCTGTGTTCTTGTAGGTCGGCGAAAGAAGCATGTAGCCTAGGAAAATGTTGACTGAAAGAAATGCATACCATCTCTAGATATTGATTATCGAAGTTGGTGTTTTTGTATTTACTATGTCATGCATGTGTTGTGCATGTATGAATAGGTAGATCACTGGTTAACAACCGATCATCTATGTATCATCCCTGCTGCTTAGGTAGCGACACAGTTTTTGGAAAGGCAGTGATAGCCATTGAGTGGTGAAAACCTTAATCTTCACGTTTCCTTTATGCTTATTTTTTCACATTCACTAATACTGAAACTCCCATTATGTGACTACCGTAGATAATAGAGAACATGAAAGCTCTTGATGTCATTCCTCTTTTGACACCTGATGTGCTTGAGAAGATTGAGGCAGTCGTTCAAAGCAAGCCCAAGCGTCCAGAATCATACAGGTAAATCAACAACCAATTCCAGTAGACCCTATCTTTGATTTTTGGTTCAGAATAGAGTGCATCTGAGAGTATATCAAACGTTGGAATGATTATTTTGTTGTGATCGGTCGTGTTAAGCTTCTTAAAAACATTGGGTTTGTCTTGTGGACATTATGACATTCATATGGTGCTTGAAGCGTGATCTGGAAGGCCCATTTGAGATTATTCATATGATGGAGATTTCTGAATTTTCATGTTTTTCTGGTGCATATTATGTTGTTGTGCTATCGTGTATTCTTTGTGGCTTATGATATTCCAAGGCAAGGTGATAAAAGTTGGCTAATACTATCGTACTGATAATTTTATTTTTCATGTTGAGATGATAAAGATTAGATTACTTCTTGATTCTTGCTAGATTCAACTCTAACAAGTACTCAGTTCAAGGCTGCTAGATTTCTAGATGGTTGAGGCCTCTTCGCAGCAGTACCAATAAAAGTTGGCTTATGTTCTTCTCTTAGGTTCTAAGACATTTTAGTCTTGCTAAGTCCAGATTGCATGGTAATGAGTCATGGTTCATAATTTTCAGCAGAAGTATTGCCAATTTAGATTAATTTGTTTCGGCTTACGAACCTTCGATTACTCTTTAAGCTTTGAATTAGTAGTTAGGAACCTGTTGCTCCAACTCACAATTAGCCAGCCTTTAATGATTTGTTTCCAAATACTAGCAGGATCTAGGATTGTTTGTTGAAGTGCCGGACACTTGTTTGCAATTCATGACCACATGCTAATGGATTTAATTCTTGTGTGGAGTCTTATCTAGAGTTCTACTCCTCCGTTCCTTCCATTCTGTCAGTATAATTAATAGCTGTTTTTGTTGCTGTCTAAATGATTGGAACTAAGCGCGAAGATATGCTTAAATCATTAACGGTTGAACTTAGGTTCCATTTCAAGAAAAAAGCAATATCGGTAGACGAGAAAAAAAGTAGGCAGAAGGCCGAATCTTTGTGACTGGTAGAATAATGCCGCGGAGATGCGTGATCTTTAGACGATATCTTCTTACGATTCTTGTTTTTATTATTATTTTTCGTCTTGTTCGAGGGGTATGAATTCGTGCCATCGATTTTTCTTTATGTCAACAACCTCTACCTTGCATGAGATCATAGATTAGTTGGGCCATGTGTGGCTAAAGCAGTATTTGCTGTATCATCATCGAGTTTCGTCCTCCCTGGGACCCGGGAAGTGGCGTGATTCATGGTGTTGCATGATGGTAGAGCAACATTTTTTTCCTGAGTCATGCCCGCCTCCCGCCGCATTAATCCAGCTATCGTGTATCATTTAATATCCCACCGCGTGACCAGCGATGCTGATCATCTGATCCACCATGCCGATCACCTACTCTTCTTCTTCTTCTTCTTCTTCTTCATGCGGGTTGAATTTGCAAAATATTGTTTCTTATAAAGATGCTTTATCAAAAAATGATGACAGAAAAGTTCATTTAGTTTGGGAAGTTAAGAAAGGGAGTCGTATTGGATCTGTCAAATTGTCCAGACGTTTACGATCTCAATTGTAGTAAAGCACTAGACTAGTTTATTCTCTCTCTCTCTCTCTTCTTCTTCTTTTTTCATACGCAGTTGCTACCCTCCATAATTTCATTCATTCAAATAAAGTAAAAATGATAAAAATAAGGAGTAAGATTCAAAAGAAACTTGGCATAACTGAAACTAAATTACCGTATCACGAAACCACGGCCATTGATAATGAAAGGAGGCATCCGGATACAATTTTAACTTACGTGTAACCCAAACACCATTCTGAACTCAAAAGCTTTGAAGTTGAGCAAACAGAGAGACGGTAGGAGGAAATTAAGCCCGGGAACGTGCATCAAGTATGGTGGTAAATATGATGTTAGATAGATTATAAAGGAATTGAGTCCACCTCTTGCAGGCCTATTCGCTTGATGTGGAGAGACTTGTACATGAGGAAAATCAAGTCATTTAAGACTCATTTGGATGATTGGGCTAAAAATTCTTAGACCAAGCGTGTAATTTTTTTTCTCCCGATGGACTCAAAATCATAAGATTATATGTTAGGGTAAACTTTGTATCATGGACCGGCTGGAATCTCAGGGAGACAAAAAAAAAAAAAAAAAAATCAGTAAATATTTTCTCTTAATGGGATTCGAGCTACTCCACTCCAAAATTACTTTTGGATGGTCTATAATCCGTTGATTTTGATGATTATATAAATCCATCTAGCCCGGTGTATAATCTATTGATTTTGCTAATTGTACCTGCCCAACTTATAAAATCTATAAAACTTTCAGCTCAATCATCCGAACGAACCTCAGCAATAGCGTCCTATAGCTTGCAAACCTCCTCCTTGGTTCTCATCGTGAACAGAGGTCAGACTTTACGTGTTTGGCTCAGTTTTAGGTCCAGTTTGCCACAGATCCAACAGGTATCGTCCGAACAAAATCCGGACCTCCAGCATCCTGAAGGAAAATATTGTGCACGCGAAGAAAAAAAAAAAAAAAAATTTTTTGCGCACCACGCTTCGTGCATGAGGCAATGCATGTGAGGCTGTACCATCTACGGTTCACAAAAGATATCTCCATCCAAAATCTACAAACGGGCCACGTCCACTTAAAAAAATTCCTACACAGTAGCGAGGATTGAATTCACGATGTTGGCTTGCCACAAGATTCTTGTCAAAGAATAATCCGGAGATGGGCTCCTTTTCTGTAGTTGGGGTGGATGGTAGCGCACCACTTTTGCTTTCCCAACCATGTTGGTCAGCAGTAGCCGAGCCTATGTGATGGGAATGTTTCGGTTGGATCCCTGGCAGCTCCAACGGCGGTCATGAGACATCTTGTGGCCTGGATAAATAGCTCTCGCAACCGTAACAGAACAGGTACTCCCAGCAACGTGGGCCGGTAATGGTCTGCGAATTCTGCCATGCTGACACCCCAAAAGGGCATCCTGCCATGGGAAGCACACAGAAGATTACGATGAATAAAGGTGCATGAAAAACCGCACCATCTTAGATGTCGTATTCTCCGCCGTCCACCAACATGGTACAGCAGGGTTCAAACAGAGCTAAAGCATGTTTCCAGATCTATTCATGGTAGGCACAAAGATACTAAATTCCCGAATGAAATAATTCTGCAATTGGAGAAACAAGATATATGTGAAACAGATAGACCTCATCTTATCCCTCAAATCTTGAAGCAAACATGCTGCAATATTTACGGTATTGGAAGCACCATTCGCATATACCGGTCGGATGCAAGGAGCTACGAACAAACTGAAAGCATACCGGCGTACCTTTTAACCCACCCAACAGAAGGGGTACTTTACCCAGGAAAAGGGTCCTAGCAGGACAAAATCAACCAAATGGATGGTCGTGATCCTCGCTTGACCTTTTCTTTTTCCGCTCGTTCTTTCAAGGCTTGCCTCGTATTAACTCATTGGAGGATTGGAACCTTGAAGCTGCAACAAAGTCAGATCGAAGTTCAAAGATATCAACGAGGAGTCATTCTGCACAAAACTTCACAAACATGATCCAATTCTCAAGGGAAACTGCAATCGGTCCCATCAGATTTGTTAACTTTCACTTGGATGAGCCATGGCCATGATATTTACTTCATCTTGGAATAGCCCAACCTTAATTACGTTTGTATTCAGTTTTGTCAGAATATAAGAATATTGATAAAAAGGCACATCAAAGTCTAGTGCCGTATATGATGGTCTCGATCGATAGGAACCAAGTGATGATTATTATATATGATTATATGAGTATGCTAGAAAGCTTGCCCCTGACTTTCCTAAGTTGATTGCAGAAACTCACTTACCAACCCCACCGGCATCATCGGAGGTCCTCATGATTCTAAGTCTCTTGACGGTGTCCAAGAACATTCTGTATTTAATCACAAATCAGAATTAGTGCATTGCGTACCATGCAACCATGTGAATGTAGGGTAGAAAAATAAGTATAAACATCTTGTGCAGTTGCAGAAATATTGATCGAAAAGCAAATCCATGTTATTTTTTAACACCATAGCCAAGCACCCTATGCACTTTATTCTACATGAACGCCATTTTACCAACATCAAGTGCAAGAAGGCTGCCATTAAGCAATTTGGTCGTGATGATGTCTTAGCTCATCCGTTGCAAGCATGGAATGGAAAGAATGCCTACCCCCAAGGGACATCTCCAACCAGCATCAGGTCCCCATCCTTGTCTTCATAGGTAAGGGCAAATTCAGAAGAGCCATCCCACAACTTTGAGGCCTTCACACCATCTGCATCATCCACTATAACCAAATCAAATTTCCATCCACGCCAATATTATCAAAAAAAAAAAAAAAAAAAAAGAAAGAAGAAGAAGATATAACTTGAGCCCTTATTTCGTATATACAAGTGGACTGCATCAAAGCAGTCTTACCTGTTAAACAATAGGACTTTCAAAACCATGGAGTCAACGATAAAAGGTATCGTGTTTTATATAACCAGTTACTGATTTTATGTATGATCCAGAAAAAAGGAATTTTTTTTCCAACTACATCTTATAATATTTCAGCCAATGTAATTTTTCGACAACATATCCATAGAGAGATGGATTTAACCATGGCTAAAGCAAGACCGAGGGAATTTAGGAGGCTGGAGCTTACGGACAAAGGTACTGAGGGCCATGGTGGGTTTGTGAAACATGAGCTCCAGAGAGAGTGCAAGGGTTTCATAAGAGTGATGAGCGTTGAGATCCACCTTCCTCCCAATGGGATCTCCATCCATGTTCACCTTAACAAAGCGAAAGCACCCAGCAGTCCTCCCTTTGTGATCCTGGTCATCCTTCCCGTTGGCTTCCTTCCTATTGGTGTTGTTGCTGTTGGTGGCATTATCTTTCGATTGGTTAAACAGGCTGTTCATCCTGAATGCCCTTATAGGTGGCCATCCCACCACCACCTGACTGCTCCCAGATGAAAATTATATGTACCGAAGGAGAAAAAAAAAAACCCAGTAAGTAGCAGTCCAAGAATTCTCCATATATCAACAATTTTTGCCTACCATGTCTTCATCTTTCATTTATTTTTCCCTTTACTCCCCCTTTCATTTCGATTGGCATAGTTATGCTATTAGCAGTTTAGATGCATCATTTCCCATTCTTCATTGAAGCATAACATAATTAAGTTGAAGAGAGATACCTTTTCTTGAGTTCCCATAATGGAGTTAAAAAAGTATCAATAAGTTTGGAGAAGTAATAATGTTGCCTTATTTGGGAAGGAAATAGGGTAAATAAATCGAAAGAAAACTTTACTGAGAAGAAAAACTCAAGTGGATGATAAAATATATTTCGATTTAAAAAAATTGGAAACTAGTCAGTAGAAAATTGGAAAATTATTCTACAAAAAAAGATAAAGGGAAAAACTTCATGGATCACACAGATCAGAAAGAGAATCAAATTACACAGATCAGAAAGAGAGTAAAATTAAATAAAAAATAAACAAAAAGCTTGGAGAAAAACAAAAAAGAAAAAAAAAGTAGACAAGATCACGTAGCAGAATATAAACCGTGGCGGTTTTCCTTTTCAACATTAAAAGAGAAAGAGAGGAAAAAAACTCAAACTCGGACAAAATCCACGAACATTTGAAGGAAAGAAACGAAGAGAAATATAGACCAAAATATTAAAAACAAAACAAAATATCAAAGAGACCGGTTGCACAATAAAACCACATGCAAAAAAAATATATATATATACGGGTAAAGAACGAGAGTCTAAGCCTCACCTGGGAGGGTGACCGGATCCGACGACTTCCGGAGCAACGGAGTCTGCGGCCCTCTTGGTCCCGGCGACGCCGCCGCCGCCCACTCCACCGACTATAGCAGCGGAGGAGGAGGAAACGGAGGATGTGGAGGACGACTTAGGCGAAGGACGGTACACCAGAGAATGGAAGTCATTGGCGGTCAGAATCCTGGAAGACTGCCCCCACGGTGCCGCCGCCTTGCCGCCACCGCCGCCGGCGACATTCTTTGCCCCCAGGCTCAACCCCAACTCCAGGTCCTCCTCGTCCTTCTCTCTCCTCCCCTCCTCCGCTGCCTCCTCCGTAGTGGCGGGGTGCGAGGAGGTTGCCTCCGAGAGCCCCACGTAGTCCTTCTCAACCACCTCCGCCGCCGACGTCGACCCCGACGAGACTGCTCCTCTATTGAAACCGCCAACACCTTTCATCTCTCTCTTTTTCACTCTCTCTCCGTTTGGGTCTTAGAGGAGTCTTCTTCCAGGGTTCAAAGAAAGCGGTGACGGGAACGGAGGATGGTTCCAGTGGTGAGACCCCTTTTAAGAAGAGAGGGTTTGGGGAGTCGTGTCTGGGTGGAAAGCTTGGTGCGTCAAGGAAAAAGCGAGCCAAAAGTAGGGAACCGCGCACGGGAGACAAGGGTTCACCGTGGGTGTGGGACTGGGTACGTAATCTAGTGGTTCGCTGTAATGGATTCGATGCGCACCTACGCATACGCACCCAAAACACGCCTGTTTTATTTAATCATATACATCACAAATTTTGATGTTCACTGTATTATTTTTTTTCTAATAGAATATATCAATGAATTATTTATAAATAAATAATAAAATATTAAATTTTTACTACTAATTAATATTCATGAGAAAGGAAGCAAAAACGTTGCAAGGGGTTTGGCTCGGCCCATTTAACGGCCACGTAATTAAGAGGTTAAACGAATGACTGTGGCACTTTGTGAGTGTTCCAAGCATTTTGCGTACTAAACTGTTCTCTGGTTTTTGGTCGAAGGTCCGCTCGGGACCCCTTTGTTTTAGTCTTCCACGTCTCGTTTTCTCAAGGCAAATAAATAGTATGATGCACACATCGATCCATGTAGTCCCAATGCTGGATTAAAGACTAATGCGGCGAGCGTGTGGGCCGCGCCGCTCGAGCAGGAACAAGATCGGGCCGCACGCTCGGACGCTGCCGTGTGGTTCGGGGTTGTATCTTTCACCGTTCGCGATATTGACTATTGGATCATGTTCCGTACGTATCTCCAGGTATTCGAACTTCTTCGTTCATTTCGATCGAACGGTGGACTCTCCTTTTCGGCGCGAAAGATACAACCACGATCCTATAGTATTATAATAATAATTGGAAGATAAAAAGAGCAAACCCCACGGGCTCCATCTCGTCTGCGTTGTGACCTGTGGACGTCGTCAAGAGGCAAATTCTCGGTTCGGATTATCTCATCGAGAATATGTCGGCGATCGGTAGCCTATGGTTGTTTTCTTTCTGGAATTGGACCACCTCCGCAAAAGCTGCCACCTTGCTGGCAGGAGAAGAAATATAATGATACAAAATTAGGTTAGCCAGTAATGGGACAGCACCAGCTCGGCCGGCCGGGTAGCCTGAGTGGCCTTGCAAGTGGTGGTCCTGATCGTAAAGGCTCCGGAGGTTGGGATGGTATTGCCCAATTTTCCTTTCTCTAAAGAGACAAAGGTAAGCAAATCAAGATGCTTGTCTGCCTAGTGGAGGCTAGGGTAAGAAGGGAGAAATGTGGTCTGGGACCAGTATTAAGACTTGAGACTTGAAACTTGTACCTCCATGTAAGATATAATAATACTTTCAGGGTTTTCATGAGCATTGAATTGAAATATATACATATATTTGAAGCATCCATTTTGTAGTAACACCCAAATCACGTTTATTTGACGCATGAACTCCTCTTCCTGTGATCCTCGGATGCTACGTTGTGAGTTTGGGAGTTGTGTAGAGAAGAATGCATCAAGTATTATTATGTGCATTGTTAGATTTCCAAGGAATTGATAGAAAATTATTGAACACACGTCGCATGCAGCACTCTTCCCACCACCATATCGATCCTGCTGGTTTTCCGGTGGAGTTCGGATGTTGCAAAGATTTCCTTATCAAATTGAATGCTTTATATATGAGCCCTACCTGTAGCAGCAGGTCGCGAGAATTGTATAAGTCCGTTTTGAGTAGACTTTTTTAATCTATTTTATAGATTAGCCAATTAAATATTTTTAAAAAAAAATCTTGAATTCGATCCACAGTAAGCTTAAAACAAGATCCAGGATAATGAATGAATTCCAACGAGCCCAAAAATAGTTCAAATAAAGTCCAGACGGAGGAGATACGTATGAAGAAAGACTGGAGCAGATTGTACGGCCAATGAACCGTCAAAAAAGGCCCACGGGCCGATACAGGCCAGCAGGCTATCAAGCGCATGGTGCGGGATGGCCGCGAGTGCACGACCAAGGTCAGTGCATGCGCGAGTGCACGCCATGCGCTGCCTAGCATGCTATCAGGCCCAACACGTGCGGACCCCATTTCCACATGATCCATGGTGGATTGGGGATGTTTCCCATCCCGTTTTGTGTGGTTTATAAGATTCCATGGACCATGTGCGTGATCTAAGGGCTGGCGATGCACGCAGGAGTGATATGAGGGCTGAAAAGTTATTTGACTTTGATTCGAAGATTGTTCTTCGATCTACACTCATATTCAACCATTCCAAGGCCTTTTAAAAAGCCCTGGAGGCAAATAGGATCCTGTAGATGGTAGCTTGGTAGGTAGCAGCGAGGCAACAATAGATCTGAAAGATTGAAGACGCCAACAGATAGTTAAAGGAGGGAGGTTCAGGCAAACTGCTAGGTAATGAACAACGGTCCTTTCAGGAGGTCTTATAGAGAAAGAGCTTTTATAAAGGATGAGAAATAAGTGCTTCTTGTTGAAAGATAGAAATTGATGCACGAGAATTAAAGGTATGATCTTCTTTTATAATTTTTTTTTTTTTCATAGTGAAGCTTTGCATGCTCCGTGGAGGCAAGCTTTTTATGCTTGATTATCTTCTATTTTTTTTCTTCTTTCTTCCTATCGCAATATTCTAGTATGAGATCCTCAACAATTGGTATCAAAGTTAGACGGTATCGAAGTGCAGATTATGGCAGAGGTGATCAAGATTGAAAAAAATAGAGAAAATAAGCTCAATCAAGATGGAGATCAACTGGTACGATGAAAAGAATAATTTCTCCTTATGACAAGTGAGGGTGAAAGATGTGCTCATGCAACAAGGGTTGATCGATGCTCTCATATTCGAGAAGATGCTGACTATCATAGAGGTGAAGGATTGGAGATGGCTATAGCCTCCAAATGCAAGCGATAAGTATGATCTACTTGTATCTAGTGGATGAAATGGTGATCTATGTACTTGGCGAGATTTTTTCGATGGTGATATGATCGAAGCTCGAAGAGCTGTATATAGCAAAATTTCTCACCAATATTTTCTTTCTTTGGAGATAGTTTTACCAACTTCAGATAATGATCGAGGGAAAAAGCATGCAAGAGCATCTCAGCCATTTTCAGAAGATCCTCACCGACCTTTTCAGCATTAATGAGAAAGTTGAGGAGAAGATCAAGGCATTGGTCTCACTAACGTCGCTTCCTCTTTTGTATGAGTCATTAGTGATTGCTCTTATAGTAGGAAAGAGCACCATCAAGATGGACGATGTTATTGTGGCAATTCTCCAGAATGAGATTCTCAGGAGGAAAAATTCAGCTTCGAGTTTAGATTGCGGTAGCTCAATTTTGATGATCTCTGGAGGAGCAAATAGCAGTAGACGAAGTGGCAGAAGATCGCAAGATGGGCGGTCCAGGTTCAGAATGAGAGACTAGAGTAAGATCAGATACTATTGGTGCGACAATTTGGAGAATCATATCAGAGATTGTCCACAACTCAAAGATTGGATGCAGGCTACCATGGCGATGGCTAGTAGCAATATAGAAGACAGTGATGATGTTCTTCTGGAAACTAATGAGGTATCTACTTTTTTCTTCCAATAGATTATGGATTCTGCTTATTTTCATCATTATGTTGCAGAGAGAAATTGTTTGACTTCTAGGAGATTAATGAGGGTACGTATTTCTACCTGATGAATCAAGCTATGAGATCAAGGACAACGGGATAATTAGCATAAAGCTCCATGATGGAATAATGAAGAAGTTGGGTGAGGTCCGATACATACCTAGGTTTAAAAAGAATCTAATTTTACTTAGTAGATTGGATTCGACTGGCTTTAAATAAAAAAACTGATGGAGGAACCATGAAGGTCAGACGGTAGTAGGGTGGTGATTAGAGAAAAAAAATGTAAAGAACACTACTTGATGACGGAGAGCCTAGTGTGAGGTGAAGCTCCAAGAGTAGGTGGATCAGATACGAGATGGGAGACTCGGAAGAACGACATGCGATATCGCAGAGTGAAGTTTCTATTATCATAGGAGACTACTTCGAGCAAGTCTCAAGTTATTAGGATATAGCAGTCAATAAAAATGGGATCAAGCGATCTGGCTCGACTCTCATGTTTGTCTATCCATAACAGACGTGCCCCAGGATATGAGAGTAAGATCATCCATAAAAGCTCTTAAGTTAGAAAAAGGCCGAATATCGAGTCGAGATAGAGATTGTTGAGAAAAATATCTTAAATTCGATTCATAATAAGCCTAGAACGAGGTCTATGATGACGAATGGAGTCCAACAAGCTCAAAAATAGTCCAAACGGAATTCAGATAGAGAAGATACGCATGAAGAAAGATAGGAGCAAGTGGTATGGCCAACGGGCCGTTGGAGAGGGCCATAGGCCGATGTAAGCCGATGGGCCACCTGGTGCACGGTGCGGGCTCGCCACAAGCATGTGGCCTAGGCCAGCATGCGCCATGCACGACCCAGTGCACGCATGGGGCAGGCCACGAGTGCAGCCCAGTGCATGCATGGACCCTATTTTCATGCGGTCCACACGTGTGGCCGTGGATCGGGAGTGTTTTTCGTCCTATTTCACATAGTTCACAGTGGACCGAGGGTGTTTCCTACCCCATTTCGTATGGTTTATAAGATTCCATGGACCATGTGCATGATCTAAGAGCTGGCGACGTACATGGGAGTGATCTGAGGGCTGAAAAGTTATTTGACTTTGATTCGAAGATTGTTCTCCAATATAGACTCATATTCAATCATTCCAAGGCCTTTTAAAAGGCTTGGAGGCTGACAGAATCTTGTAGATGGTAGCCTAGTAGGTAACAGTGAGGCAACAGTAGATCTGAAAGATTGAAGGTGCCAGTAGATAACTGAAGGAGGGATCTTCAAACTGAAGGAGGGATCTTCAAGCAGACTACTAGACAGCGATCGTTTCAGGAGATCTCCTAGAGAGAGAGCTTTTGTAAGGGGTGAGAGATAAGTACTTCTTGTTGAGAGATAAAAATTAGTGTACGAGGATCAAAGGTGTGATCTCCTCTTATAAATTTTTTTTTCTTTCATAGTGAAGCTTTGCATGTCCTGTGAAGACGAGTCTTTGGCTAATTCATGTACTTGATTATCTTATATTTTATTTATTCTTTTTTTTACCATAATATTCTAGTACGAGATCCTCAATATTAAATTCTAAACCTCCATCAAATCTCTTCTAACTGTCAAGCATGATTGTAACCTCCAACATGCTTCACTTGGGTGTGAACTTCACACACACATATATATAGGAATGTTGATTACATATATTGGCAGTATTCTATATCATTAGTTCATACTAAAAAACTTGCGGCGCTTATTTCTTCTCTTCCATTGTGGAACTTAAACTATCATTCTTGAACAAAATTAAAAAATTAAATATTAATAAAAGAAGACATCAACTTCTTAATCGACTCTTTTTGAGCATTTTTTTAAATTTAAAAAAGTCACCAGCATTCTATGTCTCATATTATACATAGCGGTTCCATGTTCTATTATCATTTTTTTGGTAATCTCATACTTTCACCTACATCTAATAAGTTAGCATGTATCATGTTAAATTTTAGATATTTCAAAATCTATTTTTATCAAAATTATATATAAGTATCTATTTAAGAGCATGTTTGGATGATTAGGTTGAAAATTTTCTTGAATTCATGATTTGAATTAATATATAACAAAATTATAGGCTAGATTAGATCTATTTCTATAAATATCCAAGAATAGTTTTAGAGTGGGGTGGCCTAAATCAAATCGGATTTTCGATTCATTCATTCAAACAAATCCTTATATTTAGCCCTTTAATATTCTCTATATATTGAGATAATGAATTATGATGAATGGGAGAAATTCCACTTAAGTCAATGATACCCAACCTTCAATGACTTGATTAATTGAATTACTTTGTGCTCTTAGTTAATGATCAACAATCATCTATTTTCCATATTATTGACGGTCACAAACCACCTATTCTTTGATATCCACTTAGCAAATTACCACTGCATAAGTTTCTATTATTTATATTTATATATTTTCGTTTAACTCAAGAATTTCAATGCGTCTACATATTTGCAAACACATAATATTTGGTTTGCATAACTTTTTTGATCAAGCAACCTTTTCTACGGACACATATGGTAGAATATCCAAACAAACATATGAGTAGGCTTTAAAAGAACCAAGATCGATTACCTCAAGGAAATCATAATTAGCTACTTAGACAACTGAACCACAAGAAAATATTGAGACGTGGTTAGTTTATTGATCCAGGGATCTAAATTATGCCTTTTCTTTTCTTTTTAATGACTTCCAACCAAAAACCATCCGCCCCCCGTAGTTATTAAAGCAGAATAATTAACAACAGAATGATGTAGGATTTATGGGTAGAAGGTCCATCGTTGGCTGGACGTCATCCTCCCCCTAAGTTCCACTTGAATCTTATCCTCCTAACCATAATTTAATTGTTAAAATAACCTTATCCCGGTTGTGGATTAACTCCTCGGGAAGGAAGGAAGAGAATATTATTATAACATAAAAGCAACAAAAAAACAACACAAAACTAATGAAGAATCGGCACAAAACAAGGGATGATAAAATCCATCCGATTCGATGGATATGGATATGCATCCTATCCAAATTCAGTCAAACTTAAAAAATAAAGTTTAACTGAATTTTAAAAAAAAATCTAACTGATATGAGTAAGGCATGGATAGTATTATTTTCTATCCAAACCTGAATTCTATCTCGATCGGAACCTACGAGTATAGATAATATCCAAACCCATATTCGAATATATATATATAGATAATATAATAATTACATTAGTTTCATCAATTATTAAATTATATTTATATATTTTTTCTTTATTTTCATTATCTTTTAGTATTTCAAGTTTCTTTTTATTTAATATTTTTTATTATAAAATAAGATAATTAATATTTTTATATCTTAAAAATATTATAATTTTAAATTTTTTTATCTTTTTCAACAAGTTTTAATAGAAATAATCTTATTTTATTTAAAAATAATATATTTTTATCTTATTTAAAAATTATTTTGATTGTTTATTTTTTTAGATATGGATGTATATGGGTTGGATACGGAGAAATGGATTACCCGTGATATCCCGAAGCCATTAGATACGAGGATAAATATTTTTTTTCTTATTCAATCAAATATTGAATAAAATTTAAATATTAAATATTAAATTTAAATTTAAAAATAAATAATATAATATTTTACCTAAATTCTATCCGCCGCCATCCCTCCACAAAACTAACGAAGAATCGGCGAGGAGCCATGGACGGGGGAAACCATTGCCTCCACCCCAGAACTCGGCTTTCAAACACGTTTCGGTGCCGCAACGTAACGCTCGGAAAATCTCGTGGATGATAATATCTCTACGTCTCGGAAGCTGGTGGTGGTGGGCGGGGTCCGCCTCGTCGTTGGGCTAGGGCGACAAGCCGACAGGGTTGTGGGGCCGTGGCTCGACACGTGAGGGAGTGGGCGCCACGTGGGCCGACATATGGGCCCCTCCAGGGACCTTTACCTGGGAAACAACTGGGGATCGAGGGTTTTACTTCTGGGTGAAGGTTGAAGGTCCACGGAGCTAACTACAGTATCCTGCTACGAGAGGGTTTTAACTCTGCAAGTTAAGATAGCGAAACGTGGCATGCTGCTTTCCGTGGTAGCCAAACCGGGCCCCAGAGAATTCTCCTGCTAGACAACGGGGCTTGAGTGTGAGGTGTCGAGAAGGAGGGGGACAGGCCCAGCAGCCCATCAGTGGGGGCCCCGCCGGGAGGATATTCGTCATGATGAGCCCAAGATACGCCATGATATTATTTTATATTGGGCTACTACTTTTCTATATGTGCCTGCGAACGACGGTACTACAGTAGTAGTTACTATTCCTTGGAAAAAAATTGTAAATGATCTGTGGAAATGGAAGTATATCCCAAGGGATGGAACACCCACCTATGCACCCCAAAACATGGCCAACCTCCGATCATGTCATGATCAATGGAGGATTGGGTGAACTAGAGCGATGGCTCCAGTTCGAGATGCTGATGGAAAGATAGCTAGACAGTTACCAGGTATCCCTTCTCCTGAGAAGATGTGATTGCTTATCATCAAGCCTAGTTCACAAGAATGCAAGAGCATGATTAAAGCTCATTCCAAATTTCCAATCCTCTTTTATAAAAGAAAAGCAAGAGAATGGAAGGCTACGGTGCTTTTGATTCATAATCGGAATCAAAATGATGTGAAATGAAAATACATATATTAAATGCATCTGATTCATGACCAAAATGAGAATAGGATTTGAATATTAAGAGTATGAATTGGATTTTGGAGAACCGGGACATTCATATTGTCCCTCGGAATTAGAATCGAAATAGGACTCTCTTCAATCCAATGGTTGAAATAGGAGTCGTTCTAATTCCTATTATTAGAGTATAACTTTCTCCAACGAAGCATTCCGGACCTTTTATCTCTGGGAGAGAGCCTCTTACTATTGGGAGAACTGGGTGAAGGAAGCCCCATCAACTCGATGGCATTGGGAGGAGGAGGAGAAGGCAATAAGGAAAAGGTGGGCCTTTGTGAAGCTCCATCTGTATATTCGTGATGGTGGTTCTTCATATTCCCATATTGGCATTATAGAAAAATTCCGGGAGCTCCATGTAGATGATTCTGTTCCAATACCTTCTGTATCTGTAATTCGCCTTTTTTAAAAAAAATAATAATAATAATCATTTAATTTTTATTTTATTTTTTCATATGGTGATGGATATCTTGTGTGTGCCAAGAGTTTTTTTATAGAAGTCTCTGGGTGTACCCTACTGATGTTGTGATCCATTTGTACCGTCGCTTTGTTTTATGGGCCGAAAGAGGTTTCTTTTGATATGTGATTCGGGAGAGAGATTCACTGATGTTACGATCCCTGGATTAGCCAAGAAGAAAATCGAGCCTTGTAATATTTCTTGGAGATGGTGGACGATTGATTGGACTCAGTACTGTGATCTTTTCCATTGGAGTTTTGCATATAAAACCTTGGTCTCTCGTCCATGAATGATTTCTTTTTTGTACTCCTATTGCTCTCACATCGGGAAAGAGACTATTTTAGTTGCCGTTTCAGGTCCACATGCACTGGTATTGGGCGTTTGTGCACTACTAATTGCCAATGTGTAGATTGGTTTGATGTGAAATACAGTCTGTTCCAAAACTTATTTGACCTTGTTTTTCCACGGGGTGATATCAAAGCATGCCACCGATCCTGACAAGTGTTGCTAGACCCCTGTCTACGCTGTATATTTATGATCGATGAAGACGAGAACAAGCCAATTGATTAGCTTTCACAGCGATAAATGAAGAAGGCAGACAAGAGCAAGGATGTTCTCTTCGTTCAAAACCAAGCACTGATGATCTTGCGAGAGAGAGAGAGAGAGAGAACCTCTTGAAGTCTCTTTAGCGGATCTTGTTGATCTAGATGGCTGATCCTCCTCCGCTGGCACTTGATAACGGGGGTGATGAGCAAGTAGGATACGGTGGAATGTTATTTTTTAAGTTTTAGTCAAAAAAAGAAAAAAGAAAAACTTAAAGAAGCCCTAAGGAGAGAGGGAGGGAGAGAAAGAGAGAGAGAATATTGGATTTATGATTCATCGCTAATGAGGTGACACGGTCCACTTGTTATTGGGTTAGGTTTTAAAGAATTGCAATGAAGGAGTCCATGATCAAAGCCCATTCCAGATTCTTTCTGGTAGCGTAAACTCCCTTCTCTTGGAGAAGCCACCCTTTGTTGAGCCCTAGGACATAGGGCTGAATGGCCATTCAGAGGGATCGTGAGAGGTTTCGAGATAACCCTTCTCTCTCTTGGGAGAGGGCATGGCACCGGATTTGCGAAGCTCCACCTACAAATCCGTGGTTCTGGTTCTTGGGATTCCTGAAGTGGTGTTCTTCAAAGGGTTTCGAGATATATTCCAACACCTTGTATACTTGTAATCCACCGTTGCATGGTGATAAACCCCTTTTGCTAATTATTCCCCTGATGCGTGGAAGCCTCAAGGTGCGCCCCCCAGAGAGACCGCGATCCAAGATTAGCGTCTCTCGATGTTGCGAGCGAAGAGAGGCATAGATCAGACCTTACAATCCCATTATTGGGGATAGTGTTAGATCGATCAAACCTGTGGCAGTCCCGCAAAACTTTCCTCCATGTAAAACCTTGGTGCCTCATCCATGATGGTTGCATGCTTTATTTTATAATTCCCTTTCCGTGCTTGTTTTATCTTCATCAACCATCGGAGAAAACTATCTCACAGAAGATGCTGGACAACTTCAAGCACAAAAAGGAAAAACGTCTGAGCACGTTCAGAAAGAAGAGCTTATGTCTATTAAGATTAATCCATGTATATCTGGATCGTAGAGTTTTAGAATAGTTGAAGTGCATCATTCACCGAGATTCCATTGTACGGACAGTGCGCTTCAACTTACACAAGGGTCAACCTACTCTGAGGTGGAATCTTGTTATTTGAGATGACCTCATCAGATCAACCAAGCCATGATCCAAAATACATTATAGACCTTAATTTATTAGTACCGGTATTACCCTTGACCAATTTGTAATTTTGATGGTTGGCTCTACAGAGCATCCTTGGACAACAGGTTCTGTGACGGGATCTTCCGAGCATTGCAGAGTTCGTCAACTCCATCCCCTCTTTCAAAGACAGCGGCAGCACCCATTCCGGAGCCTGCATATGTAATATAATAGGTAATTGCTCCAGACAACACCGACCAATGCAACAGATGGAGGGACACACAATCACACACACGCACGCACAGAGAGAGAGAGAGAGAGAGAGAGAGACCTATGCACATTGTAACCATTCCAAAACGGCAGTCTTTGCCCCTGCGCTTCATTTCATTAAGTAGAGTACTGACACATCGGGCACCTATGAAGAGAAAAAGCAGCCAAAGTCATACTTTTTCTGCTCCTGATGCAAATTTGATATAAAGAAATGCAATAAAATTCCAACACCAAACACAGCATACACTAGCAACTCTTCACAGGCAAGTGTCCACTCAGAATCCTTGTGTAGCTGCATTAAAAAGTTTCTTGCAAAATGGCAAATGTGGAGTAAAACAACCAGAATAGCAAAAAATATCAGTCTATGGTAGGAAAAACAACGGAAGCCAGTCTTCAGGTACTAGAATACAGAACACAGTCCTTAGCAAACCTACAATATAACATTGAAAGGAAGACAGTGGTATACACATTATAGAACTTAGTTATTTTTGGTTGGTCAAAACTTGAGAATGTAGTATGCGTCAATTGTCCTCAATCCTGAACGATTGCACTTCGTGTAATACATTGAAGACAATGTAAACAAATGTTGACTGTCATATTTGAATGGTCTCCTAGTAATGGATAGCATATGAACATGTTAATAAAAGAAATATGCACCCACATCACAATTTTCTATCTATCAGCCATCTAATACTTTTAGAGGGCGTTTGGTTCGCAACTAGAATTGGAATCGGAATGAAAATCAAAATGGATTGGAATCGAAATTGAAATATCCAAACCCCCTATGACCGGAATCGGAATCGAAATCAAAACCGGAATGAAAATTTAAATCTTTAGAAGAGAGTAGGGATTAAGTTCTAGGTAGATTGAGTTATTCCCATTCTATCCCGTACTCGAAATCGAAATCAGAATGAGAAAGAGACTCCTCCCAACCAAATGATTGGAATGGAAGTCATCCATTCCCTTTCAGATTCCAAACCCCAACTCCACCCAACCAAACACCCCCTTAGCCACCTTCTAAATCAAAGCACCATTCACCACTACCATAATTATATAAGAACATCTACTGGTCATCAATTCCTCTTAAATATTTTTATTTCAATTTCATGGATTACTTTGTTCTGCTGATAAAATTAAAATCCCCAAAACTAGATTTATATAGCCTTTATTGCAGAAAAATTAAGAATCCTATGTACCATAAACATTAATCAACTTATATCCATACTCTGGTCCACTACAAGAAAAGATACAACCTCATTTATTTTACTAACGTCAGTCTACAATTACCAACTAGAAGAAATCGATCCAACTACTAATTCCAGCTTTTCCAAGAGATCAAATGATCCAACAACCTTAAGTCCTCTTGTATTTTCTTCCTCTGAATCAAAATTGCGCTCAAGATTGGACTTTTGATTGCACAATTTACATTGTCGATCATTATTAACACATCTTATAACATACTAACACATCTTATAACATACTGATCAAAATTCAGCAGAGTATGATAGTTCTAAATGGTAGGTAAAAAAAAACTATTGTACCTTTCTCATCAAGCTGTTTAACTTGTAACCAGACGATGCATTAGTAAGATACCTCTAAAATATTTGATTTTTGTCATCATATATCTTTAAATGTTAAAGATTATAATGAGTTGCCTGCATTTTTCAGTTAGATGGCCTATCATTTATTTTAAATTAACAGAATCATTGGGCTCAAATCCCCCAACAGGATTACAGCTTTGCGCTCTCTTGCACATCTGTCAATTATTTATTCTCCTCCACTAATTTTGATTTTTTTTTTTTTTTTTTTTTTTTTGTTATTTGTTATTTGTAAGATCCATGCAAAACTAACACAGCAGGATATATCTGGTTCCCCCATTTCTTATCACAAAAGGATAAGGCATGTGATGGAATACAGTAGAATCAAGTATTCCATCACAGTAGAACCAAGTAACCATGGATCATCTTTCGCTATTAGTAAAATCTTCTATCAAAGACACTCTCAAGTGGTGCATGAAGATCAAATCAGGACGTTGTCTGTCTCCACACCAAAAACATCGCACATGGCATGTTCTAATGATTAAATATTCATAGTAAAGGAGACAAACGTTGCATAACTGTATGAGCGACAAAAATATAGGAAACAATGGCAGGCAGAAGAAAAATAAATGAAGGAAAAAAAGAAGAAGGGAAGGTAGAAAGAAAAAGGAAAGAAAAAACAGAAGGAAGAAAGAAAAACAAAGAAACGAAGGAAATAAGGAATAAAGGAAAGAAAGAAGAAGAAAAAAAAAAACAAACAAAGAAATAAATAAAGGTAAAGACGAGCACCTCCCAAGATGCTCAACCTGAATGGTCACCAAGACAGGCCAATGGGGTGTTTCATTTCATGGAGAAACTAGGACATCCCTGCCCAAAGGATTTAAAACCTTGCTAACAGAGTACCTAAATCATGAAGTTTCCCATACGATTTAACAGGAAGTAGTTGAAGTATGTTGCATGGAAAAGATAAACACAAAAGTCAGTGCAATCTATATTTAAAACCTGTATGTATAATTACATACTAGGAGCCATTTGAAAGTCTCAATCTGCTGCATTATGTTGGATGCAATGTCTAAATGGTGAATAGAAGAAAAATAATATATTCACTCTAATTAAAGCCAAATAGAATGAAGGAATCACTTTAAGAACATCAACGACTTCAGCAGACTTAGTCCCTTCTGCAAATTTAGCAAAAGAAAACCATAGGACATAAAATAAAATCAAAGTCGACTAGGAGTAAATCAAATCACATGACTAGTGCAAACAGAGGAGAAACATAATATGATGCTATGTGTTGGGGATAAATTTCGCTCTCGTCGAAGTTCAATATGATGCTTAGCCTAATGCAACTGATAATCACGGAAGAGCTTCGATCGAAAATTCTCCTCCAGCGGCCGAACCTCCGCCAAACTCCTCCAACAATCGAACCCCAGCCGAACTCTTCCACCAATCAGACTCCTTCAGTCGGATTTCTACAGGAGCCGAACTCCTTCAGAACTTCTCCTTCAGTCGGATACCTACAGGAGCCGAACTCCTCCCGAATCTCTTCTTCAGTCGGATTCCTACAAGAGCCGAACTCCTCCCGGATCCTCCTCCTTTAGTCGAATTCCTTCAGAAGCCGAACTCCTTCCGGATCTCTCCTACAGTCGAATGCCTACCGAAGCCGAACTCCTTCCTGATCTCTCCTTTGGTCGGACTCCTCCAGGAACCGAATCCCTTCAGGACTACTTCAGTCGGATGCCTACAGGAGCCGAACTCCTTTCGGATCTCTCCTTCAGTCGGATTCCTCCAGGAGCCGAACTTCTTCCGGACTTCTCCTTCAGTCGGATGCCCAACAGGAGCCGAACTCCTCCCCGATCTCTTCTTCAATCGGATTCCTCCAGGAGCCGAACTCCTTCCGAACTTCTCCTTCAGTCAGATTCTTCCAGGAGCTCAATTCCCTCCAGACTTCTCCTTCAGCTGAATTCCTCCAGGAGCCGAACTCCTTCCAGACTTCTCCTTCAGCCGAACTTCTCCAGTCTAACTTCTCCAACAATCAAACTCCTTGAGCCGAACTTCTCCACCAGTCGGACTCCTTCTGGACTTCTCCATCAGTCGAACTCTATCCGGATTCCTCCAGCAGATTACTTCCGGATTTCAAGTAGCATTCCTCCCGGATGATCCCCTCTAACCGTATTCCCTTTAGGAGTCCGAACTCTGAAATTGACATACGTCAAAGTTCTTGACCCCTCCACATGGCCCCAAGCGATCCACTACCAGACGGCTGCACCTGTCACTATCAATCTGCTACAGGCGGTGTGACATGCGGCGCCTCCCTCCATGACAGACTCCACCAGGCCTCGAGCAGCCCACTATCAAACGGCTGCAGCTATCACTATTAGTCTACTACAGGAGGTGCCAGGCGACGCGACAGGCAACGCCTCCCTCTGTGATAGACTCCACTAGGCCTCGAGCGGCCCGCCAGCACGCGGCTATGCAGCTTGTCACCATCAAGCTCCACTATATCAAGGACCCTCCCGACTACACTAAAAAAGAATCTCTCTGGACTACTTGACTCTCTAAGCTCTCCTCCACATCTCTAAGCTCCGCCGAACTCATTCCGAGCACTCCATTACTGTTGGTCAGAAACTAACTTGACCGTCGGAGGGTCCTGCCGGAGCCACCACCCCACCGGTTCCGGACGGGACTTCGTTTTGCAGGTCCCCGGCGGCGCCCAGCGGCCTCGATTGCGGCTCGACCTCCCCCGGCGGCGACGGATTTCTGCACCAACAGAATTGGCGCTAGAAAAAGGGCCCTCTGTTCCTTCGAGGTTCTCCTTGTTCTTAAAGGAGTGCTCAGGCAGACGATTTCCCTCCCCTGCTCCGGATCTCTCTCCTCCCTCTTCAGTTATTCCTTTTCTGAGGAAAAAAATGCCTCCCAGAAAAGCCTTCGATCCCGGACGGTCGGCGAGCCTCCGCAGGCCCGATCCCGTTCGGGTCCTATCCGCTCCCACTTCCGGCCCCGGCAACTCAGGGCTCCGCTCCTGTAACTCGCGGTAGATGCGGAGCAGGTTCGACCTGCTTGTCCCAGCAGGTTCCGCGATCTTACGGAGGCGGTGCAGGCCAGTGCATCGACCACGCATTCGCGAGGTCCAGCACTGGTTCGGCCGGAGCAGGCTTCTCCCGGAGCCCTATGGAATCCAGTCCAGGAATGCGACCGACTGTGGGCTACCCGAACCTCCGATCCCTCCAGGAAAGAAAAAGCAGCCGGCAAAGAGGCCCCTTGCTCGGACCGCGGCTCGAACCCAGGGGAGAAGCTTCGCACCCCTTCCGCCAGAAGACCTTGGAGGATTAAGGATCGCGAAGATCTTCCTGGATCCAAAGGCTCATGGAGATGAGGACGGCGCATCGAAGAACTTCGTCATACTCCTTCCTCCCGCGGTAATGATATTTGCACTGATCCTCCTTTCTCACAGAAAATTATGCAGGAACCAGGTACCGCCGAACTTCAAGCTCCCGCAGTTTTGAGAAGCTACGATGGGACCACCGATCCCGGTCGACCACCTTGGAGGCCTTTCAGGACGACGATGTTACTCCATGGCGCGCCTAGATGCCATTTTGTGTCGGGCCTTTCCCTTCTACCCTCAAGGGAGCCGGCAGGAATTGGTACTCGGCGCTTAAGCCGGGCACCATCTTTTTCGTTTGATCCAGAATGAGCCATCAATTTGCAGGCTCCACTTCGTCAGCAGCCGAACGTCCGCGCAGAGGCTCGGATTTCCTTGATTGAACCATCAGGCAACAAAGAGAGGAGGAATCCCATCCGAGGCTTACGTCATCCCGATTCAATGCTGCTGCATTAAAGTCCGGAATCCTGGACCAATCAGTTGCTATAGGCCGCACCTCAAGGGCGGCCTTCAGAAGAACGACCTTTACTGTTCTTCCCTGGAGAAGAAGTATCCCAGGAACTTTGCTGATATGCTAGCTCGGGCCGAAAGGTTATGCCCGGGCAGAAGAGGCCTTTCAAGGTCCAAGGACGATGAAGTCTTTGGTGAATTGACGAGTAGGCAGACAGGCCCGTTGAAGGAAGGAAAGCCAAGTGAAGCTCGGCCGCACTTCCCGAACTCCCTCTGAGTGCAAGCGAGTCTAAACTCCTCCCCGGGCTCAGAGGCAGGGAAGCCCCGACAGAAGGGCGCCTCCCCGGCAAGGATTCTCCCCTCCGAAGGCGTTTTCACAACTACGCCCCCCTCAACGCTCCCGAAAACTCAAGTATTGATGGAAATCAAGGAAGCAACTTGCCGAGACCGGAAAGGATGCGTACTCACCCCAGACAAGCGCAATCCCCAACAAGTTCTGCCTTTACCACCGACCACGTATTCAGCTCTAAGATGAGATCGAGGAGCTCATCAGGCGTGGGCAGACTTGATCCGATTCCTGCGAAGCATCGACCTAAAGGGCAGGAAAGATCAGGCCAAGAGCACTCCCGCAACCTGAACCGCCAAAGGGGAGGAACAACGAGGAGATCGACCGGCCTCTCTTGGCATCATCAACACCATCTCAAGGGGACTTCGCAGCAGAGGAAGAGGCCGACGAATCCGAGGGATCAGTGCAAGAGATGGAGAGGACCTCGAAGAGCCCATAACCTTCACCGAAGGCAGATGCCCAAAAAGTCCAGATTTCCGCACAATGACACGGTTGTAATCTCTTTAAACATTGCCGACTTATGATGTACGCCGCGTTTTGGTAGGATAATGGAAGCTTCGGCTGATATTTTGTTTTATGATGCTTTCTCAAAAATGTCCTTACTCGATAACCACTTGGGACCTATGAACTTCCCCGTTGGTAGGCTTTGCACTGGACGATGCCGTACCAGTTGAGGGCATAATAACTTTGACTGTGACTGGCAAGGCAACTCCTAAAGCTGGCCAAAGGCACAGGATCGACTTTTTTAGTCGTAAAGGCTCCATCTGCCTATAATGCTATTCCTCGGGCGATCCTAGTCCTTGAAATGCACTTCAGGGCGGTAGTGGTATCAACTTATTATTTGAAAGATGAAGTTTCCCGACAAGTCCACGAGATCGAAGAGGTCAGGAAAAGACCAAGCTCCTGGCAAGACACTGCTACTCAATCGTCCCTGCGCGATATCCGGCCCGACCCTTATCCTATTAACGAGACTGGATGTCCACGACGACCTCACTGACAAGCGGGGCGAAGCCTATGGAAGACCTCGTATCTGTGCCCTTAAACGATGTGAACACCGGAGCACGCTGTGCAGATCGGCTCCAACTTAGCGAGACGAGGTTCAAGGAAGCAACTCGTCACCTTCCTCAGGAAGAATGCGGACGTCTTCGCCTGAGGCCCCAGCGAGTATGCTACCAGAATTGATGCCGAGGTCATGGAACATCGGCTGGCCGTTGATGCCTAAGTATCCGACCCGTCAAAAGAGAAGATTACACAACCACGCCCCGGAGAAGACAGAAAGCAATTGCCGAAGAAGTAGGCAAGCTCCTCAAAGCTGGATTCATCCGAAAGGTTAACTATCCGACCTGGGTCTCAAATGTGATCCTCGTCAAAAAGGCAAACAAAAAGTGAAGGATGTGTATAGACTTCAAAAAGCTGAACAAAGACCTGCCCAAAAGGACAGCTATCCCCCTACCCAGGATTGATCAACTGGTAGGACGCAACCTCGGGCCACGAGCTCCTCACCTTTTATGGACGCCTTCTTCGATTATAACCAGATATGGATGGCGCCGGAGGACGAGAAGAAGACCACTGCTTTTGTTACTGACCGTGGTCTTTATTGTTACAGGGTTATGCCCTTTCGAACTCAAGACATGCAGGGGCAACATACCAGCGCCTGGTCAACAAGATCTTCAAGGAGCAGATCGACCGCAACATGATCGGCCGCAACATGGAGGTGTACGTAGGATAATATGCTCGTCAAAAGCCGAGCTTCGATAAACCACCTCGCCGACCTCGAAGAAACCTTCAGTGCACTCAGGAAGCACAAGATGAAACTGAACCCGACCAAGTGCGCCTTTGGTGTGATCTCTGGGAAGTTTTTGAGGTTTATGATATCAAGGCGCGGGATTGAAGCAGATCCAGAGAAAATACGAGCCATTCAGAAGATGACTACTCCAAAAGCAATCAAAGAAGTTCAGCGCCTAACTGAAAAAATGGCATCCCTAAATCGCTTCATCTCGAGATCGACCGAGCAATGCATGCCCTTGTTTTAAGTTCTCAAGCAATCAAAAAATTTTTGCTGAACGATAGAGTGCGAACAGGCATTTAAGGAGCTCAAAAACTACCTCGACTCACCCCCACTACTGGCAAAGTCCGAACCTAGAAAAGAATTGTTCTTGTACCTAGCAGTCTTCCCGGCGGCCTTGGCAACAGTCCTAGTCAAGGAGGAAGCGAAGATGCAGCGACCAATCTACTATGTAAGTCGGATCCTAAGGGACGCAGAGATCGGATACTCTAAGCTAGAAAAAATAGCTTACTCTCTTCTAATTGCTGCCAGGAGACTCCGCCCTTACTTTTAGGGGCACACCGTAACGATCCTCACGGATCAACTAATAAAAGCAGTCCATCAAACGGATGCTTCCAGAAAAATCGTAAAATGGGCAATCGAGCTCACGAAATTCGATATCAATTATCGACCCTGGCCATCGATCAAAGCCCAGATATTAGCAGATTTTGTAGTAGAATGTACCATCCCAAATGATGCCGAGCTTGAATCAAGCGGAATCATCGAGAGACCGGCCCCAACGAAGCTCTGCTGTCGCAACCGAGCCTCCCCGAAGAGAGTGTCGACCTTTCCGAAGATTTTTGGAATCTGTACGTGGATGGTTCATCCAACTCCACTGGAGCAGGTGCGGGATTAGTCATAGTCAGCCTCGAGAGAATCATCGTCGAGTACGCGCTATGCTTCGAATTTCCTACGACTAATAATGGGATCGAGTATGAAGCGCTGATGCGCTAATTGTCGGATTAAAAATAGCAAGAAAGTTAAAAATACATCGGCTTCAAGTCTACAGTGATTCGCAATTAGTAGTCGGCCAAGTTAACGGCAACTACGAAGCACGGAAGGAAAACATGATGAAATACCTTGGAAAAGTAAAGAATTTGACTCCGACCTTTGGCAATTTTGGCATTCGACAGATTTCGAGGGCAGAAAATACAAGAGCCGACCTCCTCTCTAAATTGGCCATTTCAGCCCTAGCCGAACTGTCCAAAGAGGTATTTTTTAAGACTCTAAAATGCCCAACCTCAGAGAAATCATAGTTCGTTATGCAGACGAAACTTGAGCCAAACTGAATCGACCCGTTGGTTGCCTACCTCCAAGAGGGAGTTCCTCATGATCCGAAAGAAGCTCGAAAACTCAGAAATCAAGCCTCCCGATACATTTTGTATGAGGGCAAGTTGTATAAGAGATCGTATTCGCTACCACTGCTGAGATGTCTCCGACCTTCAGAGGTCGACTTCGCATTATGGAAAGTGCATAAGAAAATTTATGAAAGTCATGCAGAAGCCAGGTTCCTATCACAAAAACTACTTCGGCAATGGTACTATTGACCGACTTTGTACCATAATTCTATAAAATATATCAAGAAATGTAACTGCTGTCAGAAGAACGCAAACATACAAAGACAGCCGACCTCCGAGCTTACTCTACTAAATGCAACTTGGCTATTTGTGCAGAAAAAAATGGACATACTTGGCCCTTTCCCAATGGCATCCAAGCAACGAAAGTTCTTCCTAATCACGATCGACTACTTCATCAAATGGATCAAAGCCAAACCACTAACAAAAATTACCGAGACCAAGATACAGAACTTTGTCTGAAAGTCAATAGTCTGCCGGTTCGATTTGTCCCGAACTCTCATAATAGATAATGGACGACAGTTCGCTGGGACGAGATTCGCCGAGTTCTGCGCAGATCTAAACATCTCCCACTACTTCACATCATTAGCTCATCCATAGGCAAATGGAGAACCCGAAGTGACCAATCGAACCCTGCTGCAAGGCATTAAGACAAGGCTCGACAGATCGAACGAGGCTTAGGTGGACGAACTCTACCATGTTCTCTGGGCGTACTGAACTACTCAAAAACTGCCGACTGAAAAAACATCATTCACCTTGGCCTTTGGAATGGAGGCAGTCATCCCGATCGAGCTTAAACTCTCATCAGCACGGGTTGTGGCCTTCAACGAGCAGCATAACCTACAGGACCTCAGAGTTAACCTCGACCTGCTGGAAGAAAGAAAGAAGGAAGCTCAGATTCGGATGGTGGCCTACAGACGAAGGATGGCCCGATACTATAACTCCAGAGTCAAAAGTATAACGTTCAAAATGGGGAACTAAATGCTTTGGCGAGCCGCCATCTCTTAGCCTCAGAGCCAGGGAAAGCTTGCCCCAAATTGGGAAGGCCCGTATGAAGTGGTAGAGGTCGTTCGGTCCAGTACTTATCGCCTGAAAGAGCTCGGAGGAATAGCACTCCCACGACCTCGAAACTCAAAAAATCTAAGGATGTACTATCAGTAATTTTTCTTCAATAAAACTTCATTTCAACATTATTGTTTCTACATGCAAAAATTATGTGATGACAGAAAAAAAGTAATCAAAAGTAGCCACGTTAGGAATAGGAGGAGAGCCCCATCCTAACATGAGCAAATTGAAAGCCCCGTTCATTTTAAACGAGATGGGGGGAGAGACCCTGACAACGACCCTTATGTGCCCCCACAGTCCGTTAGAAATATGAGAAGAATCCTCGTCCTAACATGAGCAAGTCGAAGGCCTCGTTCATTTTAGACGAGATGGGGGAGAGGCCCTGACAACGACCCTTATGTTCCCCACAGCCCGTTAGGAACAGGAGGAGAACCTCGTCCTAACATGAGCAAAGTCGAAGGCCTCGTTCATTTTAGACGAGATGAAAGAGAGGCCCTGACAACGGCCCTTATGTGCCCTCACAGCCCCCGTTAGGAACATGAGGAGAACCTCATCCTAACATAAGCAAAGTCAAAGGCCTCGTTCATTTTAGACGGGATGAGAAGAGAGGCTCCGACAATGGTCCCATTATGCCCAACGACGATGGGAGATAAGATCTCCCTCAACCTCGGCTCGAGCTCCAACGTCTATGTCAATAGGAGATAAGATCTCCTTCAACCTCGGTTGGAGATAAGATCTCCCCCGAGCTCCAACGTTTACGCCAACAGAAGATAAGATCTCCTTCAACCTCGACTAGAGATAAGATCTCCCTCGAGATCCAACTTCAACATTTCGACTGGAGATAAGATCTCCCCCGAGCTTCAACTTGAACAAAAGATGAGGTCTCCCTCGAGCTCCAATGTCTACGCTAACAGGAGATAAGATCTCCTTCAACCTCGGCTGGAGATAAGATCTCTCCTGAATTGCAACTTCAACATTTTGGCTGAAGATAAGATCTTCCCCGAGCTTTCAGAAGCTTCAACCTCGACTGAAGATAAGATCTTCTCCTAGCTTCAACTTCAACAGAAGATAAGATCTTCCCTAAGCTTCAACATGAACGGATGCGGAGCCCGAAAGAAGACTTCGGCAGTAGCCTTTTTGGTACTCCCTTCGAATTTCAAACTCGAAAGTGGAGGTACTATTGTTAGGGATAAACTTCGCTCCCGCCGAAGTCCAGCCTGATGCTTAGCCTAATGCAACCGATAATCACGAAAGAGCTTCGATCGAGAATTCTCCTCCAACGACCGAACCCCAACCGAACTCCTCCAACGATCGAACTCCAACCAAACTCCACCAGTCGAACTCCTGGACTCCTTCAGTCAGATATCTACAGAAGCCGAACTTCTTCAGAACTCCTTCAGTCGGATGCCTACAAGAGCCGAACTCCTCCCAGATCTTTCCTTCAGTTGAATTCCTACAGGAGCCGAACTCCTTCCGGATCTCTCCTTCAGTCGAACTCCTTCCGAATCTCTCATACAGTCGAATGCCTACCAAAATCGAACTCCTTTCGGATCTCTCCTTTGGTCGGACTCCTCCAAAAACAAAACCCTTTCAGGACTTCTCCTTCAGTCGGATGCCCATAGGAGCCGAACTCCTTCCGAATTTCTCCTTCACTCGGATTCCTCTAGGAGCCGAACTCCTTCCGAACTTCTCCTTCAATCGGATGCCCACAGGAGCCAAACTCCTCCCGGATCTCTCCTTCAGTCGGATTCCTCCAAGAGCCGAACTCCTTCCGAACTTCTTCAGTCGGATGCCCACAGGAGCCGAACTCCTCCCGAACTTCTTCAATCAGATGCCCACAGGAGCCGAGCTCCTTCCAGACTTCTCCTTCAGTCAGATTCCTCCAAGAGCTCAACTCCTTCCGGACTTCTCCTTCAGCCGAATTCCTCCAAAAGCCGAACTCCTTCCGAACTTTCTCCAATCGAACTTCTTCAACCGAACTTCTCCATCAGTCAGACTCCTTCTGGACTTCTCCATCAGTCGAACTCCATCCAAATTCCTCCAGTAAATTACTTTCAGATTTCAAATAGTATTCCTCCCAGATGATCCCCTCTAGCCGTATTTCCTTTAGAAGTACGACCTTTGGAATTAACATACGTCAAAGTTCTTCACCCCTCCACGTGGCTCCGAATGACCCACTACCAGACAACTGTAGCTGTCACTATCAGTCTGCTACAAGCGGCGTCAGACGATGCGACAGACGGTGCCTCCCTCCATGATAGACTCCACCAGGCCTCGAGCGGCTCACTACCAGATGGCTGCAGTTGTCACTATTAGTCTGCTACAGACGACGTGATAGACAGCACCTCCCTCTATGACAGACTCCACCAGGCCTCGAGCGGCCCGCTACCAGATGGCTACGACTGTCACTATCAATCTGCTACAGACTCCGTCTATAAAAAAAAGGATCCTTCAGATACGTTTTCTCTAAGCTCTCTTCTCCTTCTCAAAACTCTGCCGAACCCTTTCCTGAGCACTCCATTTCTGTTGGTCAGAAAAGCTAATTTGATCATCGAAGAGTCCTGTCAGAGCCACCACCACCGATTCCGAACGAAACTTTGTTTTGCAGGTCACTATCAGCGACCTTTTCTTCCTCAACTCCAGTTCAATCTGACGTCAACCAGATTCTGCACCAACACTATGTATCTCACAAAATAATTTTATTATACAGATACTGAAAAGATATGGTTGACTGATAATAAAAAGCAAGTGCTGAAGCCAAGCACAACCCGATCCACACAGGAAAGTGGACCCCAAAAACCCTTCATAAAGACGCAGAGGTGATGAATAGCATAGTAATGTCTGATCTATGGCATGGTTTTAGTGAGAAATACCAGAAGAATATCAAAGATACTAATCCAAGACCAACATCAGCAACCTATATCTCATCCTTGTTATTCCAAGAGAACTAGGTGGCATGCGAGAGCAATATAGATAGCAATCAGAAATCACACCACAGGCAGTGGAGGAATATTTTGTTTAGATAGCAATCAGAACGCACATCACATATCTAAGCATTTGTACATATCATAGTCAGGAATTATTACAACTCGCATCCAATTCTTGCAATTACTTGCACTATTTCTTATGTTGCTTACTCTTGTCTTGGGAACTAGATCAAATTCTCTTTTTCAGGGAAGGATGTAGTTTTATTTCATCAGTACACAAAAATAATCCTCTGCAGTGTGATGGAAAATGTGATGCTGCAAGTTACAGGGAAAAGATAGTGCCAACAAATGTCCAATAAGTATAGCTAAAGATAAGTAGTCATTCTTCACATTATTAAGCCAATTTGCAGGTCTCTGAAGTCCATATTGTGCTATGATCCTCCAGTCTAAGTGCAGAAATTAAGTTGACAATGAACATCATCATATTTTCTGGGATGACAATTCTGATCAAGTCTGTTAGGTCAAGTAAGAATAGTAGCTCCTGACTTTATTAACTCTGCATGATGTCAACCAACTTAACATTCAGGAACACTAGCAAATCAATATAGAGTTACATTTTGATACTAATGCCATATCATACACTGCTATATCATCAAAAACTTAAGATTACCAGATTATTCAGATTTAGCAGATGAATGGTATCATTGTAAAATGCAAATATAAATAAAGTAAATCAACACAAAAATATGTCTAGCATCATATGTTATCTAGTAAAAGAATGTCATCCCAATGAAATCATGCGGGACCCCCTAATGATTAGATGTAATTATTCGGACATTACCTGTTGCACCCAACGGATGCCCAAGAGCAATTGCACCTCCATTTACATTTACTTTTGCTGGATCCAGATCCAGCTTCTTGCAGCAAAAAACAAATTGAGAGGCAAAAGCCTGCATAGAAGACAATAATAAAATTCAAAATTTCAAATCAATTTCATATTAGTGGAATGTAGCACAGAATAAGATCACAACAGTTGCCCTAAACTATTACCTCATTTAATTCAAAGAGGTCAATATCTTCAATCTGAAGACCAGCAGATTTTACTGCAGCAGGTATTGCAACAGCAGGACCGATGCCCATAACAGCAGGATCCACTCCCACTGCTGCAAAGCTCCTACAAGGATTGAACATCAATGTTATATGTTACACAACAACAAATCAGCAAGAATGTTGTTAAATAAAAACCCCAAAGTTAATGGACATAACTTATGGGCAAGATGCCAAGACAAAAACCAAAATAATATGTATCTGAATTGAGCCAAAATGGCAGCAATTATGTCTGAAAGAGAAAATCAAGAACAGATATTGGATAGAATATATATAAACATATTTATAATGGCTTCTGGAGAAAACAAGAAGAAAAACTCTAGTATGCTGATGACTTATCCTATTCATGAAAAGGGTTGGCTTTATATCCGAACATTTGCCAAAGTCTACAAATGGTCTACCACCATTTGTCCACATGATGCCAACTCTCTCTCAATGGGTGCTGAATTTTGTGAGTTCTTAGCATAAACAAGGTTTAACCATAAGACCTAAAAGGACAATTGGTGGATAGAAAATCCATTTATCAATTATGGTATTTTAACTCATTCAATCAGGGAACAGCAGAGTGCCTGGACTCAGAAAAGAGTTTAGTTGAAGAAGTAAGAGCACAGGGTCTGATGTAGGAAAAAGAATCATCTCTACAAAAAAAATTATAGTAGTTGTGACTAGTTGATGCTAGTCAGTATCATCAAGGATAACCAAAAGGCCAAGGTGATTTATTGATTGTGGCTGATTGTGGCAGAATCAAATTGTGAATATTTAAAATTATCCTAAGATGAGTGAACCTAGTCGGACTAGCACAGCCAAGGCCAAAATATAGGCCTACCTACATCAAACCAGCATGCTACAAATAGTTAGTTAACCCAGACAGTTGAATTAACTTGGTTCAATTGCATATATAAGTTGCCAACATATTCATGACTCATGAGGGAAGGTTCTAAACCTGAATACACCAAATATGGGGAACCCCTTCTTGATGGCTACATCTCTCCTCATGAGGAGGACTGCTGCAGCGCCGTCACTTACTTGACTAGAATTGCCTATAATTACATCATCAAAATGAGCATCCATATCCATAGTACAACCTGAGGCCCAAGCAAATCCACAGAAAAGAAATGCTTCACTACCAGCAGTTGTTGTCCCATCCTTTTGAAATACGGGTTTGAGCTTTGCAAGACTTGACAATGATGTCTCTGGTCGAATTCCATCATCCATAGATATTGTCACTCGTTTTTCTTCTCCAGTTTTTGGGTCTACAATCTTCACAAATAAGTATCACCAAATCAAGCATTAGCCATTTTTTTTTTAAAAAAAAAAAAAAAAGATAACTTGAGCCCCAAGAATGGGAATGCCGACTAAAGAAGCTTCTGCAAGCATATACAGATGACTGCTCTTCTCACTGTCATTCTAGAGTTTTCTATGTTCTAATCTGTGACACTAAAGTTACTGCCAATGATGAAATCACCAGTCATCCAGTGATAAACTTTTTTTGGCTCAACGAAGTTGATATTTAATATTCATTAGCTTAATTACATCTTGAATTTTACCACCCAACTTGTTGAATGTGGCAACTGCCATTTTGCAACAGTCCGTCTGCATCATTCACATTAATGAGGATATGAATTTTTTTAACATGAAAGGCATTGAGATTGGACCATTGAGCAAAATCTCACCTTGGTGGTAACAGGAATAATTTCATCCCTAAATTTACCGGATGCAGTTGCAGCAGCTGCCCGCCTATGAGATTCAACCTGACCACAATTTTCAAGGCAAGTATATAATTTAGCACAAGAGAAGCATCATCGTATCAGACCAAGTTATACAATATCCAAAAACTCACAGCAGCCCGATCTTGTTCCTCTCGGGTTACACCATAACGACAAGCAACATTTTCGGAGGTAATTCCCATGGGAAGGAGACAATCTTGAGCTTGCTGAAGCGTTTTTACCTGAAACATCCAAAAAAATAAAAAGAGAGTGCCTAATAGCCACCTCCAAATAATCTTATCCAAAAGCAAGAAAAGCATGAAGTTTGCTGACATCTGAAGCAAAAAATAAATTGCAGACTTACTTTTGGATTTATTGACCCTTCCCAGGAAACTTGATTTGCAGTCATAGATTCTAGCCCAGCACCAATGCCTGCATTGGTAAATGAAATTCAGCACTGGGAGCTTGAGTGAAAATAAGACAAAGCATAAACTTACCAATATCATAAAACCCAGCTTTTATGGAAGCAGCAACATCAGCAACTGCCTGAAGGCCAGATGAGCATTGCCGATTGACAGTTCTGACAGGCACAGTTTCTGAAAGATCCATAAAAAAAAAAAATTCATCTTACCGGACATAACAATAAGTGTTAAATTCATATTAAACAAGGAAATGAAAATACCAGGGAAACCAGAATAGAATGCTGCCATCCTGCACTCAGTTGCTCTTTGAGAGCCTGGTGCCAGGACAGTGCCAACCACAATATCACCGACTTCATTTGGATTCAGTTTAGTCTTGTCCAACAATCCCTGTTATTACGGATGACAGCATAAATAAAAGCTAAAAGAGTTGCCAATCATGTGAGAGTAAAAAGTTGAAAAATAGCAAACCTTAAGAACAGTTGCTAGCAGGTCCTCAGGGTATGTATCTTTAAATCCTCCTCGCTTGGACTTGCAAATTGGAGTTCGATAAGCACTATATCACATGGACAAGAGAATAAAAATTAGCTGGGAAATATACGATTGTACTTGTAATATACTGCTAACAAGCACGATAAATTGTTGACAAAAAATACTACAGTTCACTTTCCACTATGCTAAATCAATATAACAAGCTCTGATGCCCCAAGAAGAAAAGGATAAGGTAAATCATCAGATAAGCATCGAACATTATGTCAACAAAGAGGATAATGAATGCTAACATGATGTAACCACATTAAAGAACATAAAAATTATGAAAAGAACCTATATAATCATATATGTTGCAGTTTAAGATATCCACAGTTCCACATTTTTGGCCCAAAATGCCTTTCAGATGATCATATACCATCTTATTTTTCCATGGAACTTTGAAGGCAGTACCAACATGTTCTTCCATTTCTATCAGGGGAGGAAACCTGTGTGAAGCAATGAAGGAAGCAGAAGTGGCAAATGACCACAAATAATGAGTAAAAGATGATAGGTTTGAAACCTAAATAACATAACACATGAGAAGGGCATAAGAAAGTGGGTAATTGAGGCCATCAAATACATTACATTATCTAAACATGCCTGACATATTAGATTTAATGATTCCATGCTCTTTCAAGTAGGATAACCTTGAAATTTGCCAATATAAAAATAGTGTAGCAAATACAATCTTGTCTGGTAGTAGAAAAGGGATCACTACCATATACTTTCGGAACATTTCCTATATGTTTCATGTTAACAGGGAAATTATATCCCATTTGCAAAGATTATATGCCATTAATAACACCTACTTACCTCAATTTGCCAATATTTAAGATGATATCCAGTATAATAACGTTGATCGTGAGCTAGCATCCCCAATCTCACATAATTCAGGCGCATACTCTATGTCGTTCTTGCAACGTAAAAAGAAAATAAACTGTTTCTCTTTCTGAAGAGCAAATTGTACTATATTTTGAAGGAAACCGCTATCTAGATGATGAATACCAGCTACAGAACAAAAGCCCAAATTTGAAACGAAAACCAAACAGTGGATTGCGTATCGAGAAAACTTACGCCACAACAACGACATCATCTCCAAAGCAAGAACTCCTCTGATACGCTGCACCATCGCCAGCAGCACAAATAGAAGCCTGCCCAGATATAGCCAATTCTCTAATGTTAGATAAATAAATATAACGGAAATTAAAGAAATAAACAAGAACAGGACCTCCAAACGAAAATAAGCAAAGGTTTAGGCCTCATTCCAAAAGAGAGAGGCCCAAAACCCTGGAATAAGATTCCACAACCGTATCCGAAGAAACGAAAGATTCACCTCCCAGCAACAGATCAAATGGCATCTGGATTCTGATACCCTCGGTCGGAAACGAAACCAAGAAAACCTAAAATCCGAATCAGGAAACGGACGAAAAACAACCAAGAAAACCTAAATTCCGGGTCAGGATACGGACGAAAGTTATCTAAAACCCCAGAGCCTACCAACACGTAAATATCACAACCAAGAAAGCTACCAAAAAGAACTGAAGGCCAGCGAATCCAAACAAAAAATACTCCGAGGTAGAGAAAGGAAACCCTAGCGATCCAAGAACAATCGAGAGGGAGGAAATAAATTACCGACAGCAAAGACGATTCACTGAGGGAAGAAGCAGAAGGTTGGAGGTGTTGAAGGAGGACTCGCTGCCTGTTGATCGCCTTCTCCATCTGTTCTCCCTTCGATTCTATCCCCCGCTCTCTTGTTTTCCTCGTCTCCCTTCCTCCCGATCGCGGGTGGAGATATCGATCCCTGGACCGCTAGACGAAGCGTCACGCAACAAAAGAGACGCAGAGACCTCGGGAAGGGCTCCGCGATCGACATTGATATCGCTGAGGTAGGGTGCACCATATCCGCGGGATGAACGATGTTATGGGGACCAAAGAGATCATCCAAAACATTCACGCCACGTGGAAGGAAGCCAATGGTTGGTCTATCTGAAGGGGTACGTGCCTGTGGTATATGGCCCTGTAGTCATGACATAAAACAACAATGCTGAACTGCCACGTGGAAGGAAGAACAGATTGGGTGCCAATTTGGGCTGCGAAGCACCTGCCCTGCGTTATCGTGGTCGCGCCCATCATGTTCTCGAACAGCGGAGAGCCGAGGCGTTGAGAAAGATTTTTCATTCTTGAATTTGTCCGCATAAATGATATTTGTAGACGGGCGGATGATTGGACGGATCACACCGTCCACGTCTCCTTCGTCATCCCGCATTTGATTTTTTATGCGGATGATCGAGTGGAACTAAACAAAAATCGCGGGATGGGATGAGGAGGAACTGAAACCCTGCGGGAAGGGAGATGATTTGGTCAAGAAGGTGCGAACACCGGAGGTGGGACGTGGCTTGGCGTGCCGGCAATAGCTTAACTGTTTCTGGCGTTTTGCATCGCGGCGAGCGCCACCTCCTAGCTGCGACGCCGCTAGGGAAAGGATGGCAAGGATAGGGATCCGCCACCGATACACGCAGCTCGGGTGGGAGGCTGCCCCATATAGGATAGGATATACCGTGTATTGGTAGGGCTAATAACACAGTCATAAGAACTTATGATGTACGTATGAAGCGGTGTATCAATGTAATAATGAGGGGTTTGCTTGCAGAGCGCAACATTGGAGGGAGATGTGCAATTCATCCATCATTCTCAACTCTCCCCGTTATCTAGTTAAAACATAAGTAAAACTATCAAGACCGGCTAACCTATCCCAATCTACTCCAATGCATCTTTAAATAGGGCGTGATAGGTTGGCCGTTTAACTAAAGATTGAAAAAATCCTAATCCAATCCAACTCATCATAGATTACGAGTTAAATGGACCAATCCATCAAAAAAAATTTTTAAAAAAACTATAAAATAGTAATATAAATAAAAATTTATATTCAATTCAAGCTCAGAGGCCTACGGAGGAAGGAGATGGAAAGGCTAAGATGGAAAGAAGACAATCTCTTTCTTAGATTGACTCCTCAGTCCTCGATATCATGTCCGACTCCTCTTTGAAAGCAATTATATATATATATATATATATATATATATATATATATATATATATATATATATAAAGAGGCGGATCAGACCGTTTTGAACCCGCCACAATCTACAATCTAAATGGGTCAGATTATTTAACCCATTTTTTGATGGATTGCTAAAACATGAATCTAATCCGTTCTGTTTATATAACTGAACCGATCAACCTGATGAATCTAATTTAAATTGATAGCTCTAAACGTAAAGTTATGATTAATTTTTATTCCTGCTTAATCATCTTATCATCTATTGAAGCCTCTTTCTCAGGATTGTTCATGTGTGTATGTGTGTGTGAGAGAGAGAATAGTGATAATGTGCAGTCTAAATTATGCTATTGGACATCTGCTACCATCCGTCACATGTGAAGCATGCATAAATCCAACGATAGGTTAAACCTAGATTGGGCCGCTAAAGTAGAATGGGCCTGAATAGGGCCTAGGTTTAAGAATGATCAAACTTTAAACTTATCATTAAACCGTTATCTTTTTCTAACAAAAAAAAAAAAGAGTCAATTGCTTCTCTTATCATCTCGCTAGTTGAAGCATAATTTTAGAAAACTCATAGGCTTTTATGTACCACTTGGAGAACTCTAAATTAAAATATCATAATATATATAAAAGAATAAATATATAGTTGTTTATTTCTCCTATTATGCATCCTCTTTGTCCTTATTATTTAAAAAGCATTTGATACATTATAGAATTTCTAATACCAAAGAATGTTTAAGGGTGTCCCCATGAGCATCTTTCATTATTGTTCTACCATAATTATGTGGAGACAAAAAAAAAAAATACATATTAAGTAGTCTGCTGATGTCGTGACACATGGCGGTTTCCAGGTGGAGAAAAATGGGGCCCATAGAGACGACGATTCGGCCGAGACGGTCACGTACCTGGAGAAGGACGAGAGTTTTGAGCTCCGTTTCCTTCCCCCAGGCAATCCGTCGTGGGGACTCCAACAGCATTTGTGTGGTAGTGCGGCATTGCTGGGGCCCAGATCACGAATTTGGATCAGCTCTTGCATGACGCCGTGGAGGGTCATCAAAAAGTCGGACTTAAGGGTGCATGCAATCATATCACGCATAAGGATTATCCACATGCAACGTTGCACCAAGGTACATTCCTATCATATAATAAAATAAAAATAGTACTATCATAGAAGAAAATGCCAAAATAATATGACCCTCGTCCTCGCATTATTATAGAGGAAAATGTCAAAATAATATGACCCACATTATCAGAAAACTAGAGGCAGCAATGAAAAAGGTTAAACATAACAGGCCTAGATGGTGGACCAGTTACAGGTTAGACTTTTGGACGAACTAACTTGGTCTCTTCTGAACTTTCACCAAGGATGTATGTTAGTTCTTCGAGTTCTAAATCATTCAAATCTCTATCCATCTACATGTCTTAAAGCAAACATTATACAATCCAACGTGGATTCACATAATAAAAAATAATTTTTTTTTAGCACGTAAAAAGAGAGTTTCTAAGTAGGATAGGGTTTATAGTATATACGTGCTGCTTAAAATATTTTATGTCTTATGTCAATTTTTAGTTGCTTAAATCATTCTTAGTTGCTTAAAATAGCTTGAATCTTGTAATACGTGTTACTCTATTTTATATGTCTTATTTTAATTTTTTAATAAAATAAATATAGAGAAACCCATTTTGCTCCCAAAAAAGTTTATATGTACATTATGAATTTTTTCTACATATCTAGCTTCCACGATATTTTTAATATTTTATTTTTTGATTTTTATTAATATATTGATATTTATTTTAAATAGTTAATTCTCCTAGTTAAATATATTGTAGCTGTATAATCTGCGTGTTCGCTGTGCGCAGTGAAGAAAGTAATTAAAATATTGCTTACCAAAAAAAAAGAGAGTAAAATATTGCCTAGAAGTACCGTGCCTTGGAAAATCTCCATCGCTTCGAATTGAATATGACAAAAACAAAAAAAAGATTAAGTATTAAATGACATCCACAAAGATTCTGCTGATTTTACCTTTTTTTTTTTTTTTTTTTTAATATCATTACTCATCAATGCGATCATGCATCCAAGCGCGCTCGTCCTATTGTGCCGCATTTCCAGGTCTTTTCATGACGCACTTTTTCTCTTTTTTTTTTAAAAAAATATATATGGTTGAAATGCTATCTGGTTCCGTCGAGGAATGCTGGTGTTATCTTTGAACATCGTGAACTACGTGTAAGTTGATATCAACTTACCGCAAACCATTTTCGTAGAGAATTTATCACGTGCATTATAACGTAAATGTAGGTTGACCCATATATCACTTTTTACTCAATTCGCTTGGCAATCACATGTACTAAATTTATATTATCTTTAAATCTAATTTAATGTTGCTTCAGATCATTACAATTACAAAAGCTAAATTGAAGCACGCGCGTTACACCATAGCATGGATGGTGGCCAAACAACAAAGCAATCGTGCATTAGAACAACTATAAATAGCAATTAATACCACATTATAGATTATACTTGTGGTCATTTGCTCAAAAAAACAATCTTATTTTTTAATAAAAAAATAATTAATAATCATGATAGTACAGCGACTACCTAGCATTATAGTATATAACTTCTTAAATTTTTGTTAGGGAAGTTAAGATCTATTATATCATCATAACAAGTAATAATGTCTCTGGGACCATATCGCTGTGGTAACCACATAATGAGATCAAAACCATGGCCAAAGTGTACCCTGCCTTATGGAAAAGGTTTCTAAGAGCTGGCAGGTGCCTATGGCATGTGGGGATATCACTTATTTGTCAAGCCGAAACTGACTTGTTTGGGTTAATCACATAATTTCTTACATAAAGAAATCAGGTATTGATCATTGTTGGTGCAGAATCTGCTCGACGTCGAATCGAACTAGAATTGAGGAAGAAAAGATCGCCGTCGGTGATCTACAAAATAAAGTTCGATCCAGAGTCGATGGTGGTGGCTCCGGCAAAATCTTTTGACGATCAAATCAGCTCTTCTATCCAACAGGAATGGAGTGCTCAGAAAAAAAGTCAGCAGAGTTTTGAAAAGAAGAAGAGAGCTTAGAAAAAATGTATCTGAATGATCCTTTTTATAGACGGATTCTGTAGCAAACTGAAAGTGATAGCCATAACCGTCCGATAGTGGGCCACGTGAGGTTTGTTATGGAGAGAGAGGTATCGTCAGACTGATAATGACAGCCATAACCGTCCGGTAGTGGGCCGCTCGTGACCGCATGAAATTTACTATGGAGAGAGAGGTGTCACATATCGTGATGTATCCATTCGTCGAGATTTAATAGCCGAAGTTCGGAGGAAGCAGACATTGATTGGTGAAGAACTTTGACATATATCAATTCTAGAGGAGTTCAAACTTCTAAAGGAAATACGGCTATAGAAAATCATTCGAGAGAAATGCTAGCTGAAATCTGAAAGTAATCCGCTGGAGGAATCCGATCGAAGGAGAAGTTCGAAAGAAGTTTGGCTCCTGAGGGATCATCCGAGAAGAATGCTAGCTGAAATATGAAAGTAATCCGCTGAAGAAATCCGACCGAAGGAGAAGTCCAGAAGGAGTTTGGCTCCTGGGAAAATTTGACTGAAAGATAAGTCCAGAAGGAGTTCGACTTCTGGAGGTATCCGACTGAAGAAGTCCAGAAGGAGTTCGGCTCTTGGGGATATCCGACTGAAAAAAAAGTTTGGAAGGAGTTCGACTCCTAAAGAAATCCGACTGAAGGAGAAGTTCGGAAGAAGTTCGACCACTGAAGGAGTTCGGCTGAGGTTCGATCGTTGGAGGAGTTCGGTTGGAATTCGGCTGCCAGAGAAAGAATTTTCGATCAAAGCTCTTCCGTGATTATCAGTTACATTAGGCTAAGCATCAGACTGGACTTCGATGAGAGCGGGATTTATCCCCAATAATAGTCCCCCAACTTTCGAGTTCAAAATTTGAAGGAAGGAAGTATAAAAAAGATAACTGTCGAAGTTTTTTTTCGGACTCTACATCCGTTCAGATTGAAGCTCGAGGGAGATCTTACCTTCTGCCAAGGTTGAAGGAGATCTTATCTCCTATTGAGGTCGAAGCTCTTGGAAGCTCGAGGAAGATCTTATCTCTAGCTGAGGTTGAAGGAGATCTTATCTCCTGTTGAGATTGACGTTGAAGCTCAAGGAAGGTCTTATCTCCAGTCGAGGTTGAAGGAGATCTTATCTCCTATTGAAGGGTTAGAGCTCGGAGAAGATTTTATCTCCAACCGAGGTTGAAGGAGATTTTATCTTCTGTTGACATTGAAGTTGAAGCTCGGAGGAGATCTTATCTCCAACCGAGGTTGAAGGAGATCTTATCTCCTATTGATATTGATGTTGAAGCTTGAAAGAGATCTTATCTCCAACCGAGGTAGAAGTAGATCTTATCTCCTATTGATGTTGATGTTGAAGCTCAGGGGAGATCTTATCTCCTGTTGAAGGGTTGAAGCTCGGGAGAGATCTTATCTTCAGTCGAGATTGAAGGAGATCTTATCTTCTATTGAAGTTGAAGTTGAAGCTCGAAGATCTTATCTCCAACCGAGGTTGAAGGAGATCTTATCTCCTATTGAAGGATTAGAGTTTGGGGGAGATCTTATCTCCAGTCGAGATTGAAAGAGATATTATCTGCTGTTGAAGTTGAAGTTGAAGCTTGAAAGAGATTTTATCTCCAACCAAAGTTGAAGGAGATCTTATCTCCTATTGACGTTAACGTTGAAGCTCGGAAGAGATCTTATCTTCAGTCGAGATTGAAGGAGATCTTATCTCTTGTTGACGTTGAAGTTGAAGCTCTGAGAAGATCTTATCTCCGACCGAGGTTGAAGAAGATCTTATCTCCTATTGACGTTGATATGAAGCTCGGAGGAGATCTTATCTCCAATCGAGGTTGAATAAGATCTTATCTCCTATTGAAGGGTTGAAGCTCGAAGAGATCTTATCTCTAGCCGAGGTTGAAGGAGATCTTATCTCCTATTGATGTTGAAGTTGAAGCTCGGAGGAGATCTTATCTCCAGTCGAGGTTGAAGGAGATCTTATCTCCTATTGAAGGGTTGGAAGTTCGGGGAGATCTTATCTCCAACCAAAGTTGAAAAAGATCTTATCTCCTATTGAGATTGAAGTTGAAATGCTTGGAGAAGATCTTATTTCCAACCGAGGTTGAAGGAGATCTTATCTCCTGTTAATGTTGACATTGAAGCTCGGGAGAGATCTTATCTTCAGCCGAAGTTGAAGAAGATCTTATCTCCTATTGAAGGATTGAAGCTCGAGGGAGATCTTATCTTCAGCCGAGATTAAAGAAGATTTTATCTCTCCTGTTGATATTGACGTTGAAGCTCGGGAGAGATCTTATCTTCAGTCGAGATTGAAGGAGATATTATCTCCTATTAAAGGGTTAGAGCTCGGGAGAGATCTTATCTCCAGCCGAGGTTGAAAAAGATTTTATCTTCTGTTAAAATTAAAGTTGAAGCTCGAAGGAGATCTTATCTCCAACCGAGGTTGAAGGAGATCTTATCTTCTATTGAAGGATTGGAGTTCGAGAGAGATCTTATCTCCAACCGAGGTTGAAGGAGATCTTATCTCCTATTGAGGTTGACGTTGAAGTTCGAGGAGATCTTATCTCTAGCTGAGGTTGAAGGAGATCTTATCTCCTATTCACGTTGATGTTGAAGCTCGAAAAAGATCTTATCTCCAATCGAGGTTGAAGAAGATCTTATCTTCTGTTGAAGGATTAGAGCTCGAGAGAGATCTTATCTCCAGTCAAGGTTGAAGAAGATCTTATCTCCTATTGACGTTGAAGTTGAAGCTTAGAAAAGATCTTATCTCCAATCGAGATTGAAGGAGATCTTATCTTCTGTTGATGTTGACGTTGAAGCTTAGAAAGATCTTATCTCCAATCGAGATTGAAGGAGATCTTATCTCCTGTTGAAGGGTTGGAGCTCGGAAAAGATCTTATCTCTCCAATCGAGGTTGAACGAGATCTTATCTCCTGTTGAAGGGTTGGAGTTCGGAGGAGATCTTATCTTCAGTCGAGGTTGAAGGAGATTTTATCTCATGTTGAAGTTGAAGTTGAAGCTCGGAAGAGATCTTATCTCCAGTCGAGATTGAAGGAGATCTTATCTCTTATTGAGGTTGATATCGAAGCTCGAGAAAGATCTTATCTCCAATCGAGATTGAAGAAGATCTTATCTTCTGTTGAGGTTGATGTTGAAGCTTTGGAAAGATCTTATCTCCAGCCGAGGTTGAAGGAGATTTTATCTCCTGTTGAAGGGTTGGAGCTCGGAAGAAATCTTATCTCCAACCGAGGTTGAAGGAGATCTTATCTCTTGATGAGGTTGACATTAAAGCTCGAGAGAGATCTTATCTCCAACCAAGATTGAAGGAGATCTTATCTCCTATTGAAGGGTTAGAGCTCGGGGGAGATCTTATCTCCAGCCAAGGTTGAAGGAGATCTTATTTCCTGTTGAGATTGATGTTGAAGCTCAGAGGAGATCTTATCTCCTATTTTGGATTTTTGAGCTTGTTGCTTGTTGCGGACGCCGAGCTCGTTGCGGATGCCAGGCTTATTATGGACGTCAAACTAGGACCTCTCTTGCAAACCAGGATAAGATTCTACCTTTTTCATTTGACGTAGTCAGATTGTCGTGGAAAAATACATGTAAGAATTCTCCACCTAGCTTCTTCCTTTTTTACGTCTTTGGTCTATGAGGTTTCGATTTTTGTTTATATTAGGACGAAGTTCTCCTCCTGTTTCTAACAAGCTATAGGGACATATTAGGATCGTTGTCGGAACCTCTCCTCTCACCTCGTCTAAAATAAACGAGACCTTCGACTTTGCTCACGCTAGGACGAGGTTCTCCTTCTGTTCCTAACGGGCTGTAGGGGCACATAAGGGCCGTTGTCAGGACCTCTTTCCTCATCTCGTCTAAAACGAATGAGGTCTTCAACTTTGCTCACATTAGGATGAGGTTCTCCTCCTATTCTTAATGGGTTGTAGGAGAATATAAGGACCATTGTTAGGACCTCTTCTCTCATCTCGTCTAAAATGAACGAGGCCTTCGACTTTGCTCACGTTAGGATGAGATTCTTCTCCTATTTCTAATAGACTGTAGGGATGCATAAGGGCCGTTGTTAGGGCGTCTCCCTTCATCTTGTCTAAAATGAACAAGACCTTCAACTTTGTTCACGTTAGGACGAGGTTCTCCTCTTATTTCTAATGGACTGTAGGGGCACATAAGGACCGTTGTCATGGCCTCTTCTCTCATCTCGTTTAAAATAAATGAGGCCTTCAACTTGCTCATATTAGGATGAGGTTCTCCTCATGTTCCTAACATGGCCATTATTGATTGCTTATTCCTTATCATCATATAGTTTTTGCACCAAAAAACCATAATATTAAAATGGAGGAATTTTATTGGAGGAAAATTACTGATAGCATATTTTCAGATTTTTTGAATTCTAAGATTATGAGAGAATTATTCCTCTGAGCTTCTTCAGGCTATAAGCTTCGTGCCGGACGATCTTCTCTATTTCATACGGATCTTTTCAATTTGGGACAAGCTTCTCCTGGCTCTAAGGTTGAGAGATGGTGGCTCGTCGAAGCACTAAGTCTCACAGAGATAGTGTTGATGATACCGAGAGGCAGTCAATCTCTTTGTTGTTCCTTTCTTCTTGGTGGTTTTGGCTACGGCAGTGCCCTTGGTCGATCTTCTTTTGCTTCAGATCGGCGTTTGTGGAGCATTGAGAGGAGCGTAGTTATGAAACCTTCTGGGAGGAGAACTTCGTCATGCTCTTTTGTCGGAGCTTCTTTGACGACGAGCTCGAGGAGGAGTTCGGGCTTACTTACACTCAGAGAGAGTCCGTGAGCATAGTCGAACTTCATTCGGCCCTCCGTCAGCTGCGGATTTATTAGACTCGTCCATCCACCATTCTCCTGTGGCTTCCTCATCCTTCAACTTGAAGACTTCTTCTGCTCGGGCATATCCTTCAGCCCGAGCTAGCAAATCAGCAAAGTTTCTAGAGTATTTCTGCTTCAGAGAGAACAACAAATCATTTTTCTAAAGACCATCTTTGAGCACGGCCATTGCAACAGACTGGTCTAGGTTCTGGACCTCTAATGCAGCAGTATTAAACCGAATGACATAAATTCGGATAAATTCTTCCTCCTTCTACTTGATATTCATCAAAGAATTTGAACCTCAGTGGGGACATCGATTGCTAACGAAGTGAGTCGCAAACTGATGGTTTATCTGGTCAAAAAAAAATTGTACCTAATTTTAACGTCGAGTATCAATTTCTTGCTGCTTCCTTCAAGGTAGATGAAAAAGCTCGACATAAGATTGCGTCTGATACGCCATGGAGCAGCATCATGATTCGGAAGGCCTTTAGGTGATCGACCAGATCAGAGGTTCCATCGTAGCTTTCAAATTGGGGGAGCTTGAAGTTCGGCAAAATGGACTCTTGCATAATTCAGAGAAAGAAAGGAGGATCGATGCAAACGTCGTCATGGCGAGCTGGGGCGATGTGGCGGAGTTTCTCAATTCGTTGGTCCATCTTTCGAAGTTTCTGATGGAGGACGTCATCTCGATCGTAGATCATGAAAGGCTTCTAGTTGTAGATGAGGAAGATTTCTTCCGGAGAAGAATCATGATCCGAACAAGGATCCTCTACTTTCTATTTTTTCTTTCCAGAAGCGATAGATATGCTAGCCCAAGTGCTCCTCCTTGGGATCGATTTCTGACATCTCGATGGTAGATTTTCTGGCAAAACCGCCATCGGAGGCTGTCATATGGCCTACATCATTTTGGTGAGGCCCTGAATCCGCTGCATCAGCAGGTTAAACTACTTCGAATCTATCATAGCGGTCGATGGAGGAGGAGGTTGAAGCACCAGCGCTGGAGCAGGAACGGATGGATCTGGCTCAGATCTGATGGTAGAAGCGGTAGATCTTTGAGTAGTCGCCTTCTTTGGATTAAAGAAGAGGATGGAGATGAACCTTGAAGAAGAAGATTCATAGGATCGACTGAGTACTCCTTTAAAAATAAGGATACCTCAGAAATAGAGGGCCCTTTCTCTAGCGTCAATCCTATTGATACAGAATTTGATTGATGCCAGATCAAGCTAAAGTTAAGGAAGAAGAGGTCATCGTCGATGACCTGCAAAATAAAGTCCCACCTGCAGTCGATGGTGGTGGCTCCGGCAGGACGCTCCGACGATCAAGTCAGCTCTTCTGGCCAACAGGAATGGAGTGCTCAGGAAAGAAGTCAGCAGAATTTTGGGAAGGAGAAGAGACTTAGAGAAAATGTATCTAGAGGATCTCTTTTTATAGACGGAGTCTGTAGCAGACTGATAGTGACAGCCATAACCGTCCGATAGTGAGCCACATGGGATTTGTTACGGAGAGAGATGTCGCCAGACTAATAGTGACAGCCATAATCATTCGGTAGTGAGCCGCTCGGGGGTGCATGGAGTTTGCTATGGAGAGAGAGGTATCATCTATCGTGATGTGCCTGTTCATCGAGATTTAATAGCCAAAGTTCGGAGGAAGCGGGTGTTGGTTGGTGAAAAACTTTAACATATATCAATTCTAGAGGAGTTCGGACTCCTAAAGAAAATATGGCTATGGGGGATCATCCGGGAGGAATGCTAGCTGAAATCTTAAAGTAATCCGCTAAAAGAATCCGATTGAAAAAAAAATCTGAAAGAATTTCGGCTTTTGGGAGAATCCGACTGAAGAAGAAGTCCGAAAAGAGTTTGGCTTCTGAAGGTATTCGACTGAAGAAGTCTGGAATGAGTTCGGTTTCTGAAGGTATCCGACTGAAGGAAAAGTCCGAAAGAAGTTCGGCTCCTGAAAGAATCCGACTGAAGAAGAAGTCTGAAAGGAGTTCGACCGCTGGAGGAGTTCAGCCACTGAAGGAGTTTGGCTGGAGTCTGATCGCTGGAGGAGTTTGGCTGGGGTTCAACCACTGGAGGAAGAATTATCGATCGAAGCTCTTTCATGATTATCAGTTATATTAGGCTAAGTATTAGACTAGACTTCGGTGGGAATGGAGTTTATCCTCAACGGTCATTATCATATTTTTTTCAGTCAACTGTTCAACTTTGACAAGAGCACGCCCAAGCCACCAACGGAGAAAATATTCCCTGTAAGAGATCCAATTAATTTCTAGGTTCACCCTTCCATCACTTAACAAATGAGGGTGGTTAATACATGCATGTAATGCATCATGGACCTTATCCCCATCCAACCACCACGTATAACATCAAGGCAGTGTTTCACCATTGCAATGTAGCAATACTATATTACTGGTAGGTCTACGACATGCATGCAGGAGTGCTTCCATATGCCATCCTCCACGTAGAATTGCAGATGCACACGCGCGCGCGCGCGCGCGCATGTTGCATGCGGATGCATATCATTATTTAGGATGTAATAAAAGGAAATAGTATCGATCAACCATATATATATATATCCATTGCAGCATGGAAAACGCCATTCTCAAAATACCTCATAGTAATTAATGTCCATGCATGGACGTGCTAGGTTTGATGTCTATAATTATTCTCCTCAAACAAACCCTGTCCCCGCACATAGAATGGTTTTTTTCTTGAACTTGACAGCCGGCACAACCAGACGAGAAGACTACTGGGGTGCAACCGGAACAAGAGTTGATCCATATCCGACATGAATTTCTACATTCAACATCTAAAAGATTTTGTGAGGGGTCCTCCACGGAGCCTGCTAAGATTTCTTTATATGTCAATTCCACAATGAGGTTGGCACGCATCAATTTTGTTAGTAGTGACAGCACCACGTTGCACTCTTTTTATTAGTTTCTTAAGCAATCATCATTCCATTCATCTGGTATACATCATCTATATCATGATCCTACTTATTACTGCATGCTCGAACTCTTTATTGATCCTGGAGATAAAATCCTGCAAGAAGTACCGAGAACCAACCTTATAAAAAACCACTAAACAAGGCCGACCAAAGGCATCCAAATTGCTGCAAGTCCTTCGCAGTATTCGGGGCCATTCGAAAACGACCGATCATACAATCCAAATGACAGAGACAAGGCTTCGGGTACAGTGTTATTTTTCATATGTAATGGCTTACAAATAGCATACTCTCCGTCAATCTGGTTTCATAATTTGGATAATATGTTACTATTGGTTCCTATTTAAAGGCCAAACCGCACCATAACAGAGAATTCTAAATGCCATGATCCAAGTAAATGAAGTTCTCGATGCCGGTCCGAACATCTTCCTACCAATACAAATCATATATCAAAATGTCTAAGTGAAACATCCCCCTCTCGCATGTACACAAATATAGCTGCATGCTAGCTATATTCCAAACTAGAATCATCAACATCAAAAGATCAAAACACTCGACCTCTTCTTCAAACCATGACCACCTCCTTCCCTTTGGAAGGACTATAAGATTAAGAACTAATACAATCGAAGATACCAAGGAAAAACCAGTTGGTAGGCCTCACAAGGGTGCGTCTATTTCACTCCTAGTATCAGTAGGACTATACAAAGCAGACCTGTTCCTCGGCCTGTTCTCCTCCAACTGCTTCACAACTTCATTCATATCTGGCCTCACTGATGCCACTGGAGCACAGCATCCCATTGCCAACCTCAACGCCTGCACCAACCCATCTTCTGTTGGGCTCCTTATCCGCTTCAAGATCTCCACATCGAACACCTCAATCGTTGCCTCCTCCAGCACCGCCACCTTGACCAACGATGGCAAGTCCAATTGGCCCTCCTCACTCCTTCCGTTCCCAGGCTTCTTGCCCGTTAGAATCTCCAATAGTAGTATCCCAAAAGCATACACATCTGTCCTCGAGCTGCACTTCTTCATCTTCTGCAGCTCGGGTGCTTTATAGCCATCAGATTTTGCTGCAGACACCATCTCATCAGCCACCGCCGGCACCATCAGCTTGTCGAGCCCATACTCGGTGAGCCTCGACACAAAGAACTCATCGACGAGAACGTTCTTGGACCGAATATTTCCATGGGTTATCGGCGTCTCATGCCCTGCGTGAAGGTAGGCAAGCCCCCTCGCCACTCCCAGTGCTATCTTGTGCCTTCTAGCCCAATTGAGCACAGGCCTTCCATCTATAGTTTCTACAACAACACGAGAGAACCGAAACGGATGAGCTTTTAGTGATCAAATAAATAGTTTGAGATTGAGTTAGGGGCGATCCACTTACCATGAAGGAGATCATGGAGAGTTCTATCTGGGAGGTAGTCATAGATGAGGAGCTTCTCTCCTCGTTTCCCCTGGTAGAAGGCTCTCAGGGGAACCAAGTTCTCGTGCCGCGCTCGACCGAGCAGCCGGATTACAGGAAAGCACGAAGCCACATCCTTGCAGCTGCCTTCTCTCAATAACCTAAGGGCAATGGTAGCTCCGTCAGCGAGCTTTGCCTTGTATACCGTTCCATAGCTGGTCTTCTCCATCACTTGGCCGGTGGCATTCAGCACGTCGTCCAGCGTCAGATGCTCGCTCCCCTGAAACACCATCAGCTTCCCCTCACCACCGTTGTTGCCATCCTCCTCTATCTCCATCTCCTCCTCTTCTCCGCTCCTTCCCCTCTTCCTCCTCTTCCTTCCCTGCACCCACCCGATGGACACCGACGCGACGACCACGGCCCCAGTCATCAGTCCGATCACCAATCCGGCAATCGCTCTGGAGGTGAGGCCGGAGCGCGAGCCACATTTCTTCAGCGGCGAGCCGCACAGCCCGGGGCTGTTCCCCTGGAAGGCCGCCGCACCGAAGTTGGACCGCCCCAAGGCCTCCGGCAGCGGTCCGGTGAAGTTATTGTAGGAAAGGTTCAATCTTTCCAGGTTTCCCAGCCTAGTGAGCGACGCTGGTATCTGTCCGGAGAATCTATTGCTCCCGAGGTCGAGTTCTTGCAAGCCATGGAAGCCCGCGATGAACTGGGGGAACTCTCCATTGAAACGGTTGGCACCCAAGTCGAGGACTTGGAGGCGGTCACAGGAGGAATTAGGGACGGCGGAGTCGGGGACGGCCCCGGAGAAGTTGTTGCCGTGGAGGCGGAGGGAGACGAGGCGGTCGCAGAGGTTCCAGATGGAAATGGGGAGTGCGCCGGAGAGGGAGTTGCCGGATAGGTCGACGTCCGAGAGGGAGGGGGAGTTGCCGAGCTCGAGAGGGAGGGCGCCGGAGAGGGAGTTGACGCCGAGGTAGAGGGACTGGAGGGAGGGGAGGTCACCGATCTCCGGGGGGATGGATCCGGCGAGGGCGGCGGCAGGGAGGTGGATGGAGAGGAGCTGGAGGGAGGGATCCGCGGCGAGGGAGCGGTTGGAGAGGACGGCGGCTTCGTGGCAGGGGAGAGGAGCGCCTGCGGCGGTTGAGGACGTCCATTGGAGGCCGCGCCAGAGGCAGAGCGGGGTGGAGACGTTCCAGGAGGAGAGCTGGAGGTTCTCCGGCGAGGAGCGGCCCCAAAGCGCTGGCTTTATCTTCTCCAACAGGAGGAGTAAGTCGGAGGACTCGGAGGAGAAGACAGATAAGAAAAAGAGAGAGAGTGAGAAGAAGAGAAGACCAGAAGAAGCCATTGGAGCAGAGGAGGAGGTCTCGGAGGGAGGAGAAGGAGAAGAGAAAAGCTTCAGAGGAAAAAGGTGGATTTTTCGCAGCTATGGTGGGGGGTGGCTGCGGGCAGGATCTTTGGGAGGAAGGTGGTTGGGTTTTTTGAGGTGGGTCTTTTTAGAAAGGTCATATTTTTGTCACAACATTCTGAAGCACCCAAATAAACACCCCATATGGTTGTGGGTCCCACATATTTTGGACGACATGGGTTTCGGTTGGGGTCCTTCACAACCGGGGTAGAAGATGGGTGCGCGTGTGGAAAGCTGGGGTTTTGGGGAAAAGAAGAGGGGGCTCACTAGCTGCGGACCGCTGACTGCTGGGATCCGACTTTCACTTTTCATCGTTTGCGATCTTTTCTTTCCAGTTGGTTTTCTATTAGCATCACTCTGCATCACATATGAGGTTGAGACTGTTATTATTTTTTTCTTTTCTTTCTTTTTTTTTTTTTTTTTTTGAATTGGAGTTAAGAGATATTTGATATATTATTTTATTGAAGATGAAGACAGGGCTTTTACTTTTAAAATGTTCTCTATTGAAAGTTATACCAAAGGCTAAAGATGAGGAAGACTAGAGAACTAAGTTTAGCTCGGGCATGAAACAACCATAATGCGCAGACATGCTTGATGAGATCCAAAACTGGAGCAAAATGATACAAAAGATCATGAAGTCTCTCATAGCATCCATCTGCAGTCCAAACTATTAATTTCAACACAAAAGACCAAAGAACTTGCATGGAGGCTAAAATATTTTGTTATGATAATAAAATCTAATTAAAGGTTAGAAATTTTGTTTGGCTTGATGTGATAAGTAAAACTAACCTTTATTAACCTGCAAGGGAGGTCTGCAATAATGTGCCTCCTGTTAGAGTTCAAGATAAAATTTAATTTTGCTCCTGCTGAAGTCCAGTTTGATGCGCAGTCTAATACGGCCGGTAGCCACGAAAGAGCTTCAGCAGACGGATCTCAGTCCGTACTTTTTCAGCCGGCCGAACTCCTCAGCGATTTCAGTCGGACTTCCGCGAGAGTCGAACTTCCTCCACGCTCTTCCAGTTAGACGCCTGTGGGAGCCGAACTCCCTCCAAGGCTTTCCTTCGGTCGAACTTTCCCTCGATCGGACTCCTCCCAAATATTCCTCTCGGTCGGTCGGACTTCTCAGCGGTCGAACTCCTTCCAAACTCCCCAGCGACCGAGCCTCAGCCGCACTCTTCCAGCCAGATGCCTACGAGAGCCGAACTCCCTCCGCACTCCTTCGACTGAACTCCTTCTGAGCTTCTCCTGGGCCAAACTCCTCCAACAGATAAAACTTAATTTTGCTCCTGCTGAAGTCCAGTTTGATGCGCAGTCTAATACGGCCGGTAGCCACGAAAGAGCTTCAGCAGACGGATCTCAGTCCGTACTTTTTCAGCCGGCCGAACTCCTCAGCGATTTCAGTCGGACTCCCGCGAGAGTCGAACTTCCTCCGCACTCTTCCAGTTAGACGCCTGCGGGAGCCGAACTCCCTCCAAGGCTTTCCTTCGGTCGGACTTTCCCTCGATCGGACTCCTCCCAAACATTCCTCTCGGTCGGTCGGACTTCTCAGCGGTCGAACTCCTTCCAAACTCCCCAGCGATCGAGCCTCAGCCGCACTCTTCCAGCCAGATGCCTACGAGAGTCGAACTCCCTCCGCACTCCTTCGACTGAACTCCTTCTGAGCTTCTCCTGGGCCAAACTCCTCCAACAGTCCAAACTCCTCTGGAATTGATACGTACCAAAGTCCACCGATCAATGCCTACTTTTTCAAAGCTGCCGTCATTAAATCTGGCCGAACGATCACCATAAGTCTGCCACAGGCGATGCTACAGATGGTGCCCTTCTCCGTGACTGACTCCGTCATACCTCGAGCAGCCCATCACTGTTGGACGGTATGGCTATCACTATCGGCCTGACGATACCATCATCTCCGCATCAAATCCGATGCAGCCTCGAGCGGCCTGCCACTAGACAGCTGCAGCTATCACCATCAAGCTTCGCCTATAAAAAGGACCCTCCAGATATGCTAACTCTAAGCTCTAAGCTCTCCTCTCATTCTCTAAGCTCTGCGGAACTCATTTTCGAGCACTCCATTTCTATTGGCCAGAGCTAAGTTGATCGTCGGAGGGTCCTGCCGGAGCCACCCCCACCGACTCCGGATGGGACTTTGTCTTGCAGGTCTCCGACGGCGATCTCGTCCATTTTCACTCCAGCTGGGTCTGATGACGATCAGTTTCTACACCAATAGATTGGCACTAGAAGGAGGGCCCCCTCTGCCTTCGAGGTTCTCTTGTTCTTAAAGGAGTGCTCAACGATGATTTCTCTCTTCCCTCTCCGGAGATCTCGCTTCTTCCATTCTAGAGTTCTTTTTTGAAGAGAAAATATCTCCCAAGAGAGCTTCGACTCAGCGATCGACGGCCTCCATACCAGGTCCATCTGCTTTCATTTCAGCCTTTGCAGTCCAGGTTTCATCTAAAGCCACCGTAGATGTGGAGCAGTTCAACCTGTTGGTCCAGCATGTTCGTGGCTCCGTCGAGATGATGCAGATCGTGCGACAGCTTTCGACGGAGACTTTACCAGCAAACCCGCCATGAGGATGCCAGGAATCGACCTTAAGGAAGAGCATTTAGCCTACCATATCAATCATCCTTAGGAAGGAAAAATAGAGAGTAGAAGTTCTCCCCTCGAAGGTTTCACAGGAGGCAAAATGAAGTTTGGCCACGTTCACGATATCCCGAGTGCAAGCAAGGCCGAACTTTCTTTCAAACTCATCACCAAGGAAGCTCCGACGAAGGTTTCACAGGAGGACGGAATGAAGTTCGATGGGGGTGGAATGAAGTTCGGCGTCAGCGAGGCCGCCGAACTCACCCTCGAGCTCGTCATCAAGGAAGTCCCGACAAAGGGGCATGAAGTTCTTCCGTAGAAGGTTTCACAGGAGGGGAATGAAGTTCGACAGCGTTCACGACATCCCCAGTGCAAGCGAGGCCGAAACTCCTCCTCGAACTCATCACCAAAAAAGCTCCAACGAAGGTTTCACAGGAGGACGGAATGAAGTTCGGTATGAGCGAGGCTGTCGAACTCGCCCTTGAGCTCGTCATCAAGGAAGCCCCGATAAAGGGGCATAAAGTTCTTCCGTAGGTTTCACAAGAGGATGGAATGAAGTTCGACCGCGCTTATGACCTCCCCAACGCAAGCAAGGTCCAAACTCCTTGAGGTCGCCACCGAAAAAGCTCCGACGGAAAGGTGCGAAGAAGTCCTCCTCCCAGAAGCTAGAACCACTATTGAGGGAGGAACGACAAGGAGGTCGACCACCTCCCGGCATCACAGATGCTGTCTCCGGGGCTTGATACTTTGGTGGGCTATCATCTCCCAGCGATAAAGCCAAGAAAAGCTTACGCCAAATTGAGAAAGCTAGTATGAGATAGAGGAGGTCGTCCAGCCCAAGACTTACTGCCCGAAGGAATTCAGAGGAATAATGCCCCCACGATCCTAAAATGGGGATGTGCTGCCAGTAACTTTTCTTCGGTAAAATTCTTTTCTTTCAATAATATTATTTCTGGATGCAAAAACTATATGATGATAGGAAAGAAATGAGCGAAAGTGGCCCGTTAGAAATAGGAGGAGAATCTCATTCTAACGCGAGCAAAATCGAAGGCCTCATTTATTTAGGATGGGATGGGGGGAGAGGCCCTGACAGCGGCCCTTATGTGCCCCCATAGCTCGTTAGGAATAGAAGGAGAATCTCATCCTAATGCGAGCAAAGTCGAAGGCCTCGTTCACCTTAGATGAGATGGGGGAGAGGCTCTAACAGTGGCCCTTATGTGTCCCCACAGCCCGTTAGGAATAGGAGGAGAATCTCATCCTAATGCGAGCAAAGTTGAAGGCCTCATTCACCTTAGACGAGATGGAAGGAGAGGCCCTGACAGCGATCCGTATGTACCCCCACAGCTCGTTAGGAATAGGAGGAGAATCTCGTCCTGATGCGAGCAAAGTCGAAGGCCTCGTTCACCTTAGACGAGATGGGGGGAGAGGCCGTGACAGCAGCCCTTAGGTGCCCCCACAGCCCGTTAGGAATAAAAGGAGAACCTCATCCTAACGCGAGAAAAGTCGAAGGCCTCATTCACCTTAGACGAGATGGAGGGAGAGGCTCTGACAGCGGCCCGTATGTGCCCCCATAGCCCATTAGGAATAGAAGGAGAACCTCATCCTAACGTGAGCAAAGTCTAAGTCCGAGCTCCAAAATCTACAAAAGGCAGGATTTTCATCAACCTTGATTGGAGATGAGATCTCTTTCGAACGACCGAGCCAGCCTCAACCAGAGATAAGATTAGAAACAACCTCGGTCAGAGATACGATCTCTCCCGAGCGACCACGACAACCTTGATCAGAGCGCCCGAGCTAACCTCGGCCAGAGATAAGATCAGAGACAATCTCGATCAGGGATAAGATCTCTTCCGAGCATCCGAGCCAACTTCGATCAAAGATAAAATCTTTTTCGAGCAATCGAGACAACCTCAGCTAGAGATAAGATTGGAGACAATCTCGTCCTGAGATCAGATCTCTCTCGAGAGCCCATATTAACCTCGGCCGTAGGAGATAAGATCCCTCCGAGGCAACCTCGATTGCTGGAGATAATATCGCCCCCGAGGAGCTCAACCTCCGACCTCGATTGTAGGAGATGAGATCAACTTCAACCTCGGCTAGAGATGAGATCTCCTCCGAACTTCAACTTCAACATCAACTTTGGCTGGAGATGAGATCTCCCTCCGAGCTTCAACCTGAACCAGTATGAAGCCCAAAAGAGGACTTCGGCAGTCACCTTTTTTGCACTCCCTTCCTTCGAATTTCGAACTCAGAAGGGGGAAGGGACTATTGTTGGGGATAAATTTCGCTCCTGCCGAAGTTCGATTTGATGCGCAGCCTAATACGATCGGTAGCCACGAAAGAGCTCCAGTGGATGGATCTCAGTCCGTACTCCTTTAGTCGATCGAACTTCTTAGTGGCCGAGTTTCAGTCGGACTCTCACAAGAGCCAAACTCCCTCCGCACTCTTCTAGCCGGATGCCTGTGGGAGTCGAACTCCCTTTAAGCTTTCCCTTCGATCGGACTTTTCCTCGGTCGGACTCCTCCCAAACATCCCCCTCGATCGACCAGACTCCTCAGCGGCCGAACTCCTTCCGAACTCTCTAGCGATTGAGCCTCAACCGCACTCCTCCAGGCAGACGCCTACGAGAGCCAAAGTCCCTCTACACTCCTTCGACCGAACTCCTTTCGAGCTTCTCCTGGGCCGAACTCTCCAGCAGTCCAAACTCCTTTGGAATTGATACGTACCGTAGTCCATCGATCAATGCCTGCTTTCTCAGAGCTACCGCCATTAAATCTAATCGAACGATCACAATCAGTCTGCCATAGGTGATGCTACAGGTGGTGCCCTCCTCCATGATTGACTCCACCAGACCTCGAGTAGTCCACCACTGTCGGACGGTATGGCTGTCACTATCGATCTGACGATACCATCCTCTCCGCATCAAACTCAATGCAGCCTCGAGCGGTCCACCATCAGGCAGCTGTAGCTGTCACCATCAAGCTCCATCTATAAAAAGGACCCTCCAGATATGCTAACTCTAAGCTCTAAGCTCTCCTCTCCTTCTCTAAGCTCTGCGGAACTCATTTTCAAGCACTCCATTTCTATTGGTCAGAGCTGACTTGATCGTCGGAGGATCCTACCGGAGCCACCCCCATCGGCTCTGGATAAAACTTTGTCTTGCAGATCTTCGACGATGACCTCATCCACTTCCACTCCAGCTAGGTCCGACGACGATCAGTTTCTGTACCAATAGGTTTCTAAAACTTTAGTCATCAATAATAAATAATTATTGAGAAATATATTCCAAATTCAATCATCAGCCTGTTGATGGTTAAGCTAAATTATATCTATAATTAATTTATTAATAAAAAATATATATTTTTAATATTTTTTGTCATAAAGTATTCATCTTCTAACGAACTCCATTATTGTGATGAGGTCCTTAGGACTATTTAGCATCGATAAATAGAGGATTTATCGATTAATCCTTAAATTTGTTCACGATCAAATGATAGGCTGTTAATTAGGACGACGACATCTATCGAGCATAGATCGCTGTATGCCATATAGATTGGTTGTTCTCTTAACCAAGAAGTATGGAGATACTAGTATGGCATACAGATGAGATGTATTAGTACATCATCATTGAATAGAGCATTCTACTATTGAGAATATCTTTGATGGAATATAGGTATAAATATCCCTTAGATCTGAGATCATCTCAGTGACTTGCAAGCAACTCACTGTACTTTGGTATCGAACTAACTAAATTTTTGATTCAATAACGGAAGGCTTCTGGGCATAATTAAGTACTTACGAAGTCAGAGTGTGATCAAGATGGAATTGACCACTCCAAAAATTGGAGAAGAATGTATCACTGTATTTCAATATAGCAAAACCTTGGTCAGAATAATCCATCAGATGAATTTGATATTTTAAAATACAATGTGGACAATCTGATCAAAGTTGATAGTTAAATTCTGAGGTGTCCTATGAGCATTTTGGTCAAGAGGATGAATTATATAGAAACTATATCTGCATGGATTCTAAGAATATTATTCTACACATTCGACCTATCCGATCATCGGATACCATTGCTAGATGATTATTTCAATTGATACAAGAATATATTTCTGTATTATCAACTTAGGTTCGAACCTATGAGGTCACACACATTAGAGCTCATGATCTGATTGGATGATTGATCAATGATTAAGAATCATTCTAGGATTAAATAATCAGTATAATTGATGTTTAACCTAGTACATTATATTGCAGAAGGATCGATTAGTAATTAGATTGCTAATTGACTTAATTTAATTAAGCCAAAGGGCTAAAATTAAGTATGATTAAATATGATTTAATTAGATTTAGTTTAGACTTGGTTGGATCAAGTTCAATTGGCTTATTAGATAAACCAAGTGTAGGAACGAACTAGTCTTAATTCAACTAGAACTTCGATCAACCCAATTTTCTAATTTGATTAAAAAATTAAATTAAAATTAAATCTAATTTAATTAAATTTTTAATTAGGTTAGGACCTAATTTAATTAGATTGATTTACTTTTGGTTTAATTTGATTTGAGAAACTAATTTTTGATCAAGTCAAAATAGGAGTCCTAGTGTGACCAGGACTCCCTATTCTTGCGCCACCTATATCCCACGCCCCACACCCACTCTCTCTATTTTTGTATGATAGAGAATCTCTCTTTGATCTTCATGCATGCCCCTTCTCTCCCTCTATTACTTATATGCTAATTTGGTGGTTGACCAAGTCAAAAGGAGAAACTAGTTTTGATTTAGGATTCTATGAGATAGAATCCTTATAAACCAAATCACCTCAGCCCCTCTCCTATTTTTCTCCCTTATTCCATGTGAGAAAGAAAGAATTTTATGCGTGTATTCTTGCTGGATTCATCAAAAAAATTAAAGAAGGAGTGACCAAGAGTTGGGCGCCCCAACCTCTTACCAAAACTAGTTCTTCCTTGTCTAGTTTTTGATCTAGACAAGGACTCTTCTTTTTCTATAAATTTAGGATGAATTTTGGCTTGATTTTTTTTTTTGGAACACAGACCTTTAGAATAATTTTGGGGTGTGCACAAATCAAAGGAACATGGTCCTTAGGCATTGGGGTTCCATAGACACTAAATTAGGTGTCTAGGTGGGAGAAAAGATAAGAAAAAGAGGATCTTCTTCTAGGGCTATTTTGATTTTCTCTTCTCCTCCTCTTTTTAGGATTTTTTTTCAGAGAGTTTCATATCTAAAATCTTTTTTTTTTTAATATTTTGGAGAGTCCAAGTCTCGAAGAAAGAAGCATGGAATCGATCGTCGAAGAGAGATCAATACAGTACTAGCATAATGTGTTGATTTTCTGCATCAGGATCTCAGATCGTATTCGTGGGCTCATGTGGACGACTTCTAGAGGTCGGACACATGTGCAGCTCATGACTTAATCCTCAAGCTTAGATCAGTAAGTTAGAACATCTAATTTGTTCACGTATCAGATCTAATTTGTTATTCTATAGCTACATTAGATATAGTATTATAACATGTTGATTAGACTAATATGTTAATTTTTTTTTTATATTTTTAATTTTTGATTTAAAATCATACTTTGATCATATAATAAATCTTAAATCATAGATTTAAAATATTTTTATATTTATTTAAATAAATATTTAATTTATTTAAATTTTTTGATATCTGATCTTGAAAATTTTCAAGATCTACCTGTAAAATCTTAGATCTGATTCCTTTAATTGGTATCAGAGCCTAGATTCTTATTACATAATTTTTTTAATCATATTTAGATTATTTATTAAATTAAATCTAATGTATAATTTAATTATTAAATCTAAAATTAAAAATTTAGATCTCACGAACTACCATAAGATTGTTCTGTTGTAAGATTTATCCCTTACAGTGAAAAGATTATCCTAGTTCATAATAATCTGCTCAAAATTATAAATTTATTAGATTTGATCTAATTTTATTTATAATTTAATAAATTTAAAATAGTTTTAGATCTAAAAATAAAATTTTTAGATTGCACAGACTGCTATAAGATTGTCCTGCTGTAAGGTTTATCCCTTACAGTGGAAAGGTTGTTCTAGTACGTGCTGATCTAAAATATTGATCATAAAATTTTAGATTAGATCTAAAAAATTTTATAATTTAATTAAAAATATTTTAATCTAATTTTAATTATTATAAATATGTTATATTTGATCTAGAAAGATTTATGATAGATTGGTATTGAAACTATTTCAATTATATGAACCTGTTTAGATTAGATCTAAAATAGTTTCATATTTATGTTATTTGCATTTTGATTATGAATCAAACATGCAACTTGGTTGGTAGAACTATATTATAAAAATATTTTATAAATATTAAAATTATTTTTGAAAAATTGAATCTCAACCCTCAGTCTAAAACTTAATTAAGAATTAAGAAGTTATTTGATTAGGATCTAGGATTATAAATTAAAGATCCTAAGACACAAATCATAACATATTAGGTTAAATAGATTAGTGGAGATTAGGTCCATTAATTGGGTTAGACTCAGGATTAGATTAAAGAATGGATTTATTGATGTAGAATCTGATCAATGTCAGATCGAGCTGGAGTTGAGGAAGAAGAGGTCGCCGTCGGTGACCTACAAAATAAAGTCCCATCCAGAGTCGATGATGGTGGCTTCGGCAGAATTCTCTGACGATCAAGTCAGCTCTTCTAGCTAACAAAAATGAAGTATACAGAAAAAAATTTTATAGAATTTTGAAAAAAAGAAGAGAGCTTAAAGAAAATGTATCTAGAGGATCTTTTTTATAGATGGAGTTCAGAGCAGATTAATAGTGACGATCGTAACCATCCAGTAGTGGGCCACTCGGGGCCACGTGGAGTTTATTATGAAGAGAGGTGTCCATTGCCATGATGTGGCCATTCGTTGAGATTTAATAGTCGAAGTTCGGAAGAAGCAGACGTTGGTTGGTGAAGAGCTTTGACATACATTAATTTCAAAGAAGTTCAAACTCCTAAAAAAAACTTGACTGAAGAAAAAATCTGGAAGAAGTTCAGCTCCTGAAGGAATTCGATTGAAGAAGAAATCCAGAAGGAGTTCAGCTCCTAGAGAAACTTGACTGAAGAAAAAATTCAAAAGGAGCTTGGTTTCTGAAGGAATCCGATGGAAGGAGAAATTCGTAAGGAGTTCGGCTCCTGGAGGAACTTAACTGAAGGAGAAATCCAGAAGGAGTTCGACTCATGAAGGAATTCGACTGAAGAAGAAATTTGGAAGGACTTCAATTGATGGAGGAATCCGACTGAAGAAGAAGTCCGAAAGAAGTTCGACTGATGGAGGAATCCGACTGAAGAAGAGGTTTGGAAGGAGTTCGGCTTCTAAAAGAATCTGACTGAAGGAGAAGTCCGACTGAAGGAGAGGTTCAGAAGGAGTTCGACTTCTGAAGGAATTCGATTGAAGGGAAGGTCTGAAAGGAGTTTGGCTCATAGAGGAATTTGACTGAAGAAAAAATTTAGAAGAAGTTCGGCTCTTGGAGGAACTTGATAGAAGAAAAAGTTTGGAAGGAGTTCGGCTCCTGTAGGCATCCGACTGAAGGAGAGGTCCGAAAGAAGTTTGACTTTTAGAGACATCCGACTGAAGGAGAGGTTCGAAAAGAGTTTGGCTCTTGTAAGAACTTGACTGAAGGAGAGATCCAAAAGGAGTTCGACCGCTGGAGGAGTTCGACTGGAGTTCAGTCGCTCGAGGAGTTTGGCTAGGATTTGATCGCTAGATGAATCTAGGTTTGAGATCCAGATTAGATAGTTAACTTCCTAGATGAATCCAGCTTTGAGGAGCTTGCCTACTTCTTCTATGATTGCATTCTATCTCTCTGGTGCATGGTTGTGCATCTTCTCTTTTACCGATCGATACTTAGGATCAACTGCTAGCCGATGTTCCATGATCTTGGCATCAATTTCTAGCATATTCGCAGGGGCCCAGGCAAAGACGTCCGCATTCTTTCTGAGGAAGGTGACGAGTTGCTTTCGAACCTCATCCTCCAAGTTGGAGCCGATCTATATAGTGTGCTCCATAATTTCATCATTTAAGGGCACAGATATGAGATCCTCCATAGGCTCGCCCCACTCCTCGATGAGGTCATCATGGATATCCAGCCCCTCGATAGGACAAAGGTCGGGCTGGACATTTTTATGCAGGGCAGTAAAGTAACAGCATCTCGCCAGTGCCTGATCTCTCCTGATCTCTTCAATTTCGTAGTTCATTAGAAACTTCATCTTTAGATAATAAGTCGATACCACTGCTTGGAGCGCATTTAACCCAGATCGGCTGAGAATAGCATTGTAAGTAGATGGAGCCTTTACGACTAAAAAATCGACCTATGTCTTAACCAGCTTCGGACGTTGTCCTACAGTCACAGTCAAAGTTATTATGTCCTCAACTAGCATAGGATCGCCAGTGAAGCCTACCAATAGAGAGTTCATAGGTCTCAAGTAATTATTAAGTAAGGACATTTTTTAGAAAGCATCATAAAATAATACGTTAGTCGAGTTTTCATTATCTACCAAAATGCGGTGTACATCATAGTTGGTAATGTTTAAAGAGATTATAACCGTGTTATTGTGCGAAAATTAGACTCCTTGAGCATCCTCGTCGGTGAAAGCGATGGGCTCTTCAGTTCTCTATCTCTTTATTGATTCCTCAGATCTGCTGGCCTCTTCACGTCAAAGTCCCCTAGAGATAGTGTTGATGATGTCGAGAGGCGACCGATCTTCTTATTTCTTCTTCCTTCTTGGTGGTTCAGGCTGCGGCAGTGCCCTTGGCCGATCTTTCCATCCTTCAGGCCGACGCCATAGGAATCGATCAAGTCTGCCACACCTGATGAGCTCCTCGATCTCATCTTGGAGCTGAATACACTTTTTAGTATCATGATCGTGGTTACGATGATAAAGACAGAACTTATTAGGATTGCGCTTGTCGAGGTGAGTACGCATCCTTTCTAATCTCGGTAGTTGCTCCTTAATTTCTATCAGTACTTGAATTTTCAAAGCATTGAGAGGAGCATAGTTATGAAATCTTCAGAGGGGAGAACCCCGCTGCACCCTTCTATCGGGGCTTCCCTGCCTTCGAGCTCGGGGAGGAATTTGGGCTCGCTTAAGCTCAGAGAGAGTTCGAAAGCGCGGCCGAGCTTCACTCGACTTTCCTTCCTCAACAGGCCTGCCCGACTTATCGATTCGCTGCTCTCCAACGGCTTCATTGTCCTTAGCCTTGAAGGCCTCTTCAGCTCAGGCATAACCTTCAGCCCGAGCCAGCATATCAGCAAAGTTTCTAGGGTACTTCTTTTTCAGGGAGAATAGCAAATCATTCTTCTAAAGGCCATCCTTGAGTACGGCCATTGCAATCGACTGGTCCAGGTTTCAGATCTCCAATGCAGCAGTATTAAATCGAATGATATAAGCTCAGATAGATTTCTCCTCCTTCTGCTTGATATTCATCAGAAAATTTGAACCTCGATGGAGACGTCGGTTGCTAATAAAATGAGCCATAAACTGATGGCTCATTTGATCAAAGAAAAAGATGGTATCTAACTTAAAGACTGAGTATCAATTTTTGGTGGCTCCCTTGAGGATGGACAGAAAAGCCCGACATAAAATGGCGTCTGGCACGTCGTGGAGCAGCAGCATCATTCAAAAGACCTTCAGATGGTCGACCGAATTGATGGTCCCATCATAACTCTTCAACTGAGGGAGCTTGATGTTTGGCGGGATCGATTCCAACATAATCTTCTAGGAAAAAGAAGGATCGATGCAAATATCATTATAGTGGATGGAGGGAGCGTGATGGAGTTCTTCGATTCATCGGCTCATTTTCTGGAGTTTTTGATCAAGAAGATCTTCACGATCGTTGATCTCTAGGATTTTTTGGTCGAGCGGGTGTGAAGCCTCCTCCTAGAATGAGTCAAGGTCCGAGCAAGGGCCCTCCATCCTCTGCTTCCTCTTTTCGAAGTTCAGAGGTCGGATAGCCCAAGTCGGCCATCCTCAGACCGGATCATGGGGCTTCGGAGAATTTTGCTTCGATCGAATCGATGTCGAAGCCTATCGATGTATGGCCTACATCGCCTTCGTGAGACTGCGAATCTACTGGACCAGTAGGTTGAACTGCTATGTATCCATCATGGCTGCAGATGGAGCCTGAGTTGCTGGGACTGAAGCGGAAGCGAAAAGATTTGGACGGAATCTGGCTGTAGAGATCGTTGATCGTCGGGTTAAAACTTTTTTGGAAGGCATTTTTTCTTGGTGAAGAATTCTAGAGAGGAAGAAGAGAGATCGCTGCTGAGCACTCCTTTGAGAATAAAAGATCCTCATAAATAGAGTGCCCTTCCTCTAGCGCCAATCTTATTGGTACAGAATCTGATCGACATCGGATCGAGCTGGAGTTGAGGAAGAAGAGGTCGCTGTCGGTGATCTGCAAAATAAAATTTCATCTATAGTTGGTGGTGGTGGCTCTGACAGGATCTTTCGATGATCAAGTCAGCTATTTTGGCCAACAAAAATGGAGTGCTCAGGAAAGAATTCAGTAAAGTTTTGAAAAAAAAAAAGAGAGCTTAGAAAAAATGTATCTGAAGAATCTCTTTTATAGACAGAGTTAATAGTGACGATCGTAACCATTCGGTAGTGGGCCGCTCAGGGCCACGTGGAGTTTGTTATGGAGAGAGGTATCTGTTGCCATGATGTGGTCATTCGTTGAAATTTAGTAGTCAAAGTTTGGAGGAAGCAGACATTGGTTGGTGAAGAGCTTTAACATACATCAATTTCAGAGGAGTTCAGACTCCTAAAGGAAATTTGATTGAAGGAAAAATTCAAAAGGAGTTTGGCTTATAGAGGAATCCGTCTGAAGAAGAAATTCGAAAAGAGTTCAGCTCTTGGAGAAAATTGACTGAAGAAGAAATCCAAAAAGAGCTCAACTTCTGGAGGAATTCAATTGAAGGAGAAATCCGTAAGAAGTTTGACTCCTGAAGGAACTTGACTGAAGAAGAAATTTGGAAGAAGTTTGGCTTCTGAAAAAATCCGACTGAACGAAAAATTCAGAAGAAGTTTAGCTGATGGAGGAATCCGACTGAAAGAAAAGTCCGAAAAGAATTCGACTGATGGAGGAATCCGATTGAAGAAGAGGTCTAGAAGGAGTTTGGCTTCTGAAGAAATCTGACTGAAGAAGAAGTCCGATTAAAGAAGAAGTTCGAAAGGAGTTCGACTTCTAGAGAAATTCGATTGAAGGAAAGATCTGAAAGAAGTTTGGCTTATGGAGAAACTTGACTGAAGGAGAAGTTTGAAAGAAGTTTGGCTCCTGTAGGCATCTGATTAAAGAAGAGATCCGAAAGGAGTCCGACTTTTAGAGGCATTTGACTGAAGGAGAGGTCCAAAAGAAGTTTGGCTCATGTAAGAACTTGACTAAAGGAGAGATCTGGAAGGAGTTCGACTGTGGTTCGATCACTGGAGGAGTTCAACTGGGGTTTGATCTCTGAAGAAGTTCGGTTGGAGTTCGACCATCGAAGGTGAATTTTTGTTCGAAGCTCTTCCGTGATTACCAATTGTATTAGGCTAAGCATCAGGTTGGACTTCGATGGAAGCGGAATTTATCTCCAAAATGACTTAATTAGAGAATTGACTAAATCTAATCAATTATTATTTTAGATTAGATCAAGAATTCTCTAGATCAATTACAATAGTTATAGTTGGTCAAGTTCATGTCTTTAACAAGATCCAAGATGGACTTGATTCTTGGCTTCGCGGTATAGCTTAAACTATTAGGTTGATCTAATCAAGACTAATTAAATCAGTTGGTGTCTAAGATAAGTCTGGCATATACGATCGATGGTTTTTAATTGACAGTCTACTTGTTTGACCATTTTTTATGGTATCTAAGGCAAGCTTTGGCAGACCCTCCCACCGATCTCACTTACTTGGCTTTCTTGATGAGATTATATTTTGATCTGATCATTTGACAATTTGAGTTAACCTATGTCAGCTAGGTAAATCAGTATGACTGATTTAGGTGTTCCTAGACCAACCTATTAGTGGTCTCCCTTAACCTGACTTGGTGAAGCCAATGGAGGATCATGATAAGCTGGTTCGTCTAATCTTCTTCCTCTAAATCAAATCAATTAAATCCTCTAAAATTATTAGGTCCATAAAATAAAATAGTTATGGTGATAACTAAATCATAGCCTCCCATTAAGTGGATGATAATGGATCCATTAGTTGGATAATTATTAGAGGCCTATAGGTCTGGTGCTTATCTGCTAATAAAATTATCATTCATAATATGATTTCTTGGATGCATCTCTCTAAATGATGGTTAGGTTGACCAACCATAGTTGAGCTTAATCATTCAATAGTTAGATGGACCAAGTATGATCATGTTAACGGTTGGATCTAACCAGAACTTTTAGTGGAGGCCCTAGTCTACTGAAAAGATACTTGGGGTAAAATTAAATTACTAAAAATAATTTGAAGAAATAATTGATTATGAACCTATCCTTAGATGTAAATGGATTGACCAACCATAGTTGAACTTGTGTGCAGTCTATGTGGATTCTAGTACCCACTAAAAAATTAGGATAATTTCTTGAATTGAAGGTAGAGGCTATCAATTCAAACAAAATAGTGAGAGAAACCTTTTAATTAAAGTCCAAATCTTTAGATTTAATGAATTAATTACTAATTAGACTTTTGGTTCTCCTTTGTGCAGTTAAATCCAAACCATAGTTGCTCTATTCACTATTAGGCAGTGATTAACTTATGGGACCCAACTTCGATAATAAGTATTGGAAGTTGAATGTTGTTCAGCAGCACGAATCGTTCGTGCTGAGGCCTCTATGCCCAATTTAAACATAAGATCAAAAAATAACCTAGATCAGATAGAATACTTTCATTGTAAGAAGCAAGGGTATTGAAAGAGGAATTATCCTCAGTATCATGATTTCCATGATCCAACAGGCTGAATAAGAGAGATAAGTAGTTGTTGATCAAGAATATTATATGATAACACCTTGTAATTTCTCTATTTGTGATATTTTTACTTGGATATTGGATACCGAAAGTTCAGTCTATATTTGCAATACGTTGTAAGGACTTTAAGTTAGTAGAAAATTTAAAAATAATGAGCGATTCCTAAATATTGGAGATAGAATGTCTGTTTCAGTTCTAGCTATGGAATAGTTCAACTCATTTTCAATACTAATATCATTTCTTTAAATGAATATTATTATTATCCTTTCTTTCTGATGAATATAATCTCTATTGATCATTCGATCAAATATGGTTATCATTTGTTAATAAAAGAAGATTATTGTGATATTATTATGAATAACGTTACAATAATGCAAGGATAATAGAGAAATGATATTTATATTTTATCACAGCCTGTGAGTGTAATATATACTTTTAGAAAACATCATAGATTAGATAATGTCTCTGATATCACCTATGGCACTATAGGCTAGGTCACATAAATAAGAACATGATAAGCAGATTGACTCAAGAGAAAATTCTCAAAGTTGGTGATTATGAATCACTTCCAACATTTGAATCTTACCTTCTTGGTAAAATGATCAAGTTATCTTTTACTAGAAAAGATGAGAGAGCTACTGAGCTCTTAAATCTAGTACATACCGATGTATGTGGATCGATGAACACTGGTGCCATAGATGGATATTTCTACTTCATTACTTTCATAGATGATCTATCCAGGTACAAATATGTTCATCTAATGAAATATAAGTCGGATTCATTTGAAATATTCAAAAGATTTTGAAGTAAAGTAGAAAAATAAACTGAAAAGAGTATTAAAACTCTTCGATCAGATTGAGAGGTGAATATCTATTCAATAAGTTCTCGACATATCTAGGAGAAAATAAAATTCTCTTACAGTGGACTCCTCTCGGCACACTATAGCATAATGTGTATCGAAAAGGAGAAATCGAACCTTATTGGATATGGTTCGATCCATGATGGGGTTTGCTAGTGTACCTATTTTATTTTGGGGTTATGCTCTTAAGATTGCATATTATATATTGAACAATGTATCGAGTAAATCTATCATAAAGACTTCATATGAGATATGGACTGGACGTAAGCCTACACTCTCTTACCTACAGGTTTGGGATTGTCCGGCCTATATCAAATGTTTACATATAGATAAGCTTGAACCCCAGTTTGATAAGTGTGTATTTATACGGTTATTGGGGATAAACCTCGCTCCTGTCAAAGTCTAGTTCGATGCTCAGTCTAATGCAACTAGTAGCCATGAAAGAGCTTCAACAGACGGGTCTTAATCGAACCCTTACAGCCGACCGAACTGCTCAGTCGGTCGAGCTCCTTCGGACTTCCAGTGGCCGAACTCTTCAGTGGTTATTCCTCAGCCGAACTTCTCAGTGAACCCCTCGACGGTCATCCCTCGACCGAACTTCTCAACGGTCGAGCTCCTTTTGAACTTCCAGCGATCGAGCCTTAGCCGCACTCCTCCAGTCAGATGCTTACGAGAGCCGAACTCTCCTCCAAGCTTTCTCTTCTATCGGACTTCTTCGGGAGCTGGACTCATCCCAGACATCCTTTGGACGGACTTCTTCAGGAGTTGGACTCCTCCTAGACACCCCCTTCGGTCGGTCGAGCTCCTACCGAACTTTTTTACGACCGAGCCTTAGCCGCACACCTCTAGCCAGATGCCTACAGGGGCTAAACTCCTTCCGAGCTTCCTCTTCAGGAGTCCAAACTCCTCCGAAATGGGTACACGTTGAAGCCCTTCAACCCTTCATTCGACCTCGAGCGGCTCAGTATCAAGACAGCTACAGCCATCACCATCAGTTTGTCGCAAACAATAATGATCCGCTATCAGGCGGCGATGGCGGTCACCATCAATTTGCTGCAAACGGCATCTTCCCTTGGGACTGACTCCGTCGGACCTTGAGCGATCCGCCAGCACGCGGCTGCAGCTGTCACCATCAAGCTCCGTCTATAAAAAGGATCCTCCAGATATGCAATCTCTAACCTCTGATCTTTAAGCTCTAAGCTCTCCTCTTCTCTCTAAGCTCTGCGAAAATCAATCCTGAGCACTCCATTCCTGTTGGCCAGAGCTGACTTGATCGTCGGAGGGTCCTACCGGAGCCACCCCCCACTGACTCTGGATGAAACTTTATTTTGTAGGTCTCCGACGACGACCTCATCGACCTCCACTCCAGTCGGATCTGACGACGATCGATTTCTGCACCAATAGAATGGCACTAGAAGGAGGGCCTGAACCTTCAAAATTTTCTTATTCTTAAAGGAGTGCTCGACGATGATTTCTCTCTTTCCTCTTCAGAGATCTCTCTTCTTCCTCACTAAAATTCTTTTTTGAAGAGAAAATATCTCTCAGGAGAGCTTCGACTCGGTGATCGTTGGCATGCACGTCAGGTCCATCTGCTCCCATTTCAGCCCTGGCAGCCTAGATTCCACACAAAGCCACCGTAAATGTGGAGCAGTTCAACCTGCTAGTCGGGTTCGTGGCCCCATCGAGATAATGCTGACCGTGTGACAACCCCCGGTGGGGACTTTGCCAACAAACCCATCATGAGGATGCGAGGAATCGGCCTTAAGAAAGAGCATTCGGACATACCAATCGCCCTAAGAAAGGATAAATGGAGAGCAGAAGTTCTCTCGCATTATCGAAATGAAGTTCGGTGCAAGCGAGGTCGAACTCCCCCTTAAAGCTCATCATCAGAATGAAGTTCGGCGCTCTCTCTCGAGTATGACTCCAAGGAAGCTCCGATAAAGGAGCATGAAGTTCTCTCGCAGAAGATTCCACAAGAAGTTCGGCCGCATCCACGACCTCCCCGCATAAGCAAGGTCGAACTTCCTTTGAAGCTCATCATCAAGGAAGCCCCGACAAAGGGGCTTGAAGTTCTCCCATGGAAGATTTTATGGAAAAGTGGAATGAAGTTCGGTGCAAGCAAGGCTGAACTTCGTCTCGAGGATGACTCCAACGAAGCTCCGATAAAGGGGCATGAAGTTCTCCCACAGATTTCACAAGGAAATGGAATGAAGTTCGGTGGAAGCAAGGCCGAACTCTCCCTGAAAGCTCATCATCGGAATGAAGTTCGGCGCAAGCGAGGCCGAACTCCCTCTTGGGCATGACTCTAAGGAAGCTCCGACAAAGGGATATGAAGTTCTCCCACGGAAGATTTTATGGAAAAGTGGAATGAACTTCGGTGCAAGTGAGGTTGAACTCTCCCTCGAAGCTCATCATCGGAATGAAGTTCGATGGAAGCAAGGCCGAACTCTCCCTCAAAGCTCATCATTAGAATAAAGTTCGGTGCAAGCAAGGCCGAACTCCCTCTCGAGCATGACTCTAAGGAAGCTCCGACAAAGAAACATGAAGTTCTCCCACGGAAGATTTCGTAGAAAAGTGGAATAAACTTCGGTGCAAGCGAGACCGAACTCTCCCTCGAAGCTCATCATCGAAATGAAGTTCGGCAGAAGTAAGGCCGAACTCTCCCTCAAAGCTTGTCATCGAAATGAAGTTCGGCATAAGCGAGGCCGAACTCCCTCTCGAGTATGACTCCAAGGAAGCCCCGACAAAGGGGCATGAAGTTCTCCCGCAGAAGATTTCACAGGTAGTTCGGCCGCGCTCACGAACTCCCCAGCGCAAGTAAGGCCCAAACTTTTCAAGCTCACCATCGAGGAAGCCCCGATAGAAGGGCACGAAGAAGTCCTCCTTCCGAAAGGTTCTGCGACTACACCCCCTCGACGCCCCTCGAACTCGAATTCTCACGGAGGTTAAGAAAGAGCTGCCAAGGCCAGAAGGAATATGGTCTCCCCCAAACATGCGCGATCGAAGCAAGCAATGCCCCTACCATCGCGACCACGGCCACGACACTGAGGAATACATTCAGCTCTAAGATGAAATTGAGGAGCTCGTCAGAAAGGGGCGGCTGAGTAAATTCCTCCAACGCCAGCCTGAAGCAGAAGATCGGCCAAGAGCACTATCGTAGCCAGAAATGACATGGAGGTCAGCCGCCTCACGGCGTCATCAACGTTACCCCTGAGAGGAGCTTGGTACATCAACGATTTATCGTCTTCCAGCGACAAAGCCAGGAGAAGCTTGCTCCAAATTGAGAAGGCCAGCACGAGATAGAGGAGGTCGTCCGATCTGAGCCTTGCTACCCAAGGAAATTCGGACGAACAATGCCCCCACGACCCTGAAATGGGGATATGCGGCGAGTAACTTCTCCTCGTTGCCGTGTTAGGAACTGAAGGAGAACCTCGTGCTAACGAAAGCAGGTCAAAGACCTTTAAGCTCAACCGTAGGAGATAAGATCTTCACCGAGCGTTCGGACCAAGCTCGGCTGCGGGAGATAAGATCTTCCCCGAGTAAACCTTGACTGCAGGAGATAAGATGTCCCTCGAGGAAACCTCGACTGCAGAAGATAAGATCTCCCCTGAGGCAATCTCAATTGTAGGAGATAAGATCTTCCCCGAGGGTCCGCATCAATCTCGACTGTAGGAGATAAGATCTCCCCCGAGGATCCGGGCCAACTTCGGTAGCAGGAGATAAGATCTCCTCCGAGGCAACCTCGACTGCAGGAGATAAGATCTCCCTCGAGCATCCGGGCTAAGCTCGACTGCGGGAGATAAGATCTTCCCTGAGCAAACCTCGACTGCAGGAGATAAGATCTCCTCCGAGGCAACCTCGGCTGCAGGAGATAAGATCTCCCCGAGGAAACCTCGACTGTAGGAGATAAAATCTTCCTCGAGCGCCCGCATCAACCTCGGCTGTAGGAGATAAGATCTCTCCCGAGAAAACCTTGACTGCAGGAGATAAGATCTCCTTTGAGGTAACCTCGATTGTAGGAGATAAGATCTCCTTCGAGCACCCGCATCGACCTCGACTGCAGGAGATAAGATCTCCCCCGAGATAACCTCGGCTGTAGGAGATAATATCTCCCTTGAGGAAAACCTCGACTGCAGGAGATAAGATCTTCCCCGAGCATCCGCATCAATCTCGACTGCAGGAGATAAGATCTTCCTTGAGAAAATCTCGGCTGTAGGAGATAAGATCTCCCCCGAGGGTCCGGGTCAATCTCGACTGTAGGAGATAAGATCTCCCCCGAGGAAACCTCGGCTGCAGGAGATAAGATCTCCCCTGAGGGTCCGAGCCAACTTCGGTAGCAGGAGATAAGATCTCCCCCGAGGCAACCTCGGCTGTAGGAGATAAGATCTTCTCTGAGCGCCCGCATCAACCTCGACTGTAGGAGATAAGATCTTCCTCGAGAAAATCTCGACTGCAGGAGATAAGATCTCTCCCGAGTGTCTGCTTCAACCTCGACCGTAGGAGATAAGATCTCTCCCGAGGAAAGCTTGGTTGCAGGAGATAAGATCTCTCCCGAGAAAAGTTCGGCTACAGGAGATAGGATCTCCTCCGAGTGCCCGCATCATACTCGACTGCAGGAGATAAGATCTCCCCCGAGCGTCCGCATCAACCCCGACCATAAGAGATCGAGCCAACCTCGGCCAAAGATAAGATCTCTTCCGATCGACCAAGCCAACCTCGGTCAGAGATCGGATCTCTTCCGAGCGTCTGTATTGACCTCGGCTGCAGGAGAGATCTCCTTCGAAGCAGTCTCGATTGTAGGAGATAATGTCGCCCCCGATGAGCTCAACCTCCAACCTCGATTGCAGGAGATGAGGCCTACCTCAACCTCGATTGAAGATGGAATCTCTCCCGAGCTTCGACCTGAACCAGCACGGCACCCAGAAGAAGACTTCGGCAGTCGCCTTTTCTACACTCCCTTTCTTCGAGTTTTGAACTCGAGAGTGGGGGGGATAGTGTTGGGGATAAACCCCGCTCCTACCGAAGTCTAGTTCGATGCTCAGCCTAATGCAACCAATAGCCATGGAAGAGCTTCAGCAGATGGATCTTAGTCGAACCCTTATAGCCGACCGAACTGCTCAGCCGATCAAGCTCCTTCGGACTCCCAACAGCCAAACTCCTTAGCGATCGTCCTCCGATTGGACTTCTCAGCGATTGAGCTCCTTTCGAACTTCCAGCGATCGAGCCTTAGCCACACTCCTCCAACCAGATGCTTACGAGAGCCAAACTCCCCTCCAAGCTTCCTCTTCGGTCGGACTTCTTTGGGAGCTGGACTCATCCCAGACATCCTTCGAACGGACTTCTTCAGGAGCCAGACTCCTCCTAGACACCTTCTTCAGTCGATCGAGCTCCTACCAAACTTTCCTATGATCGAGCCTTAGCTGCACACCTCCAGCCAGACGCCTATAGGAGCCGAACTCCTTTCGGGCTTCCTCTTTAGGAGTTCGGACTCCTCCAAAATGGGTACACATTGAAGCCCTTCAACCCTTCATTCGGCCCCGAGTGGCTCAGTATCAAGACAGCTGCAGCCATCACCATTAGTCCATCATAAGCGACAGCGATCTGCTATCAAGCAATGATGATGGTCACCATCAATCTGCTATAAACGGTGCCTTCCCCTGGGACTAACTCCATCGGACCTCGAGTGGTCCGCCCGCATGCGGCTGTAGCTATCACCATCAAACTCCGCCTATAAAAAGGATCCTCCAGATATGCAATCTCTAACCTCTGATCTCTAAGCTCTAAGCTCTCCTCTTCTCTCTAAGCTCTGCGGAAATCAATCCCAAGCACTCTATTCCTTTAGGCCAGAGCTGACTTGATCATCGGAGGGTCCTGCCGGAGCCATCCCGCCATCGGCTTCAGACGAAACTTTGTTTTGTAGGTCTCCGACGGCGACCTCATCGACCTCCACTCCAGCCGAATTCGATGATGATCGGTTTCTGCACTAACAACGATATTTTAAAGAAAGTAAGGATTACTATTTCTACCATGCTAAAGAACAAAAGATATTCGTCAGTCTTAAGGCAATATTTTTGAAAAAAAATTTCTTGGTGAAGGAACTGTTGCCTCTAAGGTTAAACTTGATGAAGTTTAAAAGGTAGAAAAATCGATACTTATAGCTAAACTTGAGTCGGATTTGATTAGATTAGATCCAAAATTTAATGTACCTACACCATTAAGATGATCCAGTAGAGTACTACATCAGTCGAACAGATACTACAATTTTTTGGTCTGAGATGGTGATCCCATCGAACTTGATGAGAATGATGAGGATTCGATCACTTATATGGATGCAATGTAGAGATATAATTTCGAGAAATAGCTTGAGGCCTTGAAGTTCGAAATGGAGGCCATGAAGATCAACGATGTGTGTATATTGGTTAATCCACCTAAAGAAATTAAATCCATTGGATGTAAGTGGATCTTCAAAAAAAAAGAACGCAGATGGAAAGATAGAGACTTATAAAGTCCGTCTGGTTGCCAAAGAGTATCATCAATGTTATGGTATTGACTATGATGAGACATTCTTTTCTATAGTAATGCTCAAATCCATTTGGATAATGCTTACGATAGCTATCCATTTAAACTATTAGATCTAATAGATGGATGCGAAGATAACTTTTCTAAATGGAAAGCTGATCGAAAAGGTGTATGTGATACAACTTGAGGGGTTCACATTCATAGATGAGTCCAAGGTGTGCAAGCTTCAGAGATCCATTTACGGACTGAAGTAAGCATCTCGAAGTTGGAATATGCATTTTGATAAAGTGATCAAAACGTATAGCTTTGTTAAGAATGGAGAAGAATCTTGCATTTACAAATGGACAAATAGTCCAACAGTTGTATTCCTTGTCTTGTATATGATTGACATTCTCTTAATCGGGAATGACATTCTCATACTACAAGAAATAAAAGTCTGATTGTCATCATAGTTCTCCATGAAGGACTTGGATGAAGCATCCTACATCCTAGGGATGAAGACCTATAAGGATAGATCTAAAATGATATTTGGGTTATTCCAGTCTACATACATAGATACTGTATTGAAGAGGTTTAACATAAAAAAATTTAAAAAAGGCTATCTCCCGATAGACCATGAAATTTCTTTCTCTAAGAAGGATTGTCCGACAACTTCTGAAGCATATGAGTAGAGTCTTATATGCTTCAACAATGGGATCTATCATGTATACCATGATATGTACAAAATCAGACGTGGCATACTCACTAAGAGTACTGAGTAGATACCAGTCGGATCTTGAAGAAAATCACTGAAAAGTGATCAAAATCATCCTTAAGTATTTTAGAAATACTAAGGACCAATGGTTGGTTTATGGTGAGTCAAATCTGAAACTTATGGGGTTTACAGACTCCAGCTTTTAATCTGACCATGATGATAATAGAAGCGTGTCAGGATATATCTTTACTCTAAATGGTGGAGCTATCTACTGAAAAAGTTCTAAGCAGCATACTATGGCAGACTCTATTTGTGAAGTAAAGTACATGACAGCATCAGATGCCGTAAAGGTAGCTGTGTGGCTGAGGAAGTTTATCATTGAGCTCGGAATAGTATCCTTCCTTGATGGTCCGATCCTACTCTACTATGACAACACTGGTGTCATTGCTTAGGCAAAAAAACTAAAGGCATACCAGCGAACAAAGCACATTCTATGCCGCTTCCATCTGATCCGAAAGATCGTGGATAAAGGTGACATCAACCTTCAAAAGATCGATGAATAGAAGAATCTGACCGACCCCTTCACTAAAGCCCTAGCAATAAAGAAGTTCAATAACCACAAGTTGAAGATGGGTATTAAATACTATGTCGAGTGGCTTTAGGATAAGTGAAAGCTATTAAAAAATATGTTTCAAAGTCAATCATCAGTCTATTGACGGTTGAGCTATATTATATCTATAATTGATTCATTAATAAATAAAATATATTTTTAATATTTTTCATCATAAAGTATTCATCTTCTAACGAACTTCATTATTATGATGAAATCTTTAGGACTATTTAGCTTCGATAAAGAGAGGATTTATCGATTAGTTCTTAAATTTATTCACGATCAAATGATAGGTTGTTAATTAGGATGACAACATCTATTGAGCATACATCACTGTATGCCATATAGGTTGATTATCCTCTTAACCAAGATGTATGGAGATACTAGTATGACATACAGGTGAGATGTATGGATACATCGTTATTGAACGTAACCAACTTCAGGGCATTTTGCTATCGAGAATGTCTTTGATAGGATATAAATAAAAGTATCTCTTAGACCTGAGATCACCTAAGTGACTTGCAAGCAACTCACTATGCTTTGGTACCGAACTAACTAAATTTCTAATTCAGTAATGGAGGTTTTTGGGTACAATCAAGTACTTACGAAGTCAGAGTGTGATCAAGATGGAATTAACCACTCCAAGAGTTGGAAAAAAATGTATCATTATATTTTAATATAGCAAAACCTTGGCCAGAATAATCCATCAGATGGATTTGATATTTTAAAATACAATGTGGACAACCTGATCAGAGTTGACAATTGAACTCTGAGATATCCTATGAGCATTTTGGTCAAGAAGATGAATTATATGGAAACTATATCCGCATGGATTCTAAGGATATTGTTCTATACATTCGACCTATCCGACCATCGGATACTATTGTTAGATGATTACTTTAATTGGTATAGAAATCTGTCACTATGATACCGACTTGATTTGAACCTATGAGGTCATACACGTTAGTACTCATGATCTGATCGGATGATTGATCAACGATTGAGAATCGTTCTAGAGTTAAACAATCAATACGATTGATGTTTAACCTAGTGCAAGCATTGCAGGAGGATGGATTAGCAATTAGATTGTTAATTGGCTTAATTTGATTAAGCTAGAGAACTGAGATTATGTCTAATTAAATATAATTTAATTAGATTTAGTTTGGACTTGATTGGATCAAGTTCAATTGGCTTACTGGATAAGCCAAGTGCAGGGAAGAACTAGTCTTAGTTCAACTAGAACTTCGATCAGTTTAATTTTCTAATTTAATTAAAAAATTAAATCAAAATTAAATCTAATTTAATTAAATTTTTAATTGAATTAGGATCTAATTTAATTGGGTTGGTTTACTTCTGGTTTAGTTTGGTTTGAAAAATTAATTTTTGACCAAGTCAAAATAGGAGTCCTAGTATGACTGGGACTCCCTATCCTTGCCCCACCTATATCCCACATCCCATGCCCACTCTCTCTATTTTTTGTGTGACAAAGAGTCTCTCTCTAGTCTTCACGCATGCCCCTTCTCTCCCTTTATTACTTATATGGTAATTTGATGGTTGACCAAATCAAAAGGAGAAGTTAGTTTTGATTTATGATTCTATGAGATAGAATCCTTATAAACCAAAACACCTCCTTCTTAGTGTACCGCCCCTCTCCGACTTTTCTTTCTTATTCCATATGAGAAAGAAGAAATTTTGTGCATGTATTCTTGCTGGATTAACCAAAGAAATTAGAGGAGGGGCACCCAAGAGAGTTGGGTGCCCCAACCTCTTGCCAAAACTAGTCCTTCCTTGTCTAGTTTTTGACCTAGACAAGGACTCTTCTTTTTTTATAAATTAAGGATGAATTTTATCCTAATTTTTTTATGAAACACAGACCTTTAGGAGAGTTTTGGGATATGCAAAAATTAGAGAGAGAGGGTCCTTAGGCATTGGGGTTTCAAAGACACCAAACTAGGTGTCTAGGTGAGAGAAAAGAGAAGAAGAAGAGGGTCTTCTTCTAGGATTGTTTTGATTTTCTCTTCTTCTTCTTCTTTTGAGATTTTTTTGAGAGAGTCTTAGATCTAAAATCTTTTCTCATTCTTCTAATATTTTGGAGAGTCCAAGTCTCGAAGAAAGAAGCATCAAATCAACTATCGAAGAGATCAGCATAGTACTAGCATACTATGCTGATTTCCTGCATCAGGATCTCAGATTATGCTCGTAGGCTCGTATGGATGACTCCTAAAGGTCGGATGCATGTGCAACTCATGACTTCATCCTCAAGTCCAGATCAACAAGTTAGAACGTCTAACTTACTCAGATATCAAATCTAATATGTTATTCTATAGCTACATTAGATGTAGTATTATAGCATGTTGATGAGATCAACATGTTAATCTTTTTTTATATTTTTAATTTTTAATTTAATATCATATCTTGATCATGTAATAAAGCTTAAATCTTAAATCTAAAATATTTTTATATTTATTTAAATAAATATTTAATTTATTTAAATTTTTTTACTGTTTGATCTTGAAAAAGTTTTAAGATCTATCCGTGAAACTCTAGATCTGGTTTCCTCAATAACTTGTTTAAGTCACAAAAAATCAAAGATGCTTCTAGCTATATATTGCTAGTCTTTATAGTTGCACAAAAGATTTAAATTGGCTCTTGTTTTGATATGAATTATTGCTAAGTAACAACTAAGGGTTTATCTCCATTCAGTCAAAATTACTCATTCAATTATAATGCTAAACTAATATTAAATCATATGAAACTAATAAGTTAGGTCAAAATGGTCTGAGGTTGGATTTATTGTTAAGCCATATTGAGCCTGGAATCAGGCTCAATGATCATTTATCAGTTTAAGAATTGATCCTGGACTAAGGTCTTAAAAATAAATGAGCCCAAGCCTGAACTTTTGGGGCCAGGTTTATAGGTTGACCAAGCTCATCAAAACATTCAATTTAGAGCATGAATTATTCTTATGTGATTCTATACTCTTCAAAGTTAAAAATGAATACACCAAGCTCAACAGAAGGCCTACTTGCACCTATAACTCTATTATGGCCATGATCAATATGTTTGGCAAGCCCATTGTCCCATCAAAGTCTTCTGTGTATTTGCACACAATCATGTAGCCAAGCCAAATTCGCACCCATCCTTCGACTAGAGAAAAGCATGGAATATGACCAAGCATAAAATTGACTAATCTTATTCTTGAGATGGATGCTTCAAACTTCAAAATATCTTCATGAACATCCTAACTATTGGAGATAAATCTCACTCCCGCCGAAGTCTAGTCTAATGCTTAGCCTAATGCAATCGATAATCATAGAAGAGCTTCAATTGAACTCATTCAATAGTCGGACTCCTCCAACGGCCGAACCCCAATCGAACTTCTTTCGGACTTCGGCCGAACTCCTTCCAGAAGCTTAACTTCTTTCGGATTTCTCCTTCAATTGAATTTTTACAGGAGCTGAACTTCTTCTGAATTTCTCCTTCAATCAGATTTCTACAGGAACCGAGCTCCTACCGGACTTCTCCTTCAATCAAACTTCTACAAGAGTAGAACACCTTTCGGATCTCTCCTTCAGTCGAATTTCTATAGGAGCCGAGCTCCTTCCAAATTTTTTCGTCAGTCAGATTTCTACAAGAGCCAAACTCCTTTCGAATTTTTCTTTCAGTCGAATTTCTATAGGAATCGAGCTTCTTTCGAATTTCTCCTTTAGTCGAATTTTTATAAGAGTCAAACTTCTTTCGAATTTCTCCTTCAATTAGATTTTTACAAGAACCGAGCTCTTACCAGATTTCTCTTTCAATCGGACTTCTACAAGAACCAAACTCCTTCCAGATTCCTCCTTCAATTGAATTTCTACAGGAGCCAAACTTCTTTCGAATTCCTCCTTCAATCGAATTTCTATAGGAACCGAGCTCCTACCGGACTTTTTCTTCAATTGGACTCCTACAAGAGCCAAACTCATTCCGGATCTCTCCTTCAGTCGAATTTCTATAAGAGCCGAACTTCTTTCGAATTTTTCTTTCAGTCAAATTTCTACAATAGCCGAACTCCTTCTGAATTTTTTCTTCAGTCGAATTTCTATAAGAATCGAGCTCCTTCCAGATTCCTCCTTCAGTTAGATTTTTACATGAGCCAAACTTCTTCCAAATTTCTCCTTCAGTTAGATTTCTACAGAAACCAAGCTCCTACGGAACTTTTCCTTCAATCAAATTTCTACAAAAGCCGAACTCCTTTCAGATTCCTCCTACAATCGGATTTCCACAGGAGTCGAACTCCTTTCGAATTTTTTCTTTAGTCAAATTTTTACAGGAACCAAGCTCCTATCGGACTTCTCCTTCAATTGAACTTCTACAAGAGTCAAACTCCTTTCGGATCTCTTCTTCAGTCAAATTTCTACAGAAATCGAGCTCCTACCGAACTTCTATTTCAATCGAACTTCTACAAAAGCCAAACTCCTTCTAGATTCTTCCTTCAATCGAATTTCTATAGGAGTCGAACTCCTTCCAAATTTCTCTTTTAGTCAGATTTCTACAGAAATCGAGCTCCTATCGGACTTCTCCTTCAATCGAACTTCTACAAGAGCCAAACTCCTTCCAAATTCTTTCTTCAGTCGGATTTTTATAGGAGTCGAACTCCTTCCAAATTTCTTCTTCAGTCAGATTTCTACAGGAATCAAGCTTCTACCGAATTTCTTCTTCAATTGGACTCCTACAAGAGCTAAACTTCTTTTGAATCTCTTCTTCAGTCAGATTTCTATAGGAGCCAAACTCTTTTCGAACTCTTCCTTCAGTCAGACTTCTTCAGGAGCCAAACTTCTTCTAGATCTCTCCTTCAGTCGAACTTTTATAGCAGTCGAACTCCTTTCGGATCTCTCCTTTAATCGGATTCCTCCAAAAGCCGAACTTCTTTCAGACTTCTCCTTCGATCGAACTCCTTCAGGAGCCAAACTTCTTTCGAACTTCTCCATCGATCAAACTCCTCCAGGAGCCGAACTCCTTTCAAACATCTTCTTCAGTCGGATTCCTTCAGTAGATTGCTTTCAAATTTTAGCTAGCATTCCTTTCAAATGATCCAGACGTATTTTCTTCAAAAGTCCGAACTCCTCTAGAGTTGATATATGTTGAAGTTCTTCACCAACCAACGCTTGCTTTCTCCGAACTATGGTTATTAAATCTCGACGAACAATCACTATCAGTCTGACGATACCTCTCTCTCCATAGCAAATATCATATAGTTCCAAGCAGCCCACTATCGGATGGTTATGGCTGTCACTATCAGTCTGATGATACCTTTCTCTCTGTATCGAATCCCATACGGTCTCGAGCGGCCCACTATCGAATAGTATGGCCGTCACTATCAACCAAGCTCCATCTATAAAAAGGAATCCTCCAGATATATTTTCTTTAAGCTCTCTTTTCCATTTTAAAACTCTACCAAACTCTTTCTTGAGCACTCCATTTCTGTTGGCCAGAAGAGCTGACTTGATCGTCAGAGGATCCTATCAGAGCCACCACCATCGAGTTCGGATGGAACTTTATTTTATAGATCACCGACGGTGACCTCATCCTTCTCCACTCAAGTTCGATCCGACGTCAACCAAATTCTGCACTAATAAAATTAACGCTAGAAAAAGGGCCTTAATTTTTGAGATTTTCTTATTCTTAAAGGAGTGCTCACCAGCAATCTCTCTTCTTCCTCTCTAGAGTTCTTCTCTAAAAAAAATATCTCCTAGGAAAGCTTCGACCCGATGATCGATGGCCTCTATGGTCAGATCCCATTCAGACCTATCCATTTCCACTTCAGCCCAATAACTCAAGCTCCATCTGTGGTCATGATGGATGCGAATTAGTTCAACCTGCTGGTTCAGTAGGTTCGCGATCTCACGGAGGTAATACAGGCTATACATCGACAGGACCCAACATCGGTTCGATCAAAGTAGGCTTCTTTGGAGCCCCATGGTCCAGTCTGAGAATGGCCAACTTGGGCTATCCGACCTTTTATCTCCGAAAAGAAGAATCAGAGGATGGAGGATCTTGCTCAGCAAACTGTCGGGAAGCTTCTCCATCCATAAAGAATTCTGAGTCAAAAAGATTGGAAAAACGACAAAAATCCTTCTTCTCACCAATTGTTGGTGCAGAAATCCGTCGCCGCCGGAGGTCGCCGCAATCGAGGCCGCTGGGCGCCGCCGGGGACCTGCAAAACGAAGTCCCGTCCGGAACCGGTGGGGTGGTGGCTCCGGCAGGACCCTCCGACGGTCAAGTTAGTTTCTGACCAACAGTAATGGAGTGCTCGGAATGAGTTCCGGAGCTTAGAGATGTGGAGGAGAGCTTAGAGAGTCAAGAGTCCAGAGAGCTTCCCCTTAGTGTGTCGGGAGGGTCCTTGATATAGTGGAGCTTGATGGTGACAACTGCAGCCGCGTGCTGGCGGGCCGCTCGAGGTTCGGTGGAGTCAGTCTCACTGGCGCCGCGTGCGGCGGATGGAGGGTGACAGCCATCGCCGCCTGACAGTGGGTCGCTATCGCCCGCGGCGGACTGACCGATGGTGCGGCGGACTGACTGATGGTGATGGTTGCAGAGCTTGCCGAATGAAGGGATTGAAGGCCTTCGTCGTGTGCCCATTTCGGAGGAGTTCGGGCTCCTGAAGAGGAAGATAGGAGGGAGTTCGGCTCCCATAGGCGTCTGGCGAGAGGTATGCAGCTAAGGCTCGTCCGCAGAAGAGTTCGGCTGCTGAGAAGCCGCGGCTCGGCCGTCTGGGGTTCGGCCGGCTGTTGGACTTGGGCTGAGGCTTGGACACTTGAGAGTTCGGTAGGAGCTCGGTCGGCCGAAGTTTGATGAGGGCGACCGCTGAGGAGTTCGGCCCAGTGACGACTGCTGAGGAGTTCGGGCTCCTGAGTGACGACTGCTGAGGAGTTCGGGCTCCTGAGTGACGACCGCTTGGGGATTCTACTAAAGCCCGTCCGCTGAGGAGTTCGGCCGCTGAGAGGACTTCATTGAAGCTCGGCCGCTTGGAGTCGGTCCGAAGGAGTTCGGCCGTGGGGAAGTCCGAAGGAGTTCGGCTGCACGGGCTCGCCTGGGGTCGGTCCGAAGGAGTTCGGCCGTGGGAAGTCCGAAGGAGTTCGGTTGCACGGGCTCGCCTGGGGTCGGTCCGAAGGAGTTCGGCTGCACGGGCTCGCCTGGGGTCGGTCCGAAGGAGTTCGGCCGAAGTCCGAAGGAGTTCGGCTGCACGGGCTCGCCTGGGGTCGGTCCGAAGGAGTTCGGCTGCACGGGCTCGCCTGGGGTCGGTCCGAAGGAGTTCGGCCGTGGGAAGTCCGAAGGAGTTCGGCTGCATGGGCTCGCCTGGGGTCGGTCCGAAGGAGTTCGGCCGTGGGAAGTCCGAAGGAGTTCGGCTGCATGGGCTCGCCTGGGGTCGGTCCGAAGGAGTTCGGCCGTGGGAAGTCCGAAGGAGTTCGGCTGCATGGGCTCGCCTGGGGTCGGTCCGAAGGAGTTCGGCCGTGGGATCCGAAGGAGTTCGGCCAGGGCTCGCTGATTCGGCCTCTAGGGAGTTCGGCCCGGACCTCGGTGCAGGGGAGTTCGGCCTCTAGGCAGTTCGGCCGTGTTAGGGGTTCGGCCTGGCGCCTGGCGGTGAAGCTCTTCAGCGGCTACTGGTTACATTGGGCTGAGCGTTGGGCCGGGCTTCGGCAGGAGCGGGATTTATCCCCAACAGTGATATTTGCACTGACCCTTCTTTTTCTCAGAGGATTATACAGGAATCGATCTCGCTGAACTTCAAGCTCCCATAGTTTAAGAGTTACGATGGGACCACCGATCTGATTGATCATCTGGAGGTCTTTCGAATAATGATGTTGCTCCACGGTGCATCAAACCTATTTTATGTTGGACTTTTTCATTCATCCTCAAGGGAGCCGTCAGAAACTGGTACTCAATACTTAAGCTGGGTATCATTTTTTTCTTTGATCAGATGAGCCATCAGTTCGCAGCTTACTTCATTAGCAACCGACATTCGCATCGAGGTTTGGATTTTTTGGTGACCATTAAGCAGGAGGGAGAATCCATCTAAACTTATGTCATTCGATTTAATACTGTTGTATTGAAGGTCCGAAACTTAGACCAAGCAGTCGCCATGGCTGCCCTCAAGGATAGCCTTTAAAAGAATGATTTGCTATTCTCCCTGAAAAAGAAGTACCTAGAAACTTTATCGATATTTTAGCTCGGATTGAAGGTTATGCCCGAGCTGAAGAGGCCATCAAGGCCAAGAACGATGAAGCCTTTGGTGAGCATTGAATCGACAAGCCGGACAGGCCCGTTAAGGAAGGAAAGCTGAGTGAAGCTCGGCTGCGCTCCCGAACTTCTTCTGAGTGCAAGCGAGCCCGAACTCCTTTTCAGGCTCGGAGGTAGGGAAGCCTCGATAGAAGGGCATGATGGAGTTCTCTCCAATGAAGATTTTACAACTATGCCTCTCTCAATGCCCCAAAAATTTAACTGCTGATAAAAATTAGGGAGTAACTGCTGAGACCGAAAAGAATACATTCTCATCCCAGCAAGCGCAATCCTAATAAGTTCTGCCTTTATCATCGTGACCACGATCATGATATTGAGGAGTGTATCCAACTCCAAGATGAGATCGAGGAGCTCATCAGACGAGGCAGACTTGATCGATTCCTACGACGATGGTCTGAAGGATAGAAAGATCGATCGAGGGCATTACCGTAGCCTGAACTACCAAGAGGGAGGATCAACAAGGAGATTGGCTGCCTCTCAGCATCATCAACACTATCCTGAGAGGACTTCGATGAGGAGAGGTCAGCAGATCCGAGGAATTAGTGAAGAGATGGAGGACTGAGAAATCCATAATCTTCACTGAGGCAGATGCTCAGGAGATCCAGTTCTCGCATAATGATGCGGTTGTAATCTCTTTAAATATTGCCGACTATGATGTATGCCGTATTTTGGTAGATAATAAAAGCTCGACTGATGTTTTATTTTATGATACTTTCTCAAAAATGTCCTTACTCAATAATCACTTAAGACCGATGAACTCTCCATTGATAGGCTTTACTGGCGATGCCATACCAGTTGAGGGCATAATGACCCCGACTATGACTGCAGGGCAACATCCGAAGCTGGCTAAGGCACCGATCAATTTTTTAGTCATAAAGACTCCATCTATCTATAATGCTATTCTTGACTGATCTGATCTAAATACACTTCGGACAGTGGTATCAACTTATTATTTGAAGATGAAGTTTTCGATAAGTCACGAAATCGAAGAGGTCAGGAGAGATTAAGCTCTGATAAGGCACTGCTACTCAATCATCCTGCATAAGAAAGAATCATTCGACCCTTATCCTATTGATGGACTGGATGTTCGCAACAACCTCATTGAGGAGCGAGGCGAGCCTATGGAGGATCTCGTATCTATGCCCTTAAATGATGAAAACATGGAGCATATAGTGCAGATCGTCTCCAACTTAGAGGATGAGGCTCATGAGCAACTCGTCACCTTCCTCAGGAAGAATGCGGACGTCTTTGCCTGAGCCCCAACGGATATGCCAAGAATTTACATCGAGGTCATAGAATATTGACTGACCGTTGATCCAAAGCATTGGTCAATAAAAGAGAAGATGCATAACCACGCTCCGAAGAGGCAGAAAGCAATCACAGAAGAAGTAGACAAGCTCCTCAAAGTTGGATTCATTCAAAAAATTAACTTTTGACCTGGATCTCAAATGTGATCCTTGTTAAAAAGGCAAACAACAAGTGAAGGATGTGTATAGACTTCAAAAAGCTGAATAAGACCTGCCTAAAATATAGCTACCCTCTATCCAGAATTGATCAACTAATAGATGCAGCCTCGGGCCACGAGCTTCTCACCTTCATGGATGCCTTCTCCGGTTATAACCAGATACAGATGGCATTGAAGAATGAGGAAAAAACTGCTTTTGTTACTAATCATAATCTTTATTGTTACAGGGTTATGCCCTTTGGACTCAAAAATGCAGGAACAACGTACCAACGCCTGATCAACAAGATCTTCAAGGAGCAAATCGACCGTAATATGGAGATGTACGTGGATGACATGCTTGTCAAAAATCGAGCTTCTATAAATCATCTTGCTGACCTCGAAGAGACCTTTAGTGCACTCGATAAGCATAAGATGAAGCTGAATCCGATCAAGTACACCTTTGGTGTGACCTCTGGAAAGTTTTTAGAATTTATGATGTTAAGACATGGGATTGAAGCAAATCTAGAGAAAATTCAAGCCATTCAGAAGATGACTGCTCCAAAAATAATCAAAGAAATTCAGCACCTGACAGAAAAAGTGACGTCCCTCAATCGCTTCATCTCGAGATTGACCGAGCGATGCACGTCCTTCTTCCAAGTTCTCAGACAACCAAAGAATTTCTATTAGATGGTAGAGTGCCAACGGACATTTGAGGAGCTTAAAAACTACCTCAACTCACCCCACTACTGGCAAAGTTCGAACCAAGAGAAAAATTATTCCTGCACCTAGCAGTCTCTCCGACAATCTTGGCAGCAGTCCTGATCAAGAAAGAAGCAAAGATGCAACGATCGATCTACTACGTAAGTCAGATTATAAGAGATGCAGAGATCAGATACTCTAAGCTAGAAAAATTGACTTACTCTCTTTTAATTGCTGTCAGAAGATTCTGACCTTACTTTCAGGGGTACACTATAATGATTCTCATGGACCAACCAATAAAAGTAGTCCATCGAATGAATGCTTCCGAAAGAATCGCAAAATAGACGATCAAGTTCATGAAATTTAACATCAACTATCGACCCCAGCCATCGATCAAAGTCCAGATATTGATAGATTTTATAGTAGAATGTACCATTACAGCTGAAGCTGAGCTTGAACAAAATAAGATCGATGCTCTACTATCGCAATCGAGCCTTTCCGAGGAGAGTGTCGATCTTTTCGATGATTTTTGGGCTCTGTACATGGATGGTTTGTCCAACTCTACTAGAGTAGGTGCAGGATTAATCTTAGTCAGTCCTGAGGAAGTCATCATCGAGTACGCGCTATGCTTCGAATTCTTCGTGACTAATAATGGAGCCGAGTATGAAGCGCTGATGATCGGATTAAAAATAGCAAGAGAATTAAAAATAGATCGGCTCCAAGTCTATAGTGATTTTCAATTGGTGGTTGGCCAAGTTAGTGGCAACTATGAAGCGTGGGAGAAGAGTATGATGAAATATATGGAGAAAGTAAAAGATTTGACTCCGGCCTTCGACAGTTTTAACATTCGATAGATTTTGAGGGTAGAAAATATAAGAGCTGACCTCCTCTTTAAATTGGCCATATCAGTCTCAGCCGAACTGTCCAATAAAGTATTTTTTGAGACTCTAAAATATCCAAGCTTAAAAGAATCACATGTCGTTATGCAAACAGAGCTTGAGTCGAGCTGGATTGACCCATTGGTTGCCTACCTCAAGGAGGAAGTTCTTCCTCATGATCCGAAAGAAGCTCGGAAACTCAGAAATTAAGCCTCCTACTATGTTTTGTACGAGGGTAAGTTGTATAAGAGGTCGTCTTCGCTACCACTGCTGAGATATCTTTGACCTTCAGAGGTCGACTTCGTATTATGAAAAGTTTACGAAAAAATTTATGAAAGTCACGTAGGAGCCAGATCTCTATCATAAAAACTATTTCAGCAAGGATACTATTGACCGACCTTGTACCATGATTCTATGGAGTATGTCAAGAAATGTGACCACTGTCAGAAGAATGCAAACATATAAAGACAGCTGACCTCCGAGCTTACTCCACTAAGTGTATCTTAGCTATTTGCGCAGTGGAGAATGGACAAACTTGGTCCTTTTTTGACGGCATCCGAACAGCGAAAGTTTCTTTTGGTCGCGATCGACTACTTCACCAAATGGATCGAAGCCGAACCACTAGTAAAAATTACCGAGGTCAAGATACAGAACTTCATCTAAAAGTCAATAGTTTATCGATTCGGTCTATCCTGAACTCTTATAATAGATAATGGACGATAGTTCGCTGGGATGAGGTTCGTCGAGTTCTGTGAAGACCTAAATATCTTCAACCACTTCACATCGATAGCTCACCCATAGGCAAATAAAAAAGTTGAAGTGACCAATCAGACTCTATTGTAAGGCATCAAGACGAGGCTCGATAGAGTAAAGAAGGCCTGAATGGATGAACTCTACCACGTTCTCTGAACGTACTGAACTACTTAAAAGCTATCGACTGGGTAAACACCATTCATCTTGGCTTTTGAAACAGAGGCAATTATATCAATCGAGCTTAAACTCCCATCAGTATGGGTTGTGGCTTTTAATGAGCAGCATAACCCATAGGACCTTAGAGACAACCTCGATCTGTTAGAAGAAAAAAGAGAAAAAGCCCAGATTCGGATGGCGGTCTACAAATAAAGGGTGGCTCGATATTATAACTCCAGAGTCAGAAGTAAAATATTCAAAATGAGAGACTTAGTGCTTCGGCGAGCTGCCATCTTCCAACTTTAAAGTCAGGAAAAGCTTGTCCCAAATTGAAAAGGCTCGTATGAAGTGGTGGAGATCCTTCGATCTAAAACTTATCATCTGAAGGAGCTCGGAGGAATAACTCTCCCACGACCTCGGAACTCAAAAAATTTGAGGATGTACTACCAGTAATTTTTCTGCAATAAAACTTTATTTCAACATTATTGTTTCTTGGTGTAAAGATTATGTGATGATAGAAAAGAAGCAATTAAAAGTGGCTGTTGGTGTAGAATTTGATTGACGTCGGATCGAGCTGGAGTGGAAGGGGATGAGATCGCCGTCCGTGATCTATAAAATAAAGTCCCATCCGGAGCCGGTGGGGGTAGCTCCGATAGGACCCTCCGACGGTCAAGTTAGCTCTGGCCAATAAAAATGGAGTGCTCAATATGGAGTTCGGCAGAGTTTTGAGGAGGAGATAAGAGCTTAGAACCTAGCGTAAGTGTATCTGGAGGGTCCTTTTTATAGGCGGAGCTTGTTGTAACTACCTTGATTAATGACTGTCGTAACCATCCTGATCAATGCCGATCGTTATTGACTTGATAAATCTCGATCGTTATTGACTTGATAAATGATAATTATTATTGTCGTGTAACCGTTAGTGGAATCGCTTGTAGGAATCTGTCAATAGTCTATAAGAAGTTCGACTTCCATAGAAGTCCAACTGAAAAAAATATTTGGCTGTTGAGGAGTTCGGTCGGAGCTCGACTGCTAATGAGTTCGGCCGTTGAGGAGTTCGGCCATTAAGGAGTTTGACCGCTGAGGAGTTCGGTCGAGACTCGTCCGCTAATGAGTTTGACCGTTGAAGAGTTCGGTCAGAGCTCGTTCGCTAATGAGTTCGACCGTTGAGACTTTCCTATGACTATCGGTTGTATTGTTCGCTGAGCATCCGACTGGACTTCAGTGGAAGCGGGGTTTACCCCCAACAATAGTCTCCCCACTCCCAAGTTTGAAATTCGAAGGAAGGGAGTATCAAAATAGGCAACTGCCGAAGTCCTTTTCCGAGCTCCACACCCATTAAAGTTAAAGCCCGGGAGATCATATCTCCTACCTTCGAGGTTACTTCGGAGGAGATATCATCTCCTACGGTCGAGATTGATACGGATGCTCGGGGGAGATCTTATCTCCAACAATCGAGATTGGCCTGATCATTCAAAGGAGATCTCATCTCCTACAGCCGAGGTTGCCTCGGGGGAGATCTTATCTCCAGCGATCGAGATTGCCTTAGGAGAGATCTTATCTCCTACGATCGAGGTTGCCTTGGGGGAGTTCTTATCTCCTACAGCCGAGGTCGCCTCGGAGGAGATCTTATCTCCAGCGATCGAGGTTGCCTCGGCGGAGATCTTATCTCCTGCAGTCAAGGTTGAAGGACTTCGACTTGCTTCATGTTAAGATGAGGTTCTCCTCCTATTTCTGATACGGCCTTTAGATTATTTCATTCCTATCGTCACATAATTCTTGCACCAGGGAACAATAATGCTGAAATGAAGAAATTTTATTGAAGAAAGATTACTGGTAATACATCCTCAGGTTTTCTAAGTTTCAAGATCGTGGAAGCATCATCCCTTCGAGCTTCTTCAGATGATAAGTATCGGGTCGGATGTCCTCCACTACTTCATACGGGCCTTCCCAATTAGGAACGAGCTTTCCCTGGCTCTAAGGATGAGAGACGGTGACTCACCAGAGCACTAAGTCTCTCAATCTGAATATCTTATTTCTAACTCTAGAGTTGTAGTACCGAGCCACCTTCCGTCTGTAGGCTGCCATCTGAATACGGGCTTCCTTCCTTTTTTCTTCTAGCAGATCGGATAAACTCTAAGGTCCTGTGGGTTGTGCTGCTTGTTGAAGGCCATGACTCATGCAGACGGGAGCTTAAGTTCGATCGAAATGACTGCCTTCATCCCAAAGGCCAAGATGAATGGTGTTTCTCCGATCAACATCCTTTATGTAGTTCTATAAGCCCAAAGGACGTGGTAGAGTTCGTCCACCCAAACCCTCTTTGCTCTGTCGAGCCTCATCTTGATGCCTTGCAATAGGGTCTGGTTGGTCACCTCAGCTTCCCTATTGGCCTGCGGGTGAGCCACCAATGCAAAGTAATGGGATATGTTTAGTTCTTCACAGAACTCGACGAACCTCGTCCCAGCGAATTGTCGCCCATTATCAGTTATGAGGGTTTGGGGTAGACTGAACCGACAGACTAGCAATTTTCAGATGAAGTCCTGCACCTTGGTCTCGATAATCTTCGCTAGTGGTTCGACTTAGACCCACTTGGTGAAATAGTCGATCACGATCAGAAGGAACTTTCGCTGCCCGGATGCCGTTGGAAATGGGCCAAGTATGTCCATTCTCCATTGTGCAAATGGCCAAGATGCACTTAGCGGAGCAAGCCCGGAGGTCGACTGTCTTTGTACGTTTGCTTCTTCTGATAGTGATCGCGCTTCTTCACATACTGCATGGAATCGCAAAATAAGATCGGCCAATAATATCCTTACTAAAGTAGTTTTTACGATAGGGACCTGGGTCCTACGTGACTTCCACAGAGTCCCTCGTGCACCTCCTACAATGTGAGGTCAGTCTTTGAAGGTCGGAGTCTCCAGACAGTAATTAGAAGAGAGAAGTTAGTTTTTTAAATCTAGAGTACCTGGTCTCCGCATCCCTCAGGACCCGGCTCACGTTATAGATCGGTCGCTGCATCTTCGCTTCCTCTTTGATCAGGATTGCCGTCAGGGCTACCGGAGAGACAGTTAGGTATAGAAATAATTTCTCTCTGAGTTTGGGCTTTGCCAGCAGTGGGGGCGGGTCGAGATGGTTTTTAAGCTCCTCGAATGCCTGTTGGCATTTCGCTGTCTAGTAGAAGTTCTTTGGTTGCCTGAGAACTTGGAAGAAGTGCACACATCGTTCGGCCGACCTTGAGACAAAGCGATTTAGGGATGCTACCTTTTCAGTTAGGTGCTGAACTTTTTTGATCATTTTTGGGGTGGTCATCTCTTGAATGGCTCAAATTTTTTTGGAGTTTGCTTCAATTCCACATCTCGACACCATGAACCCTAGAAACTTCCCTGAGGACACGCCAAAGGCGCACTTGGTCGGGTTCAATTTCATCTTGTGCTTCCTGAGTGCACTGAATGTCTCTTTAAGGTCGATGAGGTGGTCTGTTCAAGCTTCACTTTTAACGAGCATATCATCCACGTACACCTTCATGTTGCAGTTGATCTACTCCTTGAAGATCTTATTGACCAAATATTGGTACGTTATCCCTATATTTTTGAGTCCAAAGGGCATGATCCTATAACAATAAAGACCATGGTCAGTAATGAAAGCGGTCTTCTTCTCATCCTCAGGCGTCCGTATCTGGTTATAACCAGAGAAGGCATCCATGAAGATGAGGAGTTCGTAGCCCGAGGTCGTATCCACTAGTTGATCAATCTTGGATAGAGGATAGCTATCTTTTGAACAGGTCTTATTTAGCTTTTTGAAGTCAATACACATCCTCCACTTGTTGTTCATCTTTTTGATGAGGATCATATTTAAGACTCAGGTTGGATAATTAACCTTCCGGATGAATCTAATTTTGAGGAGCTTGTCTACTTCTTCGGTGATTACTTTCTGCCTCTCCAGGGTGTGGTGGTGCATCTTCTCTTTTATCGATCGATGCCTCAGGTCGATGGTCAGTTGATGTTTCATGACCTCGACGTCAACCCCTGGTATGTTTGCTGGGGTCCAGGCGAAGACATCCGCATTTCTTCTGAGGAAGGTAACGAGTTGCTCCCGAACCTCGTCTGCCAAGTTGGAGCCGATCTGCACCGCATGCTTGACATTTCCATCATTTAAGGGCACAGGGAATAGGTCCTCCATAGGCTCGCCCCACTCCTCAGTGAGATCGTTGTGGACATCCAATCCATCAACAAGATAAGAGTCGGACTGCTCTCTCATATGTAGGGTGATTGAGTAGCAATGCCTCGTCAGAGCTTGGTCTTTCCTGACCTCTTCGATCCCATGACTTATCAGAAATTTTATCTTCAAATAATAGATCGACACCACCACCCGAAGTGCATTTAGATCAGATCGGTCAAGAATGGCATTGTAGACAGACGGAGTTCTCACGATTAGAAAATCGACCTATGCTTTGGCCAATTTCGAGCGTTGTCCTACTATCACAGTCAAAATTATTATGCTCTCAACTAGTACGGCATTGCTAGTGAATTCTATCAGCGGAGAGTTCATAGGCCCTAAGTGGTCATCGGATAAGGATATTTTTGAGAAGGCATCGTAAAATAATACATCGATCGAACTTTCATTGTCCACCAAAATGCGGCGTACATCATAATCGATAATGTTCAAAGAGATTACAATCATGTCATTGTACGAAAATTGGACCCCCTGGGCATCCACCTCGGTAAAGATCACGGGTTCCTCGGTCCTTCGTTTCTTCATCGATCCTTCAGATCCGCTGGCCTCTTCTTGTTGAAGTCCCTCCGAGATAGTATTGATGACACCGAGAGGCGATCGATCTTCTTGGTCCTCCCTCCTCGGTGGTAGCACCCTCAATCGATCCTCCCATCCTTCAGACCGTCTCCATAGGAATCGGCCAAGTCTACCTCGCCTGACGAGCTCTTCGATCTCGTCCTGAAGTTGGATGCACTCCTCAGTGTCATGGCCATGGTCACGATGATAAAGGCAGAACTTATTGGGATTGCATTTGCTGGGGCGAGAACCATCCTCTCCGGTCTTGAAAGTTGTTCTCTGATTTTCATCAGTACTTGGGTCTTCGGAGCATTAAGGGGGGCGTAGTTGTGAAATCTCCATTAGGGAGAACCTCGACGCTGGAGAGAACCTCGGTGTGCCCTTCCATCGGGGCTTCCTCGCCTTTGGGCCCGAGGGAGAGTTCGAGCTCGCCTGCACCCAGAAGGAGTCCGAAAATGCGGTCGATCTTTACTCGGCTTCCCTTCTTCGAAGGGCCTGCCCGGCTCACCGACTTGCCACTCGCCATCGGCTTCATCGTCCCTAGCCTTGAAGGCCTCCTCAGCCTGGGCATAACCTTCAGCTCAAGCTAACATGTCAGCAAAATTTCTAGGATACTTTTTTTCAGGAAGAACAGCAAGTCGTTCTTCTAAATGTCATCCTTGAGGGTGGCCATGGCGACTGATTGATCTAGATTCCAAACCTGTAATGTGGCAGCATTAAACTGGATGATATAAATCCGGATGGATTCCCCCTCCTTCTGCCTAATGGTCATCAAGGAATCCAAACCTTGGTGCGGACGTCGACTACTAACGAAGTGGACTATGAACTGTTGGCTCATCTGGTCAAACGATAAGATGGTACTCAGCTTAAGCACCGAGTAACAGTTCCTGGCAGCTCCCTTAAGAGTTGAGAAAAAAGCCTGACACAAAATAGCATCTGATGCACCATGAAGCAACATCATCGTCCGAAAGACTTTCAGATGGTCGACTGGATCGGTGGTCCCATCGTAACTCTCGAACTGTGGGAGCTTGAAGTTCGGTTGGATCGATTCCTACATAATTTTCTACGAAAAGGAAGGGTCGATACAAACGTCATTACCATGTGAGGAGGGAGTGTGATGGAGTTCTTCGATCCGTCAGTTCATTTCTAAGAGACTTTGATCCAAGAGATCTTCACGATCTTTGATCTCCAAGATTTTCTGATAGAATGGATGTGGAGCTTCCCCCTGGATCGAGTCGTGGTCCGAGCAGCGGCCCTCCCTCCTCTACTTCCTCCTTTCGAGGATCGAGGGTCGGGTAGCCTAAGTCGACCATTCCTGGATCGGATCACAGGGCTCCAGAGAATCCCGCATCGATTGAGCCGGTGCCGGGGCCTACTGGTGCATTGCCTGCACCGCCTGTATCACCTCTGTGAGGCCATGAACCTACTGGATGAGCAGGTTGAACTACTCCGCATCCACCGCAGCTATAGATGAAACCTGGATTGCCGGAGCCGAAGTGGAAGCAGACGGATTTGAACAAGATCGGGCTATGGAGGTCATTGATCACCGGGTTGAAGCTTTTCTGGGAAGCATTTTTTCTAGGAAGAACTCTAGATCGCTGCTGAGTACTCCTTTAAGATCAAGAAAATTTCAAGAACAAAGGGCCCTTCCTCTAGTGCCAAATTTGTTGGTGTAGAATTTGGTTGACGCCAGATCGAGCTGGAGTGGAAGGGGATGAGGTCGCCGCTGGTGACTTACAAAATAAAGTCCCATCTGGAGTCGGTAGGGATAGCTCCGGCAGGATCCTCCGACAGTCAAGTTAGCTATGGTCAACAGAAATGGAGTGCTCAGTGTAGAGTTCGACAGAGTTTTGAGGAGAAGATAAGAGCTTAGAACCCAGCGTAAGCATATCTGGAGGGTTCTTTTTATAGGCGGAGCTTGTTGTAAGTGCCTTGATTAATGATTGTCGTAACCATCCTGATCAATATCGATCATTATTGACTTGATAAATGATAATCATTATTATCGTGTAACCATTAGTGGGATCACCTGTAGGAATCCATCAACAGTCTGTAAGGAGTTCGATTTTAATAGAAGTTCGATTGGAGAAAAAGTCCGATTGCTGAGGAGTTCGATCGGAGCTCGGTCGCTAATGAGTTTGGCTGCTGAGGAGTTCGACCGAGGCTCATCCGCTAATGAGTTCGACCGTTGAGAAGTTCGACCGGGGCTCATCCGCTAATGAGTTCGGCCGCTGAGGCTTTCCTATGACTATCAATTGTATTGTCCGCTGAGCATCCGACTGGACTTCGATGGGAGCGGGGTTTACCTCCAACAGTGGCCATGTTAGAAATAGAAGGAGAACCTCATCCTAACATGAGCAAAATCGAAGACTTCGTTCATTTTAGATGAGATGAGGGAAGAGGTCCTTACAACGGCCCTTATATGCCCCCACAGTCCGTTAAGAATAAGAGGAGAACCTCATCCTAACATGAGCAAAGTCGAAGGTCTCTCATTCATTTTAGATGAGATGGAAGGAGAGACCCTTACAACGGCCCTTATCTGTCCCCACAGTTCCTTAGGAACAGGAGGAGAACCTCATCCTAACGTAAGCTAAAGTCAAATGCCTCATTCATTTTAGATGAGATGGGGGGAGAGGCCCTTACAACGGCCCTTATGTGCCCCCATAGTCCGTTAGAAATAGAAGGAGAAGCTCATCCTAACGTGAGCAAAGTTGAAGGCCTCGTTCATTTTAGACGAGATGGAGGAGAGGCCCTGATAATGACCCTTATGTACTCCCACAGTCTGTTAGAAATAGGAGGAGAACCTCACCCTAACGTGAGAAAAGCTGAAGGTCTTGTTCATTCTAGACGGGATGAGAAGAGGGGCTCCGACTCGACTAGAGATAAAATCTCCTCCGAGCTTCAAAATCTATGTCAATAGAAAATAAGATTTTCTGCAACCTCGACTGGAGATAAGATCTCTTCCGAGCTTTTACGTCAATAGGAGATAAGATCTTCTTCAACCTCGATTGAAAATAAGATCTCCCCCGAGCTTCAACGTCAATAGAAAATAAGATCTTCTTCAACCTCGGCTGAAGATAAGATCTCCTCCGAGCTTCTACATCAATAGAAGATAAGATCTCCTTCAACATCGAATGGAGATAAGATCTTTCCTGAGCTCAAATCCTTCAACAGGAGATAAGATCTCCTTTAATCTTGGCTGGAGATAAGATCTCTCTCGAGCTTTAACTTCAACTTCAACTTCAAACTCGGCTGGAGATAAGATCTCCTCCGAGTTTCAACTTCAACGTCAACCTCGGCTAGAGATAAGATCTTCCACCGAGCTTCAACCTTAATGGTGTAGAGCCCGAAAAAGAACTTCGATGATCATCTTTTTTATACTTTCTTTCTTCGAATTTCGAACTCAAGAGTAGGGGGACTATTATTGGAGATAAATCCCACTTTCGTCGAAGTCCAGTCTGATGCTTAGTCTAATGCAATCGGTAATCACGGAAGAGCTTCAATTGAACTCATTCAGTAGTCGGACTCCTCTAACAGTCAAACCCCAATCGAACTTCTTTTGGACTTCGGCCAAACTCCTTTCAGGAGTCGAACTCCTTTTGAATTTCTCCTTCAGTCAGATTTCTATAGAAGCTGAACTCCTTCCGAATTTCTCCTTCAGTCGAATTTCTATAGGAACCGAGCTCCTACCGGACTTCTCCTTCAATCAAATTTCTACAAGAGCCAAACTCCTTTTCGATCTCTCCTTCAGTCGGATTTCTATAGGAGTCGAACTCCTTCTGGATTTCTTCTTCAGTCGAATTTCTACAAGAGCCGAACTCCTTTTGAATTCCTCCTTCAGTCGAATTTCTACAGGAATCGAGCTTCTACCGGATTTCTCCTTCAATCGGACTTCTACAAGAGCCGAACTTCTTCTAGATTTCTCCTTCAGTCGGATTTCTACATGAGCCAAACTCCTTCTAAATTCCTCCTTCAGTCAGATTTCTATAGAAATCGAGCTTATATCGGACTTCTCCTTCAATCGGACTCCTACAAGAGCTGAACTCCTTTCGAATCTCTTCTTCAATCAAATTTCTACAAAAATCGAGTTCCTACCGAACTTCTTTTTCACTCGAACTTCTATAAGAGCCGAACTTCTTCCAAATTTCTCCTTCAGTCGGATTTCTATAAAAGCCAAACTCCTTCCGAATTTCTCCTTCAATCGGATTTCTATAGGAACTAAGCTCCTACCAGACTTCTCCTTCAATTGGACTTCTATAAAAGTTGAACTTCTTTCGAATTCCTCCTTTAGTTGGATTTCTACAGGAGCCAAACTTCTTTCAAATTCCTTCTTCAGTCAGATTTTTACTGGAACCGAGCTCCTACCAGACTTCTCCTTCAATCAAACTTCTACAAGAGCCCAACTTCTTTTGGATCTTTTCTTCAGTCAGATTTCTATAGGAACCAAGCTTCTACCAGACTTCTTCTTCAATCGGACTTCTATAAGAGTCGAACTTCTTTTGGATTCCTCCTTCAGTCGAATTTCTATAGGAGTTGAACTTCTTCTGAATTTCTTCTTCAATCAAATTTCTACAGAAATCGAGCTCCTACCAAACTTCTCCTTCAATCGAACTTCTATAAGAGCCAGACTCCTTCTGAATTACCCCTTCAGTCAGATTTTTATAGGAGTTAAACTCCTTCCGAATTCCTCCTTCAGTCAAATTTCTATAGGAATCGAGCTCCTATCGGACTTCTCCTTCAATCGAGCTTTTATAAGAGCCGAACTCCTTCCGGATCTCTTCTTCAGTCGGATTTCTATAGGAGCCAAACTCTTCCTTCATTCGAACTCTTCTAAGAGCCGAACTCCTTTTGGATCTCTCCTTCAATCGAACTTCTACAAGAGCCAAACTTCTTTTGGATCTCTTCTTTAGTCGAATTCCTTTAGGAGTCGAACTTCTTTCGGACTTCTTCTTCGGTCGAACTCTTTCAGAAGCCAAACTCTTTCTAAACTTCTCCTTCAGTCGAATTTTTTCAGTGAATCGCTTCTAAATTTTAGCTAGCATTTCTTCCGGATGATCTCCTCCAGATGTATTCCTTTTAGAATTTCGAACTCCTCTGAAATTGATATATGTCGAAGTTCTTCACCAACCAATGCTTGCTTTCTTCGAACTATGGCTATTAAATTTCGACGAACGATCGCTATCAGTTTGACGATGTCCCTCTCTTCGTAGCAAATACCATGCGATCCCGAGCGGTCCACTACCGGATGGTTATGGTTGTCACTATCAGTCTGACGACATCTTTCTCTCCATACCAAATTCCACGCGGCTCCAAGCGGCTCACTATCAGATGATATGGCCGTCACTATCAATCAAACTTCATTTATAAAAAGGAACCCTCCAGATACGTTTTTTCTAAGCTCTCTTCTTCTTTTCAAAATTCTGCCGAACTCTTTTCTGAGTACTTCATTTCTGTTGATCAAAAAAGCTAACTTGATCGTTGGAGGATCCTGCCAAAACCACTACCACCGATTCTAGATGGAACTTTATTTTACAGGTAAATAGCGGCGACCTCGTCCTTCTTCACTTCAGCTCGATCTGACATCAACCAAATTCTGCACCAACACTAATCATATAATCTATTCTGGAAGTCATATTTAATTGTTCTTTTATAAACATCATCAATTGTTGAGTTGAAAATGGTTCTAAGTAGCCAAAGTTTTACTTTTCGAGCCAATTTTGATCTAAGGATGGGTCCTAACTCACAAAGCCTAAGGCCAAACAAGTTGACTCGAGCTAGTGCCTAGAAGCATCCTAATCTAAGTTTAATTTTAATTTTGCTTGATTCACCTACCCCCTCACACAATATATTTTCATATAAGAGGACCATATGGAGCAATATGAGTGGAAAGGAAGGTTCTAGAGTGAGAGTTTCGAACCATCTCCTTAGTGGTGGAAAAATTATTGGTCATGGACGAAGATTAGCCAGAATCGATGAGGGCTTCCTTGCCAAGCTTACCTATGAGCTTGTATCCAAAATGAGTGGAAACAAAAAAAGAAAAAAAAAAAGAGGTGGTAAAAGGACCACATGAGTAGGTTTGGTCTAAAGGCTAAAGGCAAAGAATTTTTCATTAAAAACAGTAGCTGGGATAATTTTTTAATTATTAATAATGTATAAGGTATGGATAAAATATGTTTTATGAGTATAACTTGCGATAAATTTTATATTTAAAATTTTAGGATAAATTATAGGAATATCCCCTCTATTTTAGCTCAATTTCAATTATATCCCATGTACTTTAAAAAATATCAAACTAGTCCTTCTAGTTATCAATATGTTCTGATATAGTCCAATCATTTATTTTTATTAATATTTTTTTTAAAATAACAAAATATTCATCTTCTTTCTTCTTTCTCCTCCATGTTCGATGTTTCTCTTTCTCCCAATTTTTTCTTTCTTTCTCTTCCTTTCCTTTATTTTCATCTATTTCTCCTCCTTCCCTTTCTCTTCTTTCTCTCTCCTCTTTTCCCCTCCTCTTTTTTCTCCATCCATCTCTTCATCCCCTTTCTCCGTTCATTCTCCTTCTCTTTTCTCCTTCTCTTCCTTCCCATCCACTTCTTCTCCTCATCCTTTTTCTCCAAACCGCCTATACCTAACATAAAATCATAGCCATCATCTAAACTTTCCTGTTCTACTACTCTAAGCTTCCCACCCAATTGAGACTCTTGAGGAAGGAAAAGGAACGGAGAAAAAAATGGAGAAAAATAGAAAAAAAATTGATGAAAATTAAAAAAAATTGAAAGATAAGGCTTTTTACCACATAAATTGATTATTATTTTTTTTTTGCTTTCTTTTCTTTTTATTTAATTCTTTTTTGAAGATCTATGAAAAAGAGAGCACCTAAGGAAGATCGGAGGGATTTCTTAGGTTTCGATTGGAGTTTTTCTTAAGCACATAGAATTTTGTAAGAGTTGTGCTGGTGTAAGTAGGTCTCTTATGATTTTTAGAGCTTAGTTTTGATAAAAGCATGTAGTTTTATGAAGTTTGGGAAAGAAATTAAATGGATGGATCAGAAGAATTATATTTCATAGAAGAAGAAACTAACAAACACCACCAACAAATGGATAAACAGTAGCCAAGAGGCTAAGATGAGGAAAAATTGATGGACCATGAATGAAGACCTCATCATAGTGGGAGAAAGAAGAGAAAAAAAAGAAGGAGAATGGGTGGAGAAAGAAGAGGAGGAGAAAGAAGGAGCGAAAAAGAGGAGGAAGGGGAGAGAGAAGAATGGATGGAGAAAAGAGAAGAGGAGAAAGGAGGAGGAAGAAAGAGGAGGAAGAGGATGAGGAGAAATGGATGAAAAGAAAGGAAAGGAAGAGAAAGGAAGAAGGGAGGAGGAGGGAGAAAGAGGAGGAAGGGGAGAGAGAAGAATGGTGGAGAAAAGAGAGAAAAAAGGAGGAGAAAAAAAGAGGAGGAAGGATTGGAGAAATGGATGAAAAGAGAAAAAAGAAAGAGAAATGAAGAAGGAAGAAAGTGAGAGAAAGAGGGACACTAGCCATAAAAAAGGAGGAAGGAGGAAGAAGATGAGTATTTATATCTTTTTAAAAAATTTTATTAACGCCATCAGCTGTTAAGTGACCGTCAGGATCTTATTGAAATATTTTGATAACTTCATGGATCTGTTTGATATTTTTTAAAGTATAGGAGTATAAGTAAAACTGACCCAAACTTGAAGGGGTATTTCTATAATTTACTCAAAATTTTATGTAGTTTCAGTCCAAAGTCTGGCTTCAGTTTGTGCAAAATTGGGCTTCCAAGATGGCGCATTACGGTCCTAGTGGTGGACTGAAATAACAATGCTTTGGTGGGCTTCATTTGTTATACCAACAAAAGTAGATGAGTGCTACTAATGAAAGAAATGCACAATATTTATATCTACAAAGATCCGATTAATCACCATTTCTTAATAGTTTATCTCCATTGATTCAAATCGAAGGCAATCCGAGATGCCTTTTTTCTTTCTTTTTGTTTGAGGAAAATGGTAACATCATCACCACCATTTCATTGATCAAATGAATGATAAAGAGAACCAAGATGCCTAGCTTAAGAATCACTAATTGTTGCATGAAGCAGGTATAAATATGGATATTTTATGCTTTCATGGTGAGACCTTTTACCTAGTTTATTCTAGGCATGACACAAAAAAGATGAGGGAAAAGGCATGTAAATTATTGCATGCAATTCATAGGTGGCCTGACAAAACTAACAAATAGTTTCGTGAACAAGGTAGGAGATCAACTCTCACGGTGCAAATTTCTAATTATATGTAGAAACAAATGTTGGAGTTATAATTCAAAAAAGATTTATTTTTAAAAAAAGATAAACCAATATTATTTTCTAAATTTTAGTTGGTTTAAAGATTTTAATTTTTTTTTTCTTCGGATGCCCCTTTCCGAAAAGTTGAATTTTTCAGATTGGTTCTCCCCCCACCACCCACCAAAAAAAAAAAGCAATTTCTAGGCATCGTTATTCCAACAAAAGATTACGGAATCTACCCTTTCTCATTTTGGGTTCTGATGCACAGCATGATCATGCGCAAAGGCCGGGAAGATGATGATGATGCTTAGAACTGTTGCAAAAGCAAACCAAATTCGGGAAGTAAAATTTGGTACGCTCGCTCATGTTAAGAACTTTAATAACATCTTTTGAAAAGTCATTTACAATCACTAATGTCTGAGTCGTCTTCATGCGCGCAACGCGCAAACTTGTAATTGAATGCTAGTGAAACGCAGAGGCAAATGGCCCTAGCGGGAATTATTTGTTTCAGCACTCGTGGTTGAGAGCCTTTTGGGCAGACAGTCCATGTTCGTCTTAGCAGATATAAAAATATAAGCCCGAGAGCTTTTTTCCTACAATGAAAGTGATCACCTAATGTTACCAAAAAAAAAAAGAAAAGAAAGTGATCATCTAATCCTTGCAGCTTGATGCTTTGTCAATTGTCGATATGTTAAAGCTGGTTCATGTTTGCCATCCAAGAGTTTAAGATAAAGATTGAGCTGGAATCAGATTCAGAACCGCTCGGTAAAGAAAATAGCTCGAAAGCAGGCTATCATGAGATGCTAAAAGTTCAGGTAGGTGTAAGAGCTGGTGATTCTCGACTGCTTGATGTTGTGGTGGAAATGCTTAAAGCACAGGCCTAGGGTTCTGCTTCTTTGAATCAAATCTGTAAAAGCTCAGGGCACTTGCTTTACACTGCCTAGGCTTTGTAACCAACAGATTTGAAATCTAATCAAACCATAGACACGCAGGTCCACCTTAAAAGATGCTGAGGGGCTTTGTTAGGGGTTGTGGGCCTCTGCACTTTGGCACACTATAGTCAAGATAATGGAAAGCTGTCTTCTCTCTTGCATGATGGATCTATCATTCTTTTCAGAAACCGTGTTACAAGATATAGTTGGTACCTTACGATGAGCTATGGACAGCTCACACCCCATGTACCAAACTGTCTCTCCAACGACAGGCAGGTGCGTCGGGAGCAAAGCTTGGAATTTTCCTTGGTCTAGTTTGTATTAAGTTTGCTTCGTCAATCTTGATTGTGGAACCGGAGAGACTCGAAGGTGCCGTCTACCATTTCCAGAGCAAGAACAAATGGTCAATATAATTTCCAGTCTTCATAATTAACTAATATCATCCATGATCCAAGACTAAACCCTATTGTTTGGATAATGATCTCAGGATTGGTTTGGTATTTTGTGGGGGGAAAAGAAAAACTCTACCTGATATAGCTAATTTCTCAATTTATTATTGAATCATTGATATCCACCCCTTTTCCTTCGGCTAAGAAGTAGGATTGGGGAAGCCTGGCCTAGTACCAGAGGTGGACAGAATGAAACCCAGATGGCACCCTCTATAGCATCCGCAAATTGTAGATTTAAGAAGTGCCAATAATTCAGAGTTGCGGGTCTCCTCCAATAATTTGCTTTTCACCTCCTTACAATTCCCAAACGAAGAACAAAGTTTTCGTCCAATTTTGCAGCAGAAACCGACTTAGTTAAGATCACTCAGTTATATCATCATATAACAAAAAAAAAAAAAAAAAAAATTAAATCAATGAAAACAAGAGTAGAAGTAGAAAAAATTAGCGTAACCAAGATTGTAGACACAGCTTTTCCTTCAAATAAAAATGCATCTTCTGCAACAGACTTGCACGCCATATTAATGCCAATGTTATGTAAATTTAATATAACAAAAAGGTGAAATTCCATAAGCTAATCAATCCTTGGATAATGGGAGAGAGGTGGAGTTATGGAGAATATATAAGGGAGACATAAGCAAGGATCCAGGAATGACAAATCGACAACGCTGCCGCACCCGCTTCACAATGGAGCAGGCGGAGGTTGGGAAGAGGAATCGCGTGGTTGACTGTAAACGTAAAAAAAATTGCAATAATGTGAACGTAGAGTGCTTCATTTTTGTGTTCTCGCAAACTGGAGGTGGGAGTAGGATTAGCACCGAGCAGCCTTGCGGCATGAAAGGGCCCCTGCTCCTGAGGTTATAGTGCCAACCATAGAAGAAGGCTTGGCCCCAAGGCTGGAAGCCCTCGAATAGCTCGCTGAAGCCCCCGCTCCAGATGGGGTGAAATAGGCACCATTGAGCAGAAGGTCACCTTCTGATCTCCAATTCCAGCTCTTCCATACACCCGAAGAAGCGTCCAATCTTTTGGTGACCTATCCAATTCGAAGAGATGCACAAATATATACAACTCAACCTGGAAATAGAATCTACAGATCAACAGAAAGTATATATTTACTGCAATTTCACTTGATGTACCTCCTTGGCAAAGGGATTGGCGGGGGCAAGGTATCGATTGCCCTGGCTGTTGATGGTTGGGCTTGCACTCCCACCAATGGCATACATCTCCCAATGGGTATAGTCATTATTTACCACATGGAAGTAACCATGCCTGCATCTGCAATCGTTTCACAAAAAAGCGGAAAAAGATCTTGTCATCCACCTCTTCTGCGGACCAAAGGTTTGCTTTCTTTGCGACAGCAGGGGAAGGGAAAAGATGAACTACCTTGGCATTCTCTGAATCAGGCCTTCACCAAAGTGGTTGAATGCGATGGTGACTTGCATGTCCTTGTCTCTCTCATAGGAATCACTGTGACCCAAAAGCATCACCTGCATCGATTTGATCAGCTGACGCAGTCAACACAGACAACCTTTACAAATTACATGAAATCGATCTCTTGTGCCTTCTTAATTAGCTATGGTTTTGCTCTACTTCTGCCGATAATAAAACTGTATAAGGTAATCAAAGTCAACTGATACAATCCAGCTCTTGTTCATTTTGTGCATATATAACAGCAGCTCCTCGAGGAAAATGTGTGACGGTGGCATAACTATATTCGTACCGTATATTGAAGAAGAGTGATACCTCATTGTGGTGGGTGAGGTGATTGTTGGAGATGGTTATGGCAGTGGAGCCCATGACGGCATCAACAAGGCCGTCGGCGCAGTTGGAGAGAGAGCAGTGGTCCACCCACACGTGGCTGGAGCCAAAAATGGAGACGCCATCCCCATCCGCCATCGTCCTCCAGCCATAGTGGGAAGGAGAGCTACGGACCATGGCGTTCCCGGTTGGCTTGCAATCATGGATGTGGAGGCCGTGGATGATGACGTTGGTGATGAACTGGATGGTGATGCAGGCGCCGTTGGCGATGTGCACGTTGGCGCCGCGGCCGTCGATGGTCTTGAAGCTGTTCATGATGAGCTCCTCCTTGAGCGTGATGACCATGTCACGCTTGAACACGATCCAGAGGGGCTCATCCTGGATGACGGCATGCCGCAGCGTCCCCGGGCGCGGGTTCACAGGGTCGTCGTCCCCGGGGTCGGTCACCTCGTACAAAAGCCCGTCGCGCCCGCCGATGGCGTTGCGGCCGAAGCCGATGCCGCAGTCGGCCAGCCTCTTGCGGTTGAGGTGCCAGTCGGGATCGCAGCGCCAGCAGTCGTCGATGGGATTGCCTGTTCCACAGGAAAGATATCCCAGGGCCCGGCGAGCGGTGCTGTTCCTTATGGCCCTGCCAAAAATAAATTCGCTTTGATTGTATCTATCGCTATCTTTACAGCTGCGATTGGTGAAGCAAAATTCCTTCTCCTTGTTACTGGGATGGTTCTCATCAAATGGCTTGGGACTTTCCACTGCCCCCAGTCCGGTGAGTGTACAACACATTTTCTAATTGACTATATTGTTTTCTTTTTGCTTTCACGCTACTTTAAGTTGATGTACCATGGATGAAACTTATGAATCAACCTTTTGGTAGCATGAAAGCTTAGGTTCAGAGGGTACGAGCCATGTGCAATATTTATTAAGCTAGACAGCAAATGTCACTACCTGTGTTGATTTACTGCGCAAACTGTTTCTCCCCCAATAATGGTTGGGGGAACCTGTTCTTCGGACAAAAAAAAAAAAAAAAAAAAAAACTGCTTCTCCCCTTTAGGTAATGATGAATATTCTTATCATATATTCGAGACTACAGAGGGTTTATTGCTCACAACGCAGAAAACTCTGAACAAGACTGTTCATAATTGTCTTTTCAAGCTTTTGTTTCCCTAAACTAATCGATTAATTAACTAATAAGAGTTTCTATCTGGGGGAAAAAAAGAGGAGGAACTAATAATTTTGAGGAAAACTTAAAGGTCAATCAACTTGAAAGATGAGTTCTCACAGTACTATAGACAATAACATTTTATGCACCAAACCATGCACTCAAAATCGCAGTGAAAGAGAGGTTAGAGTAGGAACATCCAAAATAAGACTCAATAGTCAAAACAAGCGCACTCCTACGATCTTATTCTGTGGGTACCAAAATCTTACAGATGGCGAAACCTTACCCTTCCACCCAAACGGATCATGTGATAATTTAACGCGACAATTGCAAGTACATCTTGGTGGTGTGTGGTCATGTTGATCCTTACGCAGTGATTGAAGAAAGCATAGATAGGTAGCTCTCATCAAAAAAAGAAGAAAGCATATATAGGTAGCAACAACTAGGTGCATATCATCCGTGGCCACAACTGTGGCCTCGTCTATGCCCACAGGCCAATTGGCCACATGGTGTAGATGGGACCGAATCGGACCTGATGCAGACCACAGCGTCCTCCCGGAAACTTGGCCATGTGCCCGTACACCACAAGCCAAATCACCTTGTCGGCATAGACGAGGCTAACGCAGTGATGGCCGTGAAGGATCCAGACTCATGATAACCGTTGCGTAACCATTTGGATAAATCTGAAAAGGAAGAGAAGAGAGTGAATCTCTGGTGGGCGCGGTCGCATCTTTGCGGATAATAAATTGGAGGACAAGGTGACGGTGACGAAACAACGTGATGAGAACATGGCCCTGCCATTAACCATGCCAACTCCTCGTCATCAATAGCCGATTATGTCACGTGACAGCATTCCATGTAGCATGCGAGAGTTAAGAAGAGTGAAGTGAAAAAAACTAACATGAAAGTTATGAATGTGAGTGCAGGAGACAAGGGGATACGACTTTGTTGAGCAATTAGGATGCACGAGAAAGAGGTGGTGGGAGGGAAACAAATGGAATCCAATGATCAACCACGAAGAAAACTCGGGAATAACTTAGGGAAGGTGAACGGCGGCTTCCCCATGCCAGACCGACAACCAGGTACGGCAAAGAATAATCCGACAAAGGCACAGCATATATGTTCTTCTTCAGTTATGATCGAAAGGCCACAACGGGAAACCGGTTGCAGTAATTAAAAAAAAAAAAAGGAAAAGCAAAATAAATTATAAAATAACCCCCCCATTCTGGAATCACAAAACTTGGACGCACCAATTAAGTTATCTGAATGGTTTGTTTATGTGTTTAATCGAAGTTGTTTAAAGGGTTATTAAGACTAAATTAAAAATTATTATAAATTGAGAAAAACGAAAACTTACATCTGCACCATAGAAGCAACCATTTCCGGGTCATCGACGGCTCCCTCCACTGCCTGGAGCGCAGCCCTGGTGAACCATATAGTTGTAGAGTAAATCATTTACTTAAAAAATGACCAAATTGGTAAAATGCGACCACTAATCACGAAATTATATAGATAAGAAACGGAATAATAAAGTATATCTCGTCTCGCGAGGCAATCCATCTCCGTTATGTCGGAGAGCATCGGTGCTCGAGGCGAGCGGATGCGTACCGTCCTCAGTTCTCAGTTTACGAGGGAGTAAAACCAGGTGGAGCCTGGACTATACAGCATCAAAACGTGAAACGACGGGGAAAATGTTTTGTTTAATTAATTAATTTGCTAGAATTATATAGTATTAAAATAATTTATGAAACCACTTCCGCCCGTAAGAATGTCGGAAGCGGCATCAAAATCGAGAAGTCCTGGGGATACGGATTCCGGGAAATTCTTAGGATACGGGTTCGAAGGGCAGCAGTCCATGTCTCGCGCTTTTGTTGATTTGATTTGATCGGTGGCTTCGCTTCAACGTTTTCCAAGAAAGCGAAAGGAGTAAACAAAAGAGGAAAAGAAAGGTCGTTATTCCGGATCAACGGGCGAGGACCACCAGGGCCGCTTGATCCAACGGTAAAAAGGTCGAATCCTGGCATCGTCCTGGTAAGATCCAACGACCCAGATTTGTCCTAGGCCAGCCATTGTGGTCGGTGGGGGGGTGGGGGGGGCGCGGGGCGGGCGAACAAACCTCGCGGCCATGGAAGAAGAGGCCGTCTCATTCGCCGGCGGCCGGCCTTCTCTCAATCTCCTCCTCCCAATTCCCCCTCCATTCCTGCGACAGTTTATCCCGAAAACCAAGATCGACAGAGTTAGAACTAAGGATCCATCGTCGCTTAAAAACTTTGTTTCTTAAGCTAATAGCCATGTAGCATTAGCTCTGCTCCTAAAACAGAGAAGCCCAAAGAAAGATATCCAATCTCTCGGAAAAAATACAGTCTTCGCCTCCAGAAACTCTCAAGGCCAAAAAATTTAAAATAGAAAACAAAAACTTTGATTGCTCATTTATTCAGCAGAGCTAAAGACTCATTTCAAGAAAAAAAAAAGTTATCTTCTTCACCAGATTCATACAAATGCATTTTAGTAAATCAAGAAGCGAATTAAAGGTAAATAAAGCACTAAAAAATCATTTCGGAGGAAGGGAGAGCAATGTACCTTGAGTCGGAGAAGATCTCGGCCCCGATCGACGCCAAGCTTCCAGGTAAACCCACCAGAAGCCCAAGAACTAGCAGCGGAAGCCACCTCGGAGACGTCGCCATCGCCTTCTTCTCCCCCTCTCCTCTCTAGAGGGTAAATGGCGGGAAAATAAAAAAAAATAGAGAAGGGAAAAGAGGTCGGAGAGAAAGAGAGGTGCGGAAAAACAAAGTTTGCAGTGGGAGGGAGGGAGTCCGAAAAAATGCTTCAACGAACCGCCGATTTATAGAACCCAACCACAGCATTAACCATGGTTAACGCTTTACCCGACTTTAACCTCGCGCTCTAACGGCCATTAACGGATGGATTCGATGCACCGACGCACCGAGACCGCCTCTTCCACTTGTCAGTTGTCACGTGCTACGCCTCCTTTGCCGATTCCTCCCAGTCCCCCTACTACTAGGGACCCCCAGTCTCCACCCCACTTTCTCTGGGCCCACCGCCTCCACGTAGGATTCCGCACCGGCATCGCCCGGTTTCTCCGGCGCGCGTCTGGGTCCCGGAATTTGCTACCGTCGTCGTTGCGTTTCCATTATTATTAATCTGCTCGCGTTCTTCTTCTCCGGCGAGGATCATGGCCTGCAGCCACGCTTCTAACGCCCTCCCATCATCACTCGCGCTCACGCGTGTCTCAGAGGCCACTAGATTTTTGCACCGGATTGGATGGTTGTGATAGTTGGCGCACACACAACAAACACACCGCGATCATAAAGCTGGGAGAGAGTCACGGAGCAATCCATGAGATCACAGGCAGCACACTAGACTGCCACTGTACCAGCACATTGTTTCGCTCTGACGGAGATTGCACAATGGGACTTTATGCATCAACTACAGCCATTTGATGCAACTGAGCTAACAATGAAATCTTTTCTGCTGTTCCCACGAAAACGAGGGTTGTTATTTGCCAGCTTAGACTGAACTGGATGGATATACAAGTTATTGGACAGCCTTCAATGGAGATGTGATCATTATATATATATTTTTGAATAAACTATTAATCAAATAATGATTTCAATTCGTGATGTAAGATGGTCGCTGTGATGCAATAATGGATAGATTAGGATTGTTATGCAAGTCTTTTTCCCTTTTTTTTTTTTTTAGAGGGTAGATTGCTATGCAAGTGTTACTCGTTCGTATATGTAATGCAGAAAGGTGTAATCACTTTGCACTTCCCGCTATCATAAAGCATCGGATGGAGACAAAAACAGGGGAGCTGTAGATTGTGTTAAAAGTTAGACAGTCCTCTGCTTCAGGAGCAAGTTTTGGAACTCCTGCGTATGGTAATCATACAATTGTATAATCTTCCATGATAAGTAATCATACAATTGCTCTCCCTTTTTTTTTTCTATACAATACCGATAGATGAGATCTAAGGGCATCCCACAGTAGTAAAAGAACAAAAGTCCACCATCCGGCAGAGGCGGAATTCAACCGTTGGGAATAGGACCTAGAAGAGACAATATCATAGTTTGTGTTGTCCTGTACTGGGGGTAAAAGAATGAACCATAGAGCTGCAGGATCTGCTTCTTATATGGTCAATGGGACATCTGATTGGCTGTCGGAAGGGTACGTTTTAAGGGGCATGCCCTTGTCTTGCGCAATCATTTCAAAAACCACCGTGAAAACACCAGCGGGCCCCTATGGTCGAGTTGTTATCGGTTGAATTACTAGATCCACCGCTCAAGTCATATACCAATCCAATGCTTTGTTCTTCCATCATTATATCTTGCAAAAAATAAAATTATATTTCTGTTATTTTTATTTCTCCTCTCTTTTTTTTTTGTGAAGTAATAAAATTAAGGATGGCGGGGGGTATGGAGAGAGCAAGAGGAGCCAAATTGCTTACCGCACATCCTATAACACCAGCATTGGACAACTTCCCAGTTCTGTTAATACCGCTTATAACCATTAAATAGCATGATTTACTTTGGGGTATTTTCAGTATCTTGATAGCTGCATGATAAGGTTTTCTTTTTTGAGGTTAAACATGGGTTTCCCCGTAGATTTATTTCATGAGACAAGAAATGAATACAAGGTATTTACAGATCAAACAACAAAATTGGAAAGAAAAGAAATTTTTGGATACAAATAGTTTCGAATATTGTAGATGAAGCAGTAGAATGCCATTTGAGCCCATAATGCTTAATATTAGAGACAAGCACATCCGAGCTAGTTTTTAGCTTGGGAATGGACCGAATATTCTCTTGTCCCTTTTTTTTTTTGGAAGGCAAAATGAGGAAGCAGGAGCTTCCCCTGACTTTATTCAGTAAATGGATATATACAAGTGAGGTGATACAGATGGTAGTTCAAGGGTGACTAGAGAGATTAGTTCAAGTGACAAGGAACCAAGCTCACAACACGGAAGCCCAACAAAGGCTGACAACAAAAATATTCTTTTAAAAACGGAGATGAGAAGCTTGATATTGGCAACAGAGGACAAGGAGCTTGAAGAAGTTTCTGATGAGAATCCGCCGGTCCAGAGCATAGACTACCACAAGAGACAAAGCCTTGTGGAGAGCATTTCTTTTGCGAAACAACTTTTGAATTGCTTTCCAACCAAATACTCCAACAAATTGCCAATGCAAGAACATCCCATCCTTTCTGATCTCCCTCTCAATCTTTCTGCGGCGCCGATCCAGCCAGGGGTCTCTGAGATCTCTATGCCAGACGGTGATGTTGAGAAGACATTTAACAGCTAGGAACCATAAGCTTTTGGCAAATTAGCATTTGGTGAGCAGGTGGGAGATGCTTTCTTTTGTTGCTTTCCAACCAAATATATCCACCACATTGCCATAACCAGTAGAATCAGCCTTTTTTTTGGATGAGCTTGGAACAAAAAATCAATCGAAGATGTCCAAAATGAGAAGATGTCAGAAGGATAATCCTGAACTCCTAGTTTACTCATAAAATAATTTCAAAGAATCGTAGCGAACAAGCGACCCAAAAGACTATTCCGGGTTGAGATTGGCAAAGAACAGACGAGGGAGAATGATTCCATCCTATTTTAACAAGATAAACTTTCAATTTAAAACTTGGAGGAGTTTTTCTTTTATAAAAAAATTAAATAAATAGAGGAATTCTTTCAAGTACTATAAGGGCTGTTCCAACAAAATACTGCAGGATGCGGTGCATATTTTAGAATATTCATCAAAGAATAGATGGTTACGTGATTCTTACCTAAATTATCAAATATTCTTGAAATTTATTCATTCCTTTTCTTTTTCTTAATGCACGCGCTCACCATGCATTTTTTGATGGATATCTTCGAAGCTTGCACCATATCCTACGGTACTTTTTAAGTACCGCAGAGGATCCATTCTCTCCAACAAAACAACTAATTTGGACATTGGGAAACCTGTTAATACAGCATCCTTCCTATTTTGTACTCCCACTCCGTATTATTTCCCCCTTTTTTATATCTTGGAGCAAATTTGTCGTGACAAACAATAGCATCAATCCTCATGGTAATCGTGACTTCTAAACAGATGGAGTATTCAAAAAGCAAGCTCGATCTCTCACCGTCTCCCTTGACGTGCGGCGCTGGTCGAGGGCGGATTGGCGGATCTAAGCGCTAAGGACCATCTTTCTTTCCTTGTTTTTTTTTTTTTTTTTTTTGAAGAGTAGCTGAGGACCATCTTTCATTTTGGACCACCTGACGTGTCGGAGTTAATATTTATGCGAGACACACCCTATCGTTCGCAAGCAGAACTAAAACGAGGAGTGCACGTCTCTTTCTCGGTATACCAATTTGACAACCTTCCACGCTTCACCACCTTCCTCTGTCCGCATCCATCTCTTCCACTAGCGCGAGGCATCAACCGTGTCCCGCCTCACATGCCATGCCGGGAAGACTCCCTGTATGCTATTTTCATCAGACGGCTGCCATAGGATTACATCGACCATGCATGCAGCCGTTCATGTGCCGTGCACATGAAACGGCTGTGAAGGTGCATTCTTTGGTCAAGGTTCCTGTGCTCCCTTTGAAAGATGCAACTGATTACTTCTTTCTGTCGAACCATCTAATCATCGTCCAACCGTCTGATTGGTGCATTTACTGCCCAATGCTGGACCGCTCGGATCACGACCGTCGGTCAATCTTTGACTACAGTTTAAACTTTAAAGCTATGGTGCATCTCCCGGTGACCGCGAGGAAAAGGGCACTCTTTTGTATGGACGATGCTGCCGGCGGCTCATTGGTGCTATGAGTTTGGCGCTTATCTTCAATTCCAGTGCTCGAGGATCGTCAAAGTTGGAAAACTTGATCAATCGTCCAACTCAAGTGCACAAAGGGAACTTTCGGTGGATGGGTCGACTTCATGTATACTACCATCTCGTCGTATCATCGGGTACCATGAATCTAGTTTCCAAAATCCTTAATATTGGAGGCATATTTGGTTGGAAAGAGTTGGCTCGAAATGAAAATAAATGGTTTTCATTTCAGAGACTTGCTTGAGAGGAGATGTATTTTCATTCTAAAGGAAAACGAGAATGCCCCAATATTACAGGCATATTTCACTAGAAAGTGTTAGGCTTCCGAATGAAAATGAAGATGGACGATTTTCATTCTAATCGTCCGATTGGAAGGAATCTCTTTTTCATTCTAATTTTAGATTCCAATCTCTCATGATATTCAAATCTCATTTCTATTCTAATTCTAATTTCAGTCATGAATCAAATACGTCAGGTAATGTGGCAACTCTAATTTAAATTCTCATTCTAGCTTCAAACCAAATGCATCTGAGGGCACGTTTGGTTTATGGTCGGAATGAAAAATGGAATTAGAATGAATTGGAATGATATTGGAATATTCCTCAACATGTTTGGTTTGTAGTTGAAATTGAAATCGGAATAGACTTGTTGACGCAGAATTTGATCGTCGCCGAAATTGGCTGGAGCGAAGTTGGACGAGATCGTCGTCGAGACCTGCAAAATGAAGTCCAGTCTAGAGCCGATGGGGGGTGGCTCCGGTAGGACCCTCCAACGATCAAGTCAGCTCTGGCCAAAAGGAATGGAGTACTCGAAAATGAGTTCCACGTAGCTTAGAGAGGGAGAGGAGAGCTTAGAGATCAGAGATTAGAGATTAGCGTATCTGGAGGATCCTTTTTATAGGCGGAGCTTGATGGCGACAGCCGTAGCCGCGTGGTGGCGGGCCGCTCGAGGTTTGGCGAAGTCAGTCCTAGGGGGAGGGCGTTGTCCGCAGCACCGCCTGTAACGGATTGATGGTAACAGCCATCACCGTCTGGTAGTGGATCGCTGTCGCCTGTGGTAGACTGATGGTGACCGTTCGTCTAGCTTTAATAGCCATGGCTCTTAGAAAGCAGGCATTGATTGGACTTCGGCATATATCGATCCCAAAGGAGTTCGGACTTTCGAAGAGAAAGCTCGAAAGGAGTTCAGCTCCCATAGGCATCTAGCTAGAGGTGTGCGGCTAAGGCTCGATCGCTGGAGAGTTCGGAAGGAGCTCGTCCAATCGAAGAGGATGTTTGGGAGAACTTCGGCTCCTGAAGAAGTTCGATCGAAGGGGATGTCTGGAGGGAGTTTGGCTCTTGCAGGCGTCTGCTTGGAGGGATGCGGAGAGAGTTTGGCCCTCGTGAGAGTCCGACTGAAGCTCGACCGTTGAGGAGTTTGGCTAAAGTCCGACCGCTGGGAGTCCAAGGTCGGACGACTGCTAAACAGTTCGACCGACTGAAGAGGTTCGAAGGAGCTCGACCGTTGAGGAGTTCGATCGGCTAAAGGGGTTCGGTCCGACCATTGAGGAGTTCGATTGAGGGACGACCGCTGAGGAGCTCGATCGAGGGACGACCGTTGAGAAGCTCGGACGGGGGACAGCCGTTGAGGAGCTCGTCCGAGGGATGGCAGCTGAGAAGTTCAATCGAGAGACGATCGCTGAGGAGTTCGACCGGGGGATAGCCACTGAGGAGTTCGACTAAAGCTCGACCGCTAGGAGTTCGAAGAAGCTCGACCGTTGAGCAGTTCGGCTAAAGCCCGACCGCTGAAGCTCTTTTATGGCTACCGACTGTATCAGATTTAGCACCGAACTGAACTTCGGCAGGAGCAGAATTTATCCCCAATAATAGTCCCCCCACTCTCGAGTTCGAAACTCGAATGAAGGAAGTGCAAAAAAGGCAACTGTCGAAGTCATCTTCTGGGCTTCGTGCTGGTTCAGATCAAAGCTCAGGAGAGATCTTATCTCTGATGAGGTTGTCTCCGATCTTATCTCTGGCTGAGATTGACTCGGGGGCTCGGAAGAGATCTCATCTCTAATCGAGATTGCCGCGATCGCTCGAAAGAGATCCTATCTCTGATCGAGGTTGTCTCTGATCTCATCTCTGACCGAGGTTGGCCGAGGTTGTCTCTGATCTCATCTTCGATCGAGGTTGACTCGGGGGCTCGGGATCTCATCTCTGGTCGAGGTTGCTGCGGACCCTCGGAGGAGATCTTATCTCCTACAATCGAGGTTGATGCAGGCGCTCGGAAGAGATCCTATCTCCAGCCGAGGTTGATGGAGATCCTGTCTCCTATAGATTTTGGAGCTCGAACTTAGACTTTGCTCGTGTTAGGATGAGGTTCTCCTCCTAACTTGGACTTTGCTTGCGTTAGGACGAGGTTCTCCTCCTGTTCTAACGGACTGTGGGGGCACATAAGGGCGGACTTGGATTTTGCTCGTATTTAGGATGAGGTTCTCCTCCTATTCCTAACAGACTGTGGGGGCACATAAGGACCGTTGTCAGAGCCTCTTCCTTCATCTTGTCTAAAATGAACGAGGCCTTCGACTTTGCTCGCGTTAGGATGAGGCTTTCCTCCTATTTCTAATGGACTGTGAGGATACATAAGGGTCACTGTCAGGGCCTCTCCCTCCATCCCATCCTTTGTGAATGGGACCTTCGACTTTGCTTGTGTTAGGATGAGGTTCTCCTTCTATTCCTAACGGGCAGCGGACGAAGATCTTCGAAGCTCGGGAGAGATCTTATCTCTGGCCGATGTTGGCTCGATCGCTCGGAAGAGATCTTATGTCTAACCGAGGTTGTCCACGGTCGCTCGGGAGAGATCTTATCTCTAATCGAGGTTGTCATCAGTCGCTCGGGAGAGATCTTATCTCTGGCCGAGATTGACTCGAGAGAGATCTTATCTTTAGCCAAGGTTGTCTCGGTCGCTCGAGAGAGATCTTATCTCTAGCTGAGATTGACTCGGTCACTCGGAAGAGATCTTATCTTTAGCCGAGATTGTCATCGATCGCTTGAAAGAGATCTTATCTCTAGCCGAGATTGAAGATCTTTGACCTGCTCGTGTTAGGACGAGGTTCTTCTCCTGTTCCTAACACGGCAACTATTGACTGCTTCTTTCCTATCATCGCATAGTTTTTGCATCTAGAAACAATATTATTGAAAGAAAAAAAATTTATTGAAAGAAAGTTACTGGCAGCGCATCCCCAAATTCTTTATGTTTCAAAGTCGTGATAGCATTGTTCCTCCGCATCTCTTCAGGCGATAAGCTCTGGGCCGGACGACCTCCTCTATCTCATGCTGGCCTCATCAATTTGGAGCATGCTTCTCTTGGCTTTGACGTTGGGAGATGACGAATCGCCGATGTACCAAGCTCCTCTCGGGGGAGATATTGATGACGCCATATGGTGGTCGACCTTCTTATTGTTTCTGGTTATGGCAGCGCCGTTGGTCGATCTTCTCCTGCTTCAGGCTGATGTCGAAAAAATTTATCCAGCCATCCCTTTCTGACGAGCTCCTCAATTTCGTCTCAAAGCTGAATGCATTCCTCAGCATCGTGGCCGTGGTCGCGATGATAGATGCAGTACTTGCTTTAATCATGCTTGTTTGACGGAGACCATAATCCTTCCGATCTTGGCAGCTGGTTCTTAACTTTGATGAGAATTTGAGTTAGAGAAGCGTTGAGGAGGGCGTAATCGTGGAACCTTTCGAGAGGAGGATTTTTTCGCGCCCTTCTATCGGGGCTTCCTTGGTGGCGAGCTCGAAGAGTTCGGGCTCTCCTACATCCGGAGGGAGTCCGTGAGCGTGGCCAAACCTCGCTCAGCTCTTCATCGATGGTGGGTCTATTATACTCATTCGTCAGTCGCTCCCTTAAGGCTTCTTCATCCTTCAATTTGAAGGCTTCTTCCGCACGGGCATATCCCTCGGTCCGAGCTAGCAGATCGGCGAAGTCCTTGGAATACTTCTTTTTTAGGAAGAACAGAAAGTTATTCTTCTGAAGGTCGTCCTTAAGTGCAGCCATCGCGACAGACTAGTCCATATCCCGAACTTTCAATGCCGTGACGTTAAATCAGATGACGTAAGCCTGGATGGACTCTCCCTACTTCTGCTTGACGTTCACTAGAAAATCCGAACCTCGGCACGGATGTTGGCTACTGATGAAGTAAGCCACAAACTGATGGCTCATCTGGTCAAAAGAGAAAATCGTACCCAGCTTCAATGTCGAGTACCAATTTCTCGCTGCTTCTTTTAAGATAGATGAAAAGGCTTGGCACAGTATGACGTCCGAAGCACTGTGGAGTAGAATCATGGTCCGAAAGGCCCCCAGATGATCAATCGGATCCGAGGTTCCATCATAGCTTTCAATTGGGGAAGCTCGAAGTTCGATGGGATGGGTTCTTACATAATTCGAAGGAAGAAAGGAGGATCGGTGTGGACGTCGGCATGATGAGCCGGGACGACGTGGTCGAGCTCTTCAATCCGTCAGTCCATCTTCCACAGTCTGTGATCGAGGGCGTTGTCTTGGTTGCAGATCTTGGAGGGCTTTCGGCTACAAACGGGGAAGGTCTCCCCTAGAAGAGAACTATGATCCGAACACGGATCCTCGGCTCTCTATTTCTCCTTCTTGGAGGCAACGGGTATGCTAGCCCTGGTACTCTTTCTTGGGGTCGATTTTCGATATTTCAATGGTGGATTTCCTGATGGAGTCACCACCGGAGGCTGCTGTATGGCCTGCATTGCCTCCGTGAGGCCATGGACCTATCGGACAAGCAGATTGAACTGCTCCACATCCACCGTGGGTATAGATGAAACTTGAGCTGCCGGGGCTGAAGCAGGAATAGATGGATTTGGATGGGATCGGACCGCGGAGGCCGTCGATCATCGAGTCGAAGCTCTCCTGGAAGGCATTTTCTTCTAAAGAAAGAATTTCAGAGAGGAAGAAGAGAGATCTCCAAAGAGGGAAGGGAGAAATCATCACCGAGCACTCCTTTAAGAACAAGAAGACTTCGGAGGTTCGACCCTTCCTCCAGCGCCAATCTGTTGATACAGAATCTGATCATCATCAAAATCGACTGGAGCGAAGGTGGACGAGGTTGCCGTCGGAACCTACAAAATGAAGTCCAGTCCGAAGCCGATGGGGGGTGGCTCTGGTAGGACCCTCCGATGATCAAGTCAGCTCTGGCCAATAGAAATGGAGTGCTCGAGAATGAGTTTCACGTAGCTCAGAGAGGAAGAGGAGAGCTTAGAGATCAGAGATTAGAGATTAGCGTATCTAGAGGATCCTTTTTATAGGCGGAGCTTGATGACGACAGCCGTAGCCGCATGGTGGCGGGCTACTCGAGGTTCGGCAAAGTCAGTCCTAGGGGGAGGGTGTTGTCTGCAGCACCATCTGCAACGGATTAATGGTGATAGCCATCGCCGTCTGGTAGTGGGTCGCTGTTGCCTGTGGCAGACTGATGGTGACCGTTCGTCTAGTTTTAATAGCCATGGCTCTCAGAAAGCAGGCATTGATTGGACTTCGGCATATATCGATCCCAAAGAAGTTCGGACTCCCGAAGAGGAAGCTCAGAAGGAGTTTGGCTTCCGTAGGCATCTAGCTGGAGGTGTGCGACTAAGGCTCGATCACTGAAAAGTTTGGAAGGAGCTCGTCCGATCGAAGAGGATGTCTGAGAAGAGTTCGGCTCCTGAAGAAGTCCGACCGAAGAGGATGTCTGGAGGAAGTTTGGCTCTTTCAGGCATCTGGCTGGAGGGGCGCGGAGAGAGTTCGGCCCTCGTGGGAGTCCGACTGAAGCTCGACCGTTGAGGAGTTTGGCTAAAGCCTGACCACTGGAAGTCCAAGGCTAGACGATCGCTAAATAGTTTGATCGACTGAAGGGTTCGATCCGATCGCTAATGAGTTCGATCGAGGGACGACCATTGAGGAGCTCGGTCGAGGGATGACCACTGAGAAGCTCGATCGGGGGACAGCCGCTGAGGAGCTCATCCGAAGGATGGTCGCTGAGGAGTTCGATCGAGGGACGATCATTGAGGAGCTCGATCGGAGGATGGCCATTGAGGAGTTCGACTAAAGTCCGGTCGCTAGGAGTCCAAAGAAGCTCGATCGCTGAGTAGTTCAGCTAAAGTCCAACTGCTGAAGCTCTTCCATGGCTACCGACCGCATCAAACTGAGCACCGAACTAGACTTTAGCAGGAGTGGAGTTTATCCCCAACAATAGTCCCCCCACTCTCGAGTTCGAAACTCGAATGAAGGAAGTGTAGAAAAGGCGACTGTCGAAGTCATCTTCTGGGCTCCGTGCTGGTTCAGATCGAAGCTCGGGGGAGATCTTATCTCTGGCGAGGTTGTCTCCAATCTTATCTCTGACCGAGGTTGACTCGAAGGCTCGAGAGAGATCTCATCTCTGACCGAGGTTGCCGCGATCGCTCGGAAGAGATCCTATCTCTGGCCAAGGTTGTCTCTGATCTCATCTCTGACCGAGGTTGTCTCTGATCTCATCTCCGATCGAAGTTGGTCGAGGTTGTCTCTGATCTCATCTCCGATCGAGGTTGACTCGGGGGCTCGGGATCTCATCTCTGGTCGAGGTTGCTGTGGACCCTCGGGGGAGATCTTATCTCCTACGGTCGAGGTTGATCGAACGCTCAGAAGAGATCCTATCTCCAACCGAGGTTGATGGAGATCCTGTCTCCTATAGACTTTGGAGCTCAGACTTACACTTTGCTCGTGTTAGGACGAGGTTCTCCTCCTGACTTGGACTTTGCTCGCGTTAGGACGAGGTTCTCCTCCTGTTCCCAATGGGCTGTTGGGACATATAAGGGCGGACTTGAACTTTGCTTATGTTAGGATGAGGTTCTCCTCCTATTTCTAACGGACTGTGGGGGTACATAAGGGCTGCTGTCAGGGCCTCTTCCCCCATCTCATCTAAAATGAACGAGACCTTTGACTTTGCTCATATTAGGACGAGGCTTTCCTCTTTTTCCTAACGGATTGTGGAGGCACATAAGGGCCACTGTCATGGCCTCTCCCCCTATTCCATCCTTTGTGAACGGGGCCTTCGACTTTGCTCGCGTTAGGATGAGGTTCTCCTTCTGTTCTTAACGGGCAGCGAACGAAGATCTTCAAAGCTCGGAAGAGATCTTATCTCTGGCCAATGTTGGCTCGATCGCTCGAAAGAGATCTTATCTCTAGCCGAGGTTATCTACGGTCGCTCGAAAGAGATCTTATCTCTAGCCGAGGTTGTCATCGGTCGCTCGGAAGAGATCTTATCTCTGACCGAGATTGACTCAGGAGAGATCTTATCTCTAGCCAAGATTATCTCGATCGCTCGGAAGAGATCTTATCTCTAGCCAAGGTTGACTCAGTCGCTCGGAAGACATCTTATCTTTAGCCGAGGTTGTCATCGATCGCTCGGGAGAGATCTTATCTCTAGTTGAGGTTGAAGGTTTTTGACCTGCTCGTGTTAGGACGAGGTTCTTCTCCTGTTTCTAACACGGCAACTATTGACTGCTTCTTCCCTATCATCGTATAATTTTTGCATCCAGAAATAATATTATTGAAAGGAAAGAATTTTATTGACATGAAGTTACTGGTAGCGCATCCCCAAATTTTTTATGTTTCAAGATCATGATAGCGTTGTTCCTCCGCATCTCTTCAGGCGATAAGCTTCAGGCCGTACGACCTCCTCTATCTCATGCTGGCCTCCTCAATTTAGAGCATGCTTCTCTTAGCTTTGACACTGAAAGATGATGAATCGCCGATGTACCAAGCTCCTCCCGAGGTTGATGTTGATGACACCATGAGGCGGCCGACCTTCTTGTTGTTTCTGGTTATGGCAGCACCGTTGGCCGATCTTTTCCTGCTTTAGGCTGGTGTCGAAGAAATTTACCCAGCCACTTCTTTCTGACGAGCTCCTCAATTTCATCTCGGAGCTGAATGCATTCCTCAGCATCATGGCCATGGTCGCGATGGTAGAGGCAGTACTTGCTTCGATCGTGCTTGTTTGGGGGAGACCATAATCCTTCCAATCTTAGCAGCTGGTTCTTAACTTTGGTGAGAATTTGAGTTAGAGGAGCGTTGAGAGGGGCTAATCACAGAACCTTTCGAGAGGAGGAATTTTTCGCGCCCTTCTATCGGGGCTTTCTTGGTAGCGAGCTCGAAGAGTTCGAGCTCTCCTACGCCCGGAGGGAGTCCGTGAGCGTGGCCGAACCTCGCTCAGCTCTCCATCAACGATGGGTCTATTATACTCGTTCGTCAGTCACTCCCTTAAGGTTTTTTCGTCCTTCAACTTGAAGGCTTCTTCCACACGAACATATCCCTCGGTCCGAGCCAGCAGATCGACGAAGTCCTTGGGATACTTCTTTTTCAGAAAGAATAGCAAGTTATTCTTCTGAAGGCCATCCTTAAGTGTGGCCATCACAACAGACTGATCCAGATCCCGAACTTTCAATGCTGCGGTGTTAAACCGGGCGACGTAAGCCCGAATGGACTCCCCCTGCTTCTGCTTGATGTTCACCCAAAAATTCAAATCTTGGTGCAAACGTTGGCTGCTGATGAAGTGAGCCACAAATCGACGGCTCATCTGATTGAAAGAGAAAATTGTACCCGACTTCAATATCGAGTACTAGTTTTTCGCTGCTTCCTTTAAGATAGATGGGAAGGCTCGACACAGTATGGCGTCCGAAGCACCGTGGAGTAGCATCATGGTCTGAAAGGCCCCTAGATGATCAATCGGATCCAAGGTTCCATCATAGCTTTTGAATTGAAAAAGCTTGAAGTTCGGCGGTACGGACTCTTGCATAATTCGGAGGAAGAAAGAAGGATCGGTGTGGACGTCGGCATGATGAGCCGGGATGATGTGGCTGAGCTCTTCAATCCATAGATCCATCTTCCGTAATCTGTGATCGAGGGCGTCATCTTGGTTGCAGATCTTGGAGGGCTTTTGGCTACAAATGGAGAAGGTCTCCCCCAGAAGAGAACTACGATCCGAACACGGATCCTCGGCTCTCTGTTTCTCCTTCTCGGAGGCAACGGGTACGCTGGCCCTGGTACTCTTCTTTGGGATCGGTTCTCAATATTTCAATGGTGGATTTTTTGGTGGAGTCACCACCGAAGGCTGCTGTATGGCCTGCATTGCCTCTGTGAGGCCACGGATCTATCGGACAAGTAGGTTGAACTGCTCCACATCCACCATGGGTATAGATGAAACTTGAGCTGCCGAAGCTGAAGTAGGAATAGATGGATCTGGATGGGATCGGACTGCGGAGGCCGCCGATCGTCGAGTCTAAGCTCTCCTGGGAGGCATTTTCTTCTAAAAAAAGAACTCCAGAGAGGAAGAAGAGAGATCTCCAAAGAGGAAAGGGAGAAATCATCGTCAAGCACTCCTTTAAGAACAAGGGGATCTCGAAGGTTCGACCCTTCCTCCAGCGCCAATCTGTTGACGTTGAATCTGGTCATCGCTAAAATCAGCTGGAGCGAAGGTGGATGAGGTCGCCGTCGGGACCTGCAAAATGAAGTCCAGTCCAGAGTCGGTGGGGGGTGGCTCCGGTAGGACCCTTCGATGATCAAGTCAGCTCTGACCAATAGGAATGGAGTGCTCGAAAATGAGTTCCGCGTAGCTTAAAGAGGGAGAGGAGAGCTTAGAGATCAGAGATTAGAGATTAGCGTATCTGGAGGATCATTTTTATAGGCGGAGCTTGATGGCGACAGCCGTAGCCGCGTGGTGATGGGCCGCTTGAGGTTCGACGAAGTCAATCCCAGGGGAAGGATGCTGTCTGCAGTGCCGCCTGCAATGGATTGATTGTGACAGCCATCACCGCCTGGTAGTGGGTTGCTATCGCCTGTGGCAGACTGATGGTGACCGTTCATCCAGCTTTAATAGCCATGGCTCTCAGAAAGCAGGCATTGATTGAACTTCGGCATATATCGATCCTAAAGGAATTCGGACTTCCGAAGAGGAAGCTCGGAAGAAGTTTAGCTCCCGTAGGCATCTGGCTGGAGGTGTGCGGCTAAGGCTCGATCGCTGAAGAGTTCGGAAGGAGCTCGTCCGATCGAAGGAGATGTCTGGAAGAAGTCCAGCTCCTGAAGAACTCCGATCGAAGGGGATGTCTAGAGGGAGTTCGGCTCTTGCAGGCATTTGGCTGGAGGGGCGCAGAGAGAGTTTGGCCCTTGAGGGAGTCCGACTGAAACTCGATCGTTGAGGAGTTTGGCTAAAGTCCGACCGCTGGGATTCCAAGGCCGGATGACCGCTAAACAGTTCAACCGATTGAAGGGGTTCGAAGGAGCTCGGCCGTTGAGGAGTTCGACCGGCTGAAGGGGTTCGGTCTGACCGCTGAGGAGCTCGATCGAGGGATGACTGCTGAGGAACTCGGTCGGGGGACAGCCGCTGAGGAGCTCGGCCGAGGGATGGCCGAGGGACGACCGCTGAGGAGTTCGACTAAAGCTCGGTCGTTGAGCAGTTCGGATAAAATCCGACTACTGAAGCTCTTCCATGGCTATCGACCGCATCAGGCTGAGCACCGAACTGGACTTCGACAGGAGCGAGGTTTATCCAACAAGACTTTTAATGCAATGAGAGAGTATGGATTAGATTTTCAAAAATCAAGACATTCCTATTTTCTTATGAAATTAGAATAAGAATAAGGCTCCCCCAACTAAATAGTCCGAATAGAATAGGATGCACTCATTTTCATTCTCGTTCCAAAGCCAAATTCCTCCAAACCAAGCATGTATCGTGACTTAATTATGTGGCCTCATGCATAGGTGGATTACATTTTGTTAGAAGAAATGATTAAATAGCATTTTATGCGAACAAGACCAATAAATAAAATGTTTAAGTTGAACTAATAATAATCAAATTTCAAAGCGATTACTTGGATCGATCGTTTGCATGCATGGACGTACTCAAGGTGGGCAGGTAAGATGTCCTTCGTCGTGGTACCGGAAGTCCTACAAACTCCTCTGAGCCAGAGGATGCAGATTAACGGAGGGACGTACCAACTAATGCCACATAGCCCCGGAGAAGGCAATTCTTCTCAAATGTTTTGTTTTGTTCCAGTCAGGACAGGACCATGGGCTCCCTCTACTTGCGTATATTTCAAAGGATTTTGATTGCCTGTCCTTTCTCATCGACAAAATTGGCTAACCTCTTGGTTTTCTGAAGAATTCTTTCCCAAGCTTCTAGTCCCCATTAATTCCTATTGTTGCGAGCCTAATGAATGGTTGGCGTGTGATGCCCTGATGCTGGACTGGCAACTTCAGAAATGTGCTGAGGCTGACATGCCACCTATAGCTGCTTGATCTTGTTCTGTGGGCATGTGGACGTGTAGTTATCATATCGTGGGCTGTTCCCATGTGCTGGTGTTTTTGATCGTATTTCTTGAGGACTTCGTAGTCCCTTTTCCCACCAAAAAAGAACAATGGAAGAGTTATACATGTGGACCATGTTAAAAGCTTGGGCAACCATCTTCCATCACTTGAGTACTTGCTTGCTCGTAATCAGCTGGTTCTCAGTCCGGTTGAGTTAGCAGCAAATTTCTGGGCATACTTTTGGTTATAGGTCTGTTTACATCATATCTTGACAGTTTACATTAGCGATCAAATTTATTGAAATTATGTACGGTGCTCTTTATTATGGCTCCATGCCATACTCTTTACCGTAGCTCCATATTATATTCTTATTGTAATCTCGTGTTGGGAATAATATCTCCATCATAACTCTGCATTATTGGATTTATCTCTCTCAAAACGATAATATGAGGGTGACAAAAACTTTTGAAGATCAAGACATCTAAATCCATGCCATTCTTTATTCTTTCTTGGGATCACCATTCTTCCGACGGATCTAATGTTAGTAGCATGTTTGCATGAGCATCTTCTAGCTCTGTTAAAATTTTGCCCCTTCTCGTTACCCGGAATGGAGCGGAAAAGATGGGCTAGCAGTTTTTTTTTTTCTTGGTTGAAAGCGTGAGGCATTGCGTAACTAGAAGAACGAAACAGTCGCAGCAGGACAAGACCCAGAGATTAAAATTCTCTGTAAAGAGGCCGGAAAAGGTGTCTACCCATCAAAATAAAACACCCAACAATTTACCAAAAAAAAAAAACACACACACACACACCCAACAAGATCACTAAAGTGCATACTTTAGTAATTTGCCGATGCTAGGTTCTGTAAACTGCAATGACGCTAGTAGACGCCAACGACGGCAGCTCTCAAGCCCAAGAATTAAAAATGTTTCAAGATTCTTGGCGGAGAGCATTCCCATCAACCCTTTTATTTTTATGTGGGCCCACACTCTTTGGAAATTCCCGGGGAAGTTGGCTCTAAGTTCTGCCATCGGCTTGGATTGGTTTGTTGTCCTGGCCACGGACCCACGTGGGTAGCCCTCGTTGCTCCCTACGGTGGCTCTGCATGTGCGTAAAGTCAGGTGACGCTTCTGAACAATGTGGCGATGGGCCCACTTTTTACAAAATGCTAGGCTGGTATGATTATGATATATTGGAAAATAGTCCGCGGCGTGCGGCCCTCCCATTTCACGCCCTTGGAAATCGGAATGCGACAAGATCCAGCCAAGTCGCGGAAATCCCTAAAGACATGTCACGTTGGAAGGGGATGTCATTGGTTTGATGTTCGGAATTGTGGTTCGGTATCTTCCTACCACCAAAGTTGGATGGCAATAAATTTTGGACATGGACCTTAAAATCGGTCACAAGCCTCACTTGGCAACCAAACAAGTATAATTTCAGAAGTTAAGCCTAGGATCCATAAAAGTGGTGTTTGGCAAAACCAGCAGTATTGTAATGTGGAGTAAGTAGGACATTCAAATGAGCTGAAATTAGTTTATGACCCATCTCATGTTATTTCAGACCGCACGATATCTCCTTTGTTTCCGGTCATAATCCAGACAATCAAGTGTTTTTTCCTATAATGATCCAGACAACCTTTGTGAAGGCTCAAACTGCAACCACCTTTTCAAGCTACACAGATACAGGTAGAAGATGATTCTAATAGTGTTGTTGGGGATAAATCCCATTCCAACCGAAGTTTAGCTCGATGCCCAGCCTAATGCAATCAGTAGCCGCAGAAGAGCTTCGACAGACGGACTTCAGCCGAACTTCCAGCGATCGAGCTTCTTCCAACCCATTCAATCGGCCGAACTAGTTAGCTGTCGAGCTTCTTCGGACTCCCAGCATCAAAATCGAACCCCTTCAACGGCCGAGCTACTTAGCGGCCGAGCTCCTTGGACTCCGAGTGGCCGTGCTTTAACGGAATCACTCAACGTCCGAACTCCTCAGCGGTTGTCCCAAACTTCGACCGACCGAGCTCCCACCGAACCCTCCAACGGCCGGCCCTCAATCAAAGTCCAACGGCAGGCCGAACTCTCCAACGACCGAGCTTCGGATTTCCAGCGGTCGAACTCCTCAGTGGACGAGCCTTGACTGAACTGCCCAGCAGCCGAAGTCCTTCAACCGGACCTCAGCCGAGCTTTTTCGAACCTCTCAGCGGTCGAACTCCTCAGCGGTCGTTCTTCGATCGAACTTCGACCGACCGAGCTCCTACCGAACTCTCCAGCGGCCAAGCCTTAGCTGCATGCCTCCGGTCAGATGCCTATGGGAGTCGAACTCCCTCCAAGCTTCCTCTTCAGGAGCCCGAACTCCTCCGAAATGGGCACATGATGAAGGCCTTCAATCCTTCATTCGGCTGGCTCTACGGCCATCACCATCAGTCCGCTGCAAGCTCTGCAGCCTCACCATCAGTCCACCACGAGTGATAGCGATCCACTATGAGGCGGCGATGGCTGTCACCATCAATCCGCCGCACACAGCACCTTCCCATGAGACTGGCTCCGCCGAATCTCGAGCGGCCCACCAGCACGCGGCTGCAGCTGTTGCCATCAAGCTCCGCTATAAAAAGGATCCCTCTAGATACGCTAACTCTAATCTCTCTGATCTCTAAGCTCTCCTCTTCTTCTCTAAGCTCCGGAACTCATTCCGAGCACTCCATTCCTGTTGGTCAGAGCTAACTTGACCGTCGAAGGGTCCTGCCGGAGCCACCCCCTACCGGCTCCGGATGGGACTCTATTTTGCAGATCCCCGACGGTGACCTCAGTAGCCTCGACTCCAGCGGCCTCCGGCGACGATCAGTTTCTGCACCAACAGATTGGCGCTGGAAGAAGGAAGGCCCTCGAACCTCCGAGGGTCTCTTGTTCTTAAAGGAGTGCTCGGTGACTTTTCTCTTCCCTCTTCAGAGATCTTCCTTCTCTCTCTCAAAGAAGAAATGCCTCCCAGGAGAGCTTCGACACGGCGCTCGGCGGCCTCCGCGGCCCGATCCCATTCAGATCCATCTGTTCCTGCTTTGGCTCCTACTTCAGCCCCGGCAGCTCAGGTTCCACCTGTATCTACGGTGGAGATGGAGCAGTTCGACCTGCTTGTCCAACAGGTCCCTAGCCTCACGGAGGCATTGCAGGCTATACAGCAGTCTTCGATGGCGACTCCACCAGAAAACCCACCATTGGAACATCGAGAATCGACCCCAAGAAAGAGTACTAGGGCCAGCGTACTGGTCGTCCCGAAGAAGGGAAAATAGAGGGCCGAGGATCCGTGTTCGGATCATTATTCTCTTTCGGGGGAGATCTTCCCCATTCGTAGTAGGAAGCATCCTAAGATCTGCAGGTAAGACGACGCCCTCGATTGCAGACTACGGAAGATGGACCGACGTATCGAAGAGCTCGACCGCGTCTCGGCTCATCATGCCAACGTCCATGCCGAACCTCCCTTCTCTCTCTAAATTATGCAAGTGTTAGATATATGTGCCCTAGAAGCCAGAATTGGCTGACACTTGTAATACACTTCTAGGGGCAAAATTATAATTTTGACTATAATTAATAAAATGGGTTATCTTCTATCATACCTATGTATTTAGTGTCTGTGATACATCCTTTGAGTTAATGGTAATGATAATTCATATTTTCAAGAGTTGAAAATTTAAGACATGAATAATCATTATTAACTCATAAACAGCTCCCGACCATAGGATCATCACGAGGATGGTGATTAATCCAGAAGGTTGGTGTACGATCGCTTCTCTTTAGTAGATGAATCTTGAGTTTATGGTGTGGAGACACCGGAGCAAAAGTACAGGTACTCGTTAGAGAACGAGGGCACTGAGCGTGACCACCTCGAGTAGTCATTAGGAAGTCTACCTTCTCATCAATGACTGACTCGATGCTGCAGTAGTGTGTCTGGTTCTTTGACCTGAGATGCATCGACAGTTCACCTTGAGGGTGTTATAGTTTGACTACACCATTACTCGGTCTCCTAGCCATATGGAACCCTGAGGTGTATGTTGGCTATAGCATGTTCATTGTAGGAACTGGATTGCATCAAGATGGGATCTATCTACCTCGATGGTAGAGGAGCAGCCCTATGATAATCATGAGAATCAAGTCCTGAAGCCCATGGCCATGGCAGAGTGAAATAATAGAAAGAGTTTCTATTTAGGTTTTCACATTGGACTCGAATCGAATGATTATATCATATGACAGAGACTAGGGTTTGACGAGTTTACCTTAACCCTAATCTGATCGGAGCTCAAGATAGAAGAACTTAATCACACAGGTAGCTGCACCAAGAGGTTCGCATTCAGCTCTGATGGGTTGCCACCATATACTGCTAGGTGTCACTAATGGATTTTGGGAGCAATTAGAATGATTTAGATGATCGATCATTCTAGCTATTCGAATCAGAAGAGTTCTGATCCATCGAAAGGAGTTTCGATGATGTCTATGATAGAGATCATGACATATCTCATTACCATATAGAACTGAACCTAACTGGATCACACAAACAAGGGTTTGAATCTGGTGATCATCAATTGAACTGATCTAGTTCAATTGATCTGAATGAGATTCAATTAGGTTCAAGAAAATCGTGCTAGCACTCGATTGAACCTAACGTTCTTTCTTTTACTATCACAAAAAGTTATCCTGACTGAGCCAAGGAGTTTGTGCTCAATCAGAGGCCTTCATATGGTCTAACTGGAGGTTATCCAAGTTAGAGAAGGTTGTCTTATTTTATAAGACATGACCTACCATTTTTGGTCACCTGCCATTTTTGGTCCTTTGACTTTGGTCAAAAGTTGACCTTTGACTGGTCAAATATTGATCATAGACACTTTGACTTTTGTCCACGTGTCATGCACCTATTGGAGAACTGGTGGAGGCCTGTCCCCCTGCCAAAACCTGGCAAGGAGGAGGGCGCACGCCACCCTAGGCGTGCGCCCAAGTTGGAGGCGCCTTGGAGTCCTTGTTGGACAAGGACTCCACCTCCCTTTTGGATTCCAATCAGAGTTCTACTAAGAATCCAGTTTGACTGGTCTTAGGCACCCTCTAAAGAGGAATTCAGGGGTCTCTAATCGCATCAATCAGATTTAGATCTGATTTCACAAAGGGTTGTGATTGGTTGGGAGGAAGAGGAGTTGGATCACGCTTAGTCTATAAATAAGACTCTGCGCCCAACTTAGATTCCAATGCAATTAGAATAGAGATTTCCCACGCCCCAAGGCTGCCTCTCCCCTCTTTCTCCATGTCTAAACTTCTCCTCCTTCTCCTCTCCACGTTCAAAAGAGTTTTGGACTTAGGTTGGTGAGTTCCAGATCAAAAGAAAGGCGATCAAAAGAAGAAGGCTGCACTACTGCAAAGGACGACTGCTGATCTTCAAAAGAAGTTTTGAAGATCCTCCAGATCAGATCTAGATTTGATTTTTGGAGGCATGATAGAGAAGAAGAGGATCTCCAGATCCAACCCGAGTGGATACCGGTAGAGGCCAGGCGCTTGCGTTGCTAGATCTAGAACCTTCCACTGCAATCAGGATCATCTACAGGATAATAGGATTACCCAAATCAGATAAATTAAATTTAATTTAATTTATCTTTTTTTATTTTATTAAAATAATAAGAATCAGATCTGAAACATATCAAGATCTGATTGGAATTAAGAGAAAAATTTTTGAAATATATCTCTTGATCTGATCAGATTTGGACGAACTTGGATCGAAAAATCAGAATTTTTCTTCAGCAAGAACCTATTCCACCGACCTTCGAGCTCCCTCAACTGAAAAGCTACGATGGAACTTCTGATCTAATTGATCACCTGGAGGCCTTTCGTGCCATGATGCTGCTTTATGGTGCTTCAGATGCCATGCTATGCCGAGCCTTCCCATCTACCTTAAAGGGAGCAGCGAGGAACTGGTACTCGGCATTGAAGCCAAGTACAATCTTCTCTTTCGACCAGATGAGCAGTCGGTTCGCGGCCCACTTCATCAGCAGCCGACGACCGAGCCGAGGTTCAGATTCCCTGATGAGCGTCAAGCAGAAGCAAGGGGAATCCATCCGGACTTACGTCACTCGGTTTAACGCCGCGGCATTGGAAGTCCGGGACTTGGACCAGTCTGTCGCGATGGCCGCACTTAAGGGCGGCCTTCAGAAAAATAACTTGCTGTTCTCTCTGGAAAAAAAAGTATCCCAGGGACTTCGCCGATCTGCTGGCTCGAGCCGAGAGATATGCCCGTGCGGAAGAAGCCTTCAAATTGAAAGATGAGGAGCTCGTCAGAAAGAGACCGGCTGGCGGACGAGGAAGAGCTGGAGCGAAGTTCGGCTGCACTCGCAGACCCCCTACGAAAGCAGGCGGGCCCGAACTCCTCGAACTCGCCCTGATAAAGGAGGCGCGAAGAAGTCCTCCTCCCGGAAGGTTCCGCCACTATGCCCCCCTCAACGCTCCTCGAACCCAGATTCTCACCGAAGTAAAAAACCAGCTGCCAAGATCGGAAGGATTACGATCTCCCCCAAACAAGCGCGATCGAAATAAGTACTGCCTCTACCATCGCGACCACGGCCACGACACGGAGGGATGCATCCAGCTCCGAGATGAAATTGAGGAGCTCGTCAGAAAGGGGCGGCTGGGTAAATTCCTCCGGTACCGGCCTGAAGCAGAAAAAGATCGGCTAAGGGCGCTGCCGTAGCCAGAGACCTGCAAGAAGGTCGGCCACCTTACGGACGTCGTTCACATTGCCCCTGGGAAGATCTCGGTGCATCAGCGATTCGTCGTCTCCCAGCAACAAGAGCTTGCACCAAATTGAGGAGGCCAGCATGAGGAGGTCGTCCACCCCGGGACTTATTGCCGAAGAAAAATGCGGAGGAACAACGTTACCACGATCTTGAAATACAGAATTTGGGGATGCGCTACTAGTAACTTCCTTTCAATAAAATTTTTTCCTTTCGATAATATTATTTCTGGATGCGAAAACATATACAGGGAAAAGAGCAGCCAACCGCGTTAGGAACAGGAGGAGAACCTCGTCCTAACGCGAATCCGAGATAAGGAACAACGGCTTACCGGTGAAGCTCGGTTGACGAGCATCAACCTCGGCAGAATTGGGGATCTCCCGAGCGATCCTTTCATCGATTAGGAACTTTCGATAATACCTCTAGAGATAAGATCTCTCCTGAGCGATCGTGAACAGCCTCGGTTAGGAATAGGAGGAGAACCTCGTCCTAACGCGAGCATCAACCTCGGCTAGAGATAAGATCTCTCCCGAGCGACCGAGTCAACCTCGGCTAGAGATAAGATCTCTCCCGAGCGACCGGAACAACCTCGGTTAGGAACAGGAGGAGAACCTCGTCCTAACGCGAGCAACAACCTCGGCTAGAGATAAGATCTCTCCCGAGCGACCGAGTCAACCTTGGCTAGAGATAAACTCTCCCGAGCGACGATCAACCTCGGCTAGAGATAAGATCTCTCCCGAGCGACCGTGAACAACCTCGGTTAGGAACAGGAGGAGAACCTCATCCTAACGCGAGCAACAACCTCGGCTAGAGATAAGATCTCTCCCGAGCGACCGAGTCAACCTCGGCTAGACGATGAGATCTCTCCCGAGCGACCCTGAACAGCCTCGGTTAGGAACAGGAGGAGAACCTCGTCCTAACGCGAGCAACAACCTCGGCTAGAGATAAGATCTCTCCCGAGCGACCGTTGACAACCTCGGCTAGAGATAAGATCTCTCCCAGCGACTCCCGAGCGACCGAGTCAACCTCGGCTAGAGATAAGATCTCTCCTGAGCGACCGTGAACAGCCTCGGTTAGGAACAGGAGGAGAACCTCGTCCTAACGCGAGCAACAACCTCGGTTAGGAACAGGAGGAGAACCTCGTCCTAACGCGAGCAACAACCTCGGCTAGAGATAAGATCTCTCCCGAGCGACCGAGTCAACCTCGGCTAGAGATAAGATCTCTCCCGAGCGACCGTGCAACCTCGTTAGTAACAGGAGGAGAACCTCGTCCTAACGCGAGCAACAACCTCGGCTAGAGATAAGATCTCTCCCGAGCGACCGTGGCCCGTTAGGAACAGGAGGAGAACCTCGCCTAAGCGACACAAACCCGCTAGAGATAAGATCTCTCCCGGACGACCGAGCACCTTGCTAAGATAAGATTCTTCCCGAGCGATCGTGGGCCCGTTAAAAATAGAGGAGAACTCGTCTAACCGCATCAACCTCGGCTAGATGGTAAGATCTCTCCCGAGCGACCGAGTCAACCTCGGCTAAAGATAAGATCTCTCCCGAGCGGTCGTTGACAACCTCGGCTAGAGAGAATACCGTTGACAACCTCGGCTAGAGATAAGATCTCTCCCGACCGATCGAGCCAGCCTCGATTAGGAACAGGAGGAGAACCTCGTCCTAACGCGAGCACCGACCTCGGCTAGAGAAAGCTATCATATCAACCTCAGCTGGAGAGCTTCAACATCGACCTTGGCTAGAGAAAGCAACCGTGTCAACCCCGGATGGAAATAGGATCTTCCCCGGGCTTCAACTTCGATGTCAACTTCAAGTCAGAGATGAGATCTCCCCCGAGCTTCGACTTAGACCAGCACAGAGCTCAGAGAAAGACTTCAGCAGTCGCCTTTCCTGCACTCCCTTCCTTCGATTTTCGAACTTGAGAGTGGGGGGCTAGTGTTGGGGATAAATCCCGCTCTAGCCGAAGTCTAGCTCGATGCCCAGCCTAATGCAACCAGTAGCCGCAGAAGAGCTTCGGCAGACGGGCTTCAGCCGAACTCCCAACGACCGAGCTTCTTCCAACCCGTTCAGCCAGCCGAACTAGTTAGCTGCCGAGCTTCTTCGGACTCCCAGCGTCAAGACCGAATCCCTCCAACGGTCGAGCTACTTAGCGGCCGGGCTCCTTGGACTCCGAGCGGCCGTGCTTTAACGGAATCACTCGACATCCGAATTCCTCAGCGGTCGTCCCAAACTTCGGCCGACCGAGCTCCCACCGAACCCTCCAACAGTCGGCCCTCAGCCAAAGTCTAACGGCAGGCCGAACTCTCCAATGGCCGAGCTTTGGATTCCCAGCGGCCGAACTCCTCAGCGGACGAGCCTTGACCGAACCGCCCAACAGCCGAAGTCCTTCAACCGAGCCTCAACCGAGCCTCAACCAAGCTTTTTCGGACCTCTCAGCGGCCGAACTCCTCAATAGTCGTCCTTCGATCGAACTTCGGCCAACTGAGCTCCTACTGAACTCTCCAGTGGCTGAGCCTTAGCTGCATGCCTCCGGCCAGACGCCTATGGGAGCCGAACTCCCTCCAAGCTTCCTCTTCAGGAGCCCGAACTCCTCCGAAATGGGCACACGATGAAGGTCTTCAACCCTTCATTCGGCTGTCTCTGCGGGCATCACCATCAGTCCGCCGCAAGCTCTACAGCCATCACCATCAGTCCACCATAAGTGATAGCGACCCGCTATGAGGTGGCGATGGCTGTCACCATCAACCCGCCGCACACGGTACCTTTTCGTGAGACTGGCTTCGTCGAATCTCGAGCGGCCCACCAGCACGCGGCTGCAGCTGTCGCCATCAAGCTCTGCTATAAAAAGGACCCCTCCAGATATGCTAACTCTAATCTCTCTGATTTCTAAGCTCTCCTCTTCTTCTTTAAGCTCCGGAACTCATTCCGAGCACTCCATTTCTGTTGGCCAGAGCTGACTTGAGCGTCAGAGGGTCCTGTCGGAGCCACCCCCATCGACTCCAGACGGAACTCTATTTTGTAGGTCCCCGACGGCGACCTCAGCGATCTTCGGCGATGATCAATTTCTGTACTAACAAGTGTTATTAGTTGAATTGATAGTTCTTCTTATAAATATGCTGGGCGGCTATTGCTCAAAGACGTCCAGCAATAAAAGTAATGCTGGTCCATCTCCCTAGCTATCTATATTTTCCGTGAAGCCAACCAGCTAGTAGATTGGCTTGCGAAGGAGATACATGTGATGGTCCGCTTTCATCGTTGAAAAGAAATTCTTTTTTTTTTTACATCATGTAGTATATCTTGATAGCTAATGTTATGAATGTTGCGTTTGTAAGAATGTAATATTTCAAGTTTTGCATCCTATTATATCAAAAAAAAAAAAAAAAACCATAACAATCTCTATTTCTAACTTTATTAATCTAATATATATATATATATAATACATATATATATATATATATATTAAAATAAAGATCTCAATTTCAATCTATCATGCGTCGTCAACATATATATCTTCATCCTTCAAGTAAGCTTCTCTATTCGGCCGCTCCAAGCATCCCACTTGGTTGAAACATACGAGGACAAAAAATTTAAAAAAAATAGAAGAATATTAAAAATTTAAATAATTATATAATTAATAAAATAATGTTAAAAATATTATATATTTTTTAAATAAAATATGTATATATGTACCATACGAGTAATATGCAAGTATATATTAAAATAAAGGTGTCAGTTTTTGTCTGCTATGTGTTTATTTTTTCTTAAGATACATATGTCATGTGCCCATAAAGTTTTTTTTTTTTTGCTTTTCTATTCGGCTGCTTCAAGAGTCCCACCAAGTTGGAATACGACTGGTAATGGATCAAGTATAGATCGGGTCGGTCTATACTCATACCCGTCCTGCAAGTAAAAATTTTATATCCATATCTATCACATATTCATCTCGGGTCGGATCAAGTAGATATGTGGGTTGGGTTGGATCAGATCGAATATATATAAATAATATAAAATCATGATAATTTTGAATAAGAAATATGTATTAAAATTTTTTTGAGTCATATTTGGATTGGGGTATACCATTATTCATACCCAATCCAAATTTTAGAAAAGATAAATGATTGTCGACTAGTGTACATCCACATGTATTAAGATTATTTTTGAGGCCTTATATGATTTTTTATGAATATATATCATATCTTGAATAATTTATATGACTTTTTGTGAATGTATATGACATCCTAAAATATATATGATGTCCTGAATAATATATATGGCTTCTTGATGTTTTATATGATTTTCTATAAATATATATATATGATATTCTGAATATTATATATGACTTTTTGATATCTTACATGACTTTCTGTAAATATATACAATATTTTGAAGAATATATATGATTTTTTATAAATATATATAATATTCTAAATATTATAAATGGCTTTCTGATGCCTTATATGACTTACTTTAAATATATATAATTTTTTATAAATATATATAATATCATGAACATTATATATGATTTTCTGATGCTTTACATGACTTTTTGTAAATATATATATGACATTGTGAATATATATGATATCCTAAATATTATTTATAATTTTCTAATGCCTTATATGATTTTTTATTAATATATATATGATATTCTAAATAATATATATAATTTTTATATTTTTATATATTTTTTATTATTTATTATGACTTTTTGTTATCTTATTATAATTTTTTATTATTCTATATGACATCAAGATGTCATAATATTATTTTTTTATTATTTTATGGAGTAAAAAAGTATTTTGATTATTAAAATTTTAATAAAAAATTAAATAGTATTAAATATTATTTTATTATTATTTTTATTATATGCTTTAAGATAATTAAATAACGTGCTTCATATCAATTTTGCTATATAATTCTAGCTGACTTTTATTTGACTTATTTATGTTTTTAATTATCAAAACATAAATGTATTTATCTGCATGATTGCCTTTTTGTCGTTCACAAATCATCGTGCACACGAGTTTTGATGAACCACTGAGCGGTAGATGGAGCTACCTTGTTAGAATTGATTAAAGTAGCTCCATTTCTCATAAATGCACTCTTGCAGCGTCGTTCTTTTCAGGACTGGCCCACCTAAGGAATCCCAAACACGGAAACACCAAACGCCTCCTCCGGCTCTCAATGTGGCGTGGGGCCCATGTCAGAGCAGCGACACGTCCGCCAATTCCAGCATCCCGACTGCTCGTCGCGACATGGAGGGCCCTTCCTCCAACGCCCTCAGAATATTCCTTCCCATATCCCCATATCCCTCGTGAAAGGCCACCTAAAAAACCTTATAGAACAAAAATACCAACGCCCTTTCGAAGATCCTCCGACGGCGTTGCAGACGATGACGTGCGCGAAGCGCCGCATCGCCGCCCGCTTCCTTCTCCTATTCTTCTTCTCCCCGGCGGGGATGGTGGAGGCGAAGGAGGAAGATCGGATACCGACCACCCTGGATGGCCCCTTCCGGCCGGCGACCCGGCAGTTCGACCCGTCGCTTCGGCGGGGAAGCGACGATCTCCCGATGAACGACCCACGGCTCGCCAAGAAGGTCCGCTCCCCCTTCCCCGAGCAGATCGCCCTCGCCGCTTCCTACTCCCCGACCTCCATGTGGGTTTCTTGGGTCACCGGTACGGGTGGATCCCCTGCATTCTATCGTTTCTTGATGCGTGATGGTCCTCCTTTTTTTCGGTTATTTGATGGATGGAGTTGGGGTTTCGATCGGCAGGGGATGCTCAGATTGGGAAGAATGTGACTCCGATGGATCCGTCGACGGTGGCGAGCGTGGTTTGGTACGGGGAAGAGAGCGGAAAATATAGCTTTGTGAAGAGAGGGACGGCCACCGTCTACAGCCAGTTGTATCCGTTCGAGGGGCTCTTGAACTACACCTCGGCCATCATTCATCATGTGCGGCTCGAAGGTGAGCGACATTCTGGGCTTTCTTGGCTGTGACGATGCATGCTTGTGTTAATGATTGATTCGGAGCATATGCTTGCCTCATTCTCGTTGTTCGACGTATTGATAGGCTGTGAGACTTTATCAAATACGTCTCGACCTTTCACAGCATTTACATGGCTCTTTAGTGTAATAACTGCATCTGTTCTCTCTCTCGAAAAAAAAAAGATTGTTTTGTGTTTTGTGAACTTTTATATTCTTGAGAATTTTTTTTTCCAAACAATGATGGAGTTCAATTCATTTTGAATCCATAATTTTTGGCTTCAATTGCTTCACGCTAAGTTACAAATCCTTATAGAAGGTTTGCAACAGGGAACTTTCAGGTGATATTTGTGTCTGTTCAAGGAAATTGCTAAACACACACCAAACCTGTAATATTAGTTCAAATGCACGAGCACTGTGCAAATGAAGTTTGGAAAATTCATTGACAATTACAACCAAAGCGTTTCCTGATATTAAGAAGTTTTATTTTTTTCTCTTTGATCTTTTTGTAGGCCTTAAACCAGGAAAGAGATATTACTATAGATGCGGAGATAGTTCTTTAAAGGCTTTGAGTAAGGAACATACATTTGAGGCTTTTCCCTCATCTAGCCCAAACATGTATCCTCGTCGAATTGCAGTGGTTGGAGATCTAGGCCTCACAGGCAATACGACAACTACCATTGATCATCTAAGTCAGAACAATCCTTCTATGTTTCTGATGGTTGGGGACTTAAGCTATGCAAATCAATACTTGACCACAGGTGGCAAAGGTGCTCCCTGCTTTTCTTGTGCATTCCCTGATGCACCCATTAGAGAGACATACCAACCACGCTGGGACGGGTGGGGAAGGTAACTTGTTTATTAGATGGTAATCATTACTTCCTTCGTTGCAAGGTCATTGAGGTGATTTGCATTGTTTCACAATTTATTAGCACCCAGTTAAATTGCACCACTTTGCTTGCTAAGAATTTTATATACTAAGTTGTTCTAAGAGAGTATTCTGTTGTCAGATGAGATGAAATCAGTATGGGGATACCTGTCTTTCTGTTATCCTGGAAAAATTAACAGTGAACGTCTCAAGCTGTTAGGCCACTTTCTTGTTCACGCTCATTGTTCACAAGCAATTGCCTGCCACTTGTCATGTAGGTTTATGGAGCCCCTCACATCAAAGATTCCTATGATGGTGATCGAAGGAAATCATGAAATCGAGCCACAAGTTGGTGGGATGTCGTTCAAATCATATCTGGCACGATTTGCTGTTCCATCAGAGGAATGTGGCTCCAATAGCAGTTTTTACTATTCATTTAATGCTGGTGGAGTGCACTTTACAATGCTAGGGGCATATGTTGACTACAACCAGACAGGTCACTGATTTCTAATCTTTAGTTCGTAACTCATCAAAATTCCATAGGAAACTCTGTAAATGTTTGATAACTGATGTTTTACTTTTTGTTGTGTATACTTGCTCATCCTTCTTTTTATTCGTAATCCTTCACCCTGATAATTTACTACCTCATGGCAGGTGCTCAGTATGCTTGGCTTAAGGCAGACCTGCACCAAGTTGATCGCCAAGTCACCCCTTGGCTAGTGGCTGCTTGGCATCCACCTTGGTATAATAGCTATTCATCACACTATCAAGAATTTGAATGCATGAGACAGGAAATGGAAGCGCTTCTATATCAGCATGGTGTTGATATTGTCTTTTCTGGCCATGTAAGTCGACATTCAGAAATGCTTGAATTCTATTTTATAGAATCCTATACTGTGAGGACCTATGGATCTCATAGAAAATGCACTGGACCACCAGACAAAGATTGTTTTGCCAAAAAATTCTTCGTATTCTAGTGGTAAGGTCTCATAATCTTGACCTATGTGAATTTAAAAAGATTCCTTTTAATACAGGTCCATCAACATGAATCCATATAAATGCTCTGATATCTCCAGTTCAAGAAGAAAGATGTGAATCCTCTGACCTTTTTTCCTTTTCTGACATAAAGCTAGAAAAACAAATTAGATCACTGCCTTTCTAGATAGAATTGTTTCTAATTCATATCTGAAATATTATATTGAATGGAGATATTTTCAGAATGACAAAAAATGCTTATTAGAAGTCTAGCTTGAGAAAACAAGCTGCTGAATTTTGAGACTATATTTATTATATTTTTATTCATTTAATACTGTTTGACACAACTAGTTCTTACAACTGGCAATGGTTTGACATGCTTTCTTTTAACAGGTCCATGCTTACGAAAGGATGAATAGAGTGTTTAATTATACATTGGATCGTTGTGGACCAGTTTACATAACTGTTGGAGATGGTGGAAATATCGAGCAAATCGATATTGATCATGCAGATGATCTCGGAATGTGTCCTTCAAAAAGTGACAATATTCCCGAATTTGGAGGTGTCTGCCATTTAAATTTCTCTTCAGGCCCTGCAAAGGGCAAATTTTGCTGGGACCAACAACCAGAGTGGAGTGCATTTAGAGAAAGCAGTTTTGGACATGGAATCCTAGAGGTTCAATCTCAGACTTGGTAGAATTGTAACATTCATTGCAGTGTGATACAGGCAAATTTTCATACTCAAGTGTGATATAGGCCATATTCCTACACTCAAGTTAAAACAATTTCCACAGATGCTATAGTTCAACTTTCAGCACTCTTCCTGATGCTGCTGTTCTTGCTTGACCTTTGACAACCTAGGGCAGTCAGCAGTCCTGATATTACATTCTGATGTTAGATCGGATTTTGTCCACTCTAATTTATTTTTGTTTCCTTGCACAGGTTATCAATTCAACATATGCCTTGTGGACTTGGCATCGTAATCAGGATATTTATGGAGAAAACGGCAGAGGAGATCAAATATACATCGTACGGCAACCTGAACTTTGCTTGATGAACGTTGGAGAAGTTACTTCCGGAACATGGTGAGGTGATCAGGTTCTTGTAATGATTAATGAATACCTATGGCACGGTCTAAATAATTCCATATGGGAAGAAATTGGAAAACCATACAAATCCATATAAGCAGATAAATATTCAAATTGTTTAATTGTCAAATAACTTTTTATGATATCATTTGAAGGGATAGTTTATGTCCAGCTTGATATGTTGCATTGACATATTACAGAATCATTATAAGTTTACAGAATTGTCATAAGTTTATTATATAAAATTAATGGTTTCCACTCCCTCCTGACTCCCTCACCTTATCGCAATGGCTGTCTCACAATTGCTTTAAATTCCCTCGTGTCTGTAATTTGTGCATATATTGCCTTGAATGGAAGCATCTTATTTAGAGGTTGTTAAGTGTTTTGCATTTGTTATTGCAAGTTCAATGACACCACACTGTAATCTCTGTTATCAAGATCTCAAACCGAAACCAAACTTTTTTTGTTGAAAATATAAGCAAATGCTTTGTACCGTAGGCAGATCATCGAAGTGAATACAGTTCACCCAAGACAAAAGCATTATAAGGCTTTGGCTGGTTATTGTTACTATGCTTTTATTCAATGTGAAGTGAGTAAGGCATAATGGAGCTTTATACAGCCTAGGAATTGTTCAATTAGCTGTCCTATGATCTTATCAGTACTTATATGTGATTTGAAATTTCTTGGTACATAGCAGTATTCAGGTTATATAATATAGGTTTTAATAGAATTTCTCATGGAAGATATAATAAATTTTGAGTAACTGTATTTTCAAAAGTTTTCTAAGATAACATATTTTCTTTTTGAGGTAATACCAATCAAGCTTATGGTTGACGATTGGTTTTTATGCTTCAAATTGTTTTGATACTCTTGCAACATAACAAACAATTCGTTTTCAGAACAATGCTTTTCCTGATAATTGGAGATGTTGCATGAAATTGGATATAACCTATTATGTTTCTCCAACAGTTCTTACTCTTCTCCACAATGCTCTTCATCAAATCAATGTGCATCACAAGGCGTTCAGTATATATGTCTATTCAGCCTTCTCATGATTGGATCTTTATGTGTCATCCTGGGTGAGTTATGGAAGACAACGTTCTTCTGGTAAGACTTGGAATTTGTCAATTAATTCAACTTTTATCTCAACAGCGATGAGTTCCATGGCCTCCTTATTATGCTAGCATGAAGTACGATGTCAGGCTCCTTTTTTTTTGTGCGCGCGGGTGCTTGTGTTCCTTGCCCTTTCCAAAACAGGTCTGGCATAGGCCAAAGGATTTTTTAAGGAAAAATAATTAATTTTGTGTGATACGAAGATCCGATTCCGAAAAAAAAATGTAGCCATTTTATCTATGAGTTTGTTCGAAGACCTATTTGGATTTTTATCCTATGGTGAGTTGTATCGTTCTGAAGTAACAGAAGTCCACTGTAATTAGCGGGGCCATAAAAGCGTAGATTGATGCTTTTTTTTTTTTCGTGGAAAAAGACTGTGCAACATGGCCATTGTGGCTGGGGACAGAGAATTCCACCTGCTGCTTTCTCGCAACAATCATTGGTTTCCATTCATCAAAAGTGTTCTTTGATATATTTTTTTTCCGATTTCATTATGGTTGGATCCTTTAGACCGTCTCCAATGCTGTCATGTTAGTTGGCATTCACGTCCTCATCAAAATTCTTATGGGATATTTGAAGGTCTAACTCCCATCGGTTTGGAATTGAGATAAATTTTTTTAAAAAATAACATCTTAAGATTTTAGATAGCATGCGATAAATTTTTTTTTTTATTTTTTATGAGTATAAGTCATTTTGAAATATGATACTTTTTTTATAATCAATCGAACATAAAATCACTTTTTTAGATATTATATAATGAGATATAAACTTCACATAAAAAATATTTTAATGAGAGAATTTTTTTCATAAACCAAACGAGTCCTTAGTTTTAATGTGATGGCATGGGATCTTGCTCGTAGAAAGGATTGGAACACCCCCACCCACCCAAATCGCTTTATTGTTTATTTCTTGGTAGGAGGTAATTAGGATGTGTTCGTTTTGGGGAAATAGATCTGCATCCATTATATTTTGATGAGTGAGATGAACAAAAGAGCATCTAGGGAAGCCTGGAAATAAATCAACCTAAATGCACGTATGTATGCATGCGGCCGCTGGGATGCTAAGATGCGCGGAAGAAGAGGAAAGTGGTTAAAAATAACTATTGTCTTAAAAGGTAAAATTTTAATATTTTACCCCAATCCCCCAGGGTTTGAAGTTGGATCTTTTGTAGGAAAGAATGATTTTCTTTCGCAACATCCACTTTTTGATTGTACAATGTCCAATTCGAAATCTATGCAAACAGACAAAAGATAGAGGTTGAAGTGCTTCCAAAATATATTCTCCAATAGTTTGTTGAAGCAACCGGTAAAATCGAATAAAAAAATGGAGACTATGCATCATTATCGAACAAGCACAACAATATTACATCACTTGCATCAATAAGGTCTAAGGATGTTGAATTAATATAACAGGATAAATAGAGTCGTAGGGGGTAATATGTGACATGGACCAATTTTTTCTAATTTTCAGAAAGTTTTCGAAACTACAGTTACTCTTCATCTGTATTTTTACATCACTGTTTAGGTCTGGGGGCTACGCTGAATGTTGCTAAACCAACAATGGGCTCATCGGTTGCCATTTTGGGCTTGTGAGCTGTGGGCCTTGCAGTAAGTGGGACGTGGCAGAACTCTTAATTTGTGAACTTAAATTTGTTTCTCGGACGTCATCATCATTTATTGGTCCTATGAGCCACAGAAGTGGCCAGAATTTCTGGGGCTTCCATTATTGGAGTAGATATAAGGGGTTGGGTAGATACGTTTGGCCGGAACAATTTGAATTCTTAAATCGGAGTTGAATTTTAAGATATTGGATCATTTTCATTTCATTTTGAAATGAGAATCATAATATGAATCTTTCCAATTCAATTAGAACGGGGTCATCCATTCGTATTCTTATTTCAGACCCCAATTTTTTTCGACTAAATTCCAACAAATTTAATGAAAATAGATCGATAAAATCGTTCTTGATATTTACTGTTGATAAGTTACCGAGCTATCTTCTCTTATATTAGCGCGTATTCAAGTTACCGTATATCTTTCTGCTTTGTACCTGTCCATCTAGCTAAATAATTTGGCTTCATCGAGTTTGTTAATCCCAAGGATCATGAGGAACCAGTGCAAGCGATATTTTTTGTTTGGACATTAAACTATAGGTTTAGATGTGTAGCTCTTTCTTCTTATTTTTTTTTCTCTTGTTCTTTATATACTAATACTATAATTTAACTTCTTCAAATCTTTCATCCTCTCTCTCCTGTAATTTTTTTGCCCTAATCTTTCATAGAAGTCGGGTGGCTATCCCCGTCTCCCTTTTATTCCAAACAAAGAAAAAAAAAACAAAAAGTTTTATGATTAGCTAATGTGCCAACTAACAGGTGATTGCGGAAATGACCGATGGCGGAGTTGATAGGAGCGTGGAGTGCACTGGCAACATTAATGCCATGACATCTGCTTTCGAAAGTGTTGATGATGTATGTAACAACATTCTCTCCGCTTCATTTCTTCAAGCTGAACCATTTTGTTCAAACATTCCTCTAACATCCGTGGTTGAACCTTCTGGACAATGGAATGGAGGGCTGGGGTGTTCCTGTACTGATAGGACACGATTACACCGATGAATAAAAATAATTTTTAATAATAAATTATTGATGATTTTTTTAAAAAAAAATTTATATCAATATCATCAAATTATTTTTATTATTGTATTATAATAAAAATACTACTTCTTTCAATAAATATTTTTAATTAATAATATTTTATTATAAATGTTACTTTAATTTTTTTTATTTTATGATATATAATTTAAAATACTGAAAACCAGAATTACTATTATGGTATTTAACTAGTATATCAATAAATAATATTATAATTTATGAGATTGTCGAACATTGCCGCTAATTTTAAATTATTAATTTTTGTATAGAACTTGGTTTAGTCATGTTAATTCTATCAAATATGTTATCATACACGTATTTTTCATATTACTATCCATGGATCATCGGTTCGATTGAACTTATATTAAAATATTAAAAATAAAAAAAATATTTAAGATAAAATATAATATAAGTATATTAATATTTTTTGACCAAAAAAACATTATTATCTTTTATTATAGCGTACATAAAAGTATATATGATTTAACTATTTTTAAAGAGTTTGTGAAAAAATTATACATAAATATGGTGATATACAAAAGTTAGTTTTTAAATATTTTCAATAATAAAACTTTCAACATAAATAATTAAATAAATTAAGTTCATTTTCTATTTTTTTGAAAAAAAAATATTTTTTAAAGAAAAGATTAAAATATGAAATATTAAAATATACATCAATACTTATTTAATAATTTGAATATACATTAATATGTTAAATAAATATTTTTTATTTATTAATAATATAAGTTACAGATTGGTGGTTAAGAGTTTACCATTCAAATGAGATTGTTGGTTCAAATTCTAGAATATATGGTTAATTGCTTGATAATTTTTTATTGATATATATAAGATATCGGGATTGAAATTTTAAAGGCACTTATATATGTTGCTAAAATAAAAAATTTTATCTATATTTTTCTTGAAAATATTAATAATTAATTGTTGACATCATCTTAAGATGGTATAAAAGAAAATACCACAAAAATACTAATAAATATTTGCATTCTTTGTAGTATAAGCGGGTCGAATCGATTAGGGATGCAAATGAATCGATCAAATCGGATAATAAGTGATCCCAACCCAATCTGATTTCTTGATTGGGTCTTAATATTAGACCTAGGCTCAACCTCATAGAAGATCACATCAGATACACAGCCATAATTTTTGACCCGATAGATTATTTGGGTCAGATCAAATCTTATACAACCCAACCTCAATTCAAAAAATTCAGTTCTGAACTGGATTCGAATCAAATATAGCTAACTATATTTTAATTACTATATGGCCAACTATTATTTATCATGTAAAATAGACAATATATAGTATTGCTCTTGAAACAAATTATGATATAAAAATAATTTTAAACTTATCTTTATATCAAATACATTGCTTATACAAGTTTTAAATCATAACTTAATTAGAGGCTCAAATGGGTTCATATTTTTATGTATAGTGGATTGGAGTTAGATCGGGTTCAAATTCAATAAACCTAGATTTGACTTGAAAAATAGAATGGATCTAATTTTAGAATCCGACTCAGCCTTATAGGTCCTTTAAAATGAGTCGGATCGGATCTAAGTAAGTTGGATTACGAGAAAATCTGATCCATTTATAATTTTATTTATAGGGATACTTAAAAATATTGCTAAAAATTATTTATGTTATAGCTAGTAAAATTTTCTTAATAAAAAGACTTTAAAAGGAAAATTTTTTTGATAATTACAGATCAAGGACCGATCTCCCTTCGGTTGTTGACATGTACATGAAGAAGGTTACGTTTGGATGCCACCTTCCTTTACCTATCTATCTATCTATCTATCTATCTATCTGTTGGTGCAGAAATTGGTCGTCGTCGAAGGTTGTCGGAGTGGAGGCCGCCGAGGTCGCCGCCGGGGACCAGCAAAACGAAGTCCCGTCCGGAGTCGGTGGGGGTAGCTCCGTCAGGACCCTCCGACGGTCAAGTCAGTTTTCAGCCAACAGGAATGGAGTGCTCGGAATGAGTTCTGGAGCTTAGAGAAGAAGAGGAGAACTCGGAGAGATTAGAGGTCAGAGAGCTTAGCCTTAGCATACCAGGAGGGTCCTTTATATAGTGGAGCTTGATGGTGACAACTGCAGTCACGTGCTGGCAGACCGCTCGAGGTTCGACGGAGTCAGTCTCACGGGATGATGCCGTGTGCGGCGGATTGATGGTGATAGCCATTGCCGTCTGACAGTGGGTCGCTATCGCCTGCGGCGGACTGATGGTGATAGCTGCAGAGCTTGCGGCAGACTGATGGTGATGGCTGCAGAAGGGTTGAAGACCTTCATCGTGTGCCCATTTTGGAGGAGTTCGAGCTCCTGAAGAGGAAGATAGGAGGGAGTTCGGCTCCCATAGGCGTCTGGCTGGAGGCATGTAGCTAAGGCTCGTTCGCTGAAGAGTTCGGCCGCTGAGGATCCGAAGCTCGGTCGTTTGGGAGTTCGATCGGCTGTTGGACTTCGGCTGAGGCTTGGACACTTGAGAGTTCGGTAGGAGCTCGGTCGGCCGAAGTTCGGTGAGGGTGACCGCTGAGGAGTTCGACCGAGGGGCGACCGCTGAGGAGTTCGGCCGAGTGACGACTGCTTGGAGAGTTCGGGCTCCTGAGTGACGACCGCTTGGGGATTCCGCTAAAGCCTGATCGAGGGGGCAACCGTTGAGGAGTTCGACCGAGTGGCGATCGCTGAGGAGTTTGGCCGAGTGACGACTGCTGAGGAGTTCGGGCTCCTGAGTGATGACCACTTGGGGATTCCGCTAAAGCTCGACCGCTTGGAGTCCAAGGAGCTCGACAGCTACCTAGTTCGACCTGCTGGAAGAAGCTCGGGCGCTGGAAGTTCGGCTGGAGCCCGTCTGTCGCAGCTCTTCTGCGGCTACCGGTTGCATTAGGCTGGGTATCGAGCTAGACTTCGGCTGGAGTGGGATTTATCCCCAACACTAGCCCCCCCACTCCCGAATTCGAAAATCGAAGGAAGGAAGTGCAGGAAAGGCGACTGCCGAAGTCTTCCTCTGAGCTCTGTGCTGGTCTGGGTCGAAGCTCGAGGGAGATCCCATCTCCAGCTTGAAGTTGATACAGTTGCTAGATTGCATTAGGACGAGGCCTTTGTGAACGAGGCCTTCAACTTTGCTCACGTCAGGACGAGATTCTCCTCCTATTCCTAACGGGCTGTGGGGGCACATGCGGGCCGTCGTCCGAGCCTCTCCCCCCATCTCGTCTTTTATGAACGAGGCCTTCACTCGGGAGAGATCTTATCTCTGGCTGAGGTGTTAACTCGATCGCTCGGAAGAGATCTTATCTCTAGCCGAGGTTGTCTACGGTCGCTCGGGGAGAGATCTTATCTCTAGCCGAGGTTGTTGCTCGCGTTAGGACGAGGTTCTCCTTCTGTTCCTAACGCGGCTGACTACTTCTTTCCTATCATCGCATAGTTTTCGCATTATTGAGAGGGGAGAATTTTACCAAGGGGAAGCCACTCGCAGCACATTTTCGTTTGAGGATCGTCGGGGTGTTGTTCCTCGAGTTTCCTCGGGCAGCGAGTCCCATCCAGACGGCCTCCTCTATTACATGCTGGCCTCCTTAATTTGGAGCATGCTTCTCTTGACTTTGTCGCTGGGAGACGACGGATCGCCGATGTAGCTAGCTCCTAGCTCCTCCCCGGGGTGGCGTTGATGACGCCGCGAGGCGGCCGACCTTCTTGTCTTTTCTAGTCACGGTGGCGCTTTAGCCGATCTTCTCCTGCTTCAGACTGGCGTCGGAGGAATTTATCCCATCCCTTTTTGGCGAGCTCTTCAATCTCGTCCTGAAGCCGAACGTATTCCTCAGTGTCGTGGCCGTGGTCGCGATGGTAGGGGCTTTACTTGCTTCGATCGCGCACGTTTGGGGAGGCCGTAGTCCTTCAGGTCTTGGCGGCTGGCTCTTAACTTCGCCGAGAATTCGAGTTAGAGGAGCGGGTCGTAGCTGCGGAATCCTTCGGGAGGAGGATTTCTTCGCGCCCTTCTGTCGGGGCTTCCTTTGCGGTGAGCTCGAGAAGTTCGGGCTTCGCTTGCGTGGAGCTTCATTCCGCTTTCCCGCGAAACTTTCCATGGGAGAACTTCATGCTTCTTTGTCCGGACTTCCCTGCTCGCAGAGAGGGGGTCGGCTTTGCTTGCCCGAACTTTATTGCACCTTCCCTGTGAATTCGTTGTAGCGACGTACTTCGAAGGAAAGTTCGGCCTCGGTCGTCCTGGGCAGTCTATAGCGCGGCCGAACTTCATTTGGATGATCTGCTGCGGAGTTCGGCCTCACTTGCGCCGAACTTCATTCGTGGGAGAACTTCGTTCCACCACTGCTTGCACCGAACTTTACTGTGATGGTGGGCTTTAAGGTGGAGTTCGGCCTCACTTGCGCCGAACTTCATTGATGAGCTTCACAGGGAGAGTTCGGCCTTGCCGAACTTCATTTCGATGATGACCTGAGGAGTTCGGCCTTCCGCCGAACTTCATTCCATGGGAGAATTTTTCTCTGCCTTCGTTTGTGCCGAACTTCATTCCGCTTTCGGGAGCTCGGCTTTTTCACGTCGAACTTCATTTCACTTTGGGGAGCTCGACTTTTTTACGCCGAACTTCATTCTGATTTGGAGAGCTCGGCTTTTTTACGCCGAACTTCATTCCGCTTCTGCGGAAGAGCTTCTGCTCTCCGTTTCTCTCCTAAGGGCGATTGGCATGCCCGAATGCTCTTCCTTAAGGCCGGTTTCTCGGGTTTTTCTGGAAAAATCTCCGTCGAAGGTGTCGCACGGCTTGTATCACCTCGGCGAAGCCGCGAACCCATCCAAAACTGCTCTGCATCTGCGGTGGCTTCGGGTGGAGCCTGGGCTGCCAGGGCTGTAACGGGAGCCGGTCGCCGAGTCGAAGCTCTCGAGGCACTTTCTCTTCGGGAGAGAACTCTAGTGAGGAAGAATGGATCTTCGGAGAGGAAGAAATCATCGCCGGGCACTCCTTTAAGAACAAGGGAAGCTCGAAGGTTCAGGCCCTTCCTCTAGCGTCAATCTGTTGGTGCAGAAACTGGTCGTCGTCGAAGGTTGCCGGAGTGGGGGCCACCGAGGTCGCCATCGGGGACCTGCAAAATGAAGTCCCATCCGGAGCCGGTGGGGGGTGGCTCCGTCAGGACCCTCCGATGGTCAAGTCAGTTTTCAGCCAACAGGAATGGAGTGCTCAAAATGAGTTCCGGAGCTTAGAGAAGAAGAGGAGAGCTCGGAGAGATTAGAGGTTAGAGAGCTTAGCCTTAGCGTGTCGGGAGGGTCCTTTATATAGTGGAGCTTGATGGTGACAACTGCAGCTGCGTGCTGGCGGGCCGCTCGAGGTTCGACGGAGTCAGTCTCACGGGATGATGCCGTGTGCGGCGGATTGATGGTGATAGCCATCGCCGCCTGACAGTGGGTTGCTATCGCCTGCGGCGGACTGATGGTGATAGCTGCAGAGCTTGCGGCAGACTGATGGTGATGGCTGCAGAAGGGTTGAAGGCCTTCGTCGTGTGCCCATTTCGGAGGAGTTCGGGCTCCTGAAGAGGAAGATAAGAGGGAGTTCGGCTCCTATAGGCGTCTGGCTGGAGGCATGTAGCTAAGGCTCGTTCGCTGAAGAGTTCGGCCGCTGAGGATCCGAAGCTCGGCTGTTTGGGAGTTCGACTGGCTGTTGGACTTCGGCTGAGGTTTGGACACTTGAGAGTTCGGTAGGAGCTCGGTCGGCCGAAGTTCGATGAGAGCGATCGCTGAGGAGTTCGGCCGAGGGGCGACCGCTGAGGAGTTCGACCGAGTAACGACTGCTTGGGGAGTTCGGGCTCCTGAGTGACGACCGCTTGGGGATTCCACTAAAGCCCGGCCGAGGGGCGACCGCTGAGGAGTTCGGTCGAGTGACGACTGCTGAGGAGTTCGGGCTCCTGAGTGACGACCGCTTGGGGATTCCGCTAAAGCTCGGCCGCTTGGAGTCCAAAGAGCTCGGCAGCTACCTAGTTCGGTCTGCTGGAAGAAGCTCGGGCGCTGAGAGTTCGGCTGGAGTCCGTCTGTCACAGCTCTTCTGCGGCTACCGATTGCATTAGGCCGGATATCGAGCTAGACTTCGACTGGAGCAGAATTTATTCCCAATACTATATATATATATATATATATATATATATATATATATATATATTGCATGTTGTAAATGTGTATGCTTCTAGTTATAAAGCGTCCACTATTATTGGAGACTCTTTTTTTTTATTTATTTATTTTTTATTTTTTAACTTTTCCCTCGGTTGTTTCTTTTTTTCATGCAATCAATGTTTTGAAATGTGTATACGTCATTTATCACGATGCACGGCTGAGAAAGAGATGAATTAACATGTATGTTTATCTTCATTCATAAGGGAAAATTCGGAAGGATTCAAGATTTTTCAAGATCGCGATTGGTATTTTTGGATGGAGATGGATATCATGACATACGATTTTAAATTTTAAAATTATATTAAATATTAATTTTAAAATTTTAAATTATAATTATATTTAGAAAAAAAGAAGTGGCCAACAGCCGACGTTTTACGCCCTTTCTCAAGAATGTCGCTCTAGGCTACTTACTACATAAAAATATCACAAGTTTTCTTCATGCTGATTTAAGGAACAAGATGGTGAAAATTAGCACATATATATAGTAGAGCCGTTAGAGCCATGAATTAAACGAAAAAAAAAGAAAAGAAAAGAAAGACCGATCACAAGTGAAGAAACGGTGGACCGAGAGAGAGAAACCGACGGCAAGCGGTGCATGGACCGAGAGAGAGAACGGATAAACTTGTACCTGCGTGTGGCAGCGGACGCAGGGATAGGATCAACTTCGTCCATCCTCATCTCTCATCGAGGAACCCGTGGCTCATGTTTATGGCCACGTGCGGTGGAACCGACTGATACCTAACGCCACCTCAGGACCCAAAACCAAATAAAAAGCCCACTCCTTTCCTCCAAGCTCCCCCTCCCCAACCTTTCTGCGTACCATCATCTCCACTCTCTTCTTCTTCTTCTCTATCTCATCATCATCTTCTTCTTCTTCCTTGTATATTTTCTTGTTCACCGACACCATGGCGTCCAGCACTACTGCTGGTCATGTTATTTATTGCAAGGGTAACCCACTCAGTTTCTTTCCTTGTTGGTTTTGATGCCCTACTTCTTTGATTTATCCATCTCCGCCTCATGAGTATACTGTTTTCTGGAGACAGCTGCGGTGGCGTGGGAGGCAGGGAAGCCACTAGTGATAGAGCAGGTGGAGGTGGCGCCACCAAAAGCCATGGAGGTCAGGATCAAGATCGAGTACACCTCCCTCTGCCACACCGATGTCTACTTCTAGGAGGCCAAGGCATGCTCCCACCTCTCTCTCTCTCTCTCTCTCTCTCTCATACCTTCTGTCTTGTACAGCACATGGCCGTATTTTCCTGTAATAATATCCTCTCATATTTTCTTGATATCAGAAAAAGAACCGCTTCATTTCCTACATGTGTTCGCATTTAGATGTACAAGTAGCCGAGATGTGTCATGTGAATTAACGGAAGTTATAAACTTACGGTACATGAGAAAGGAGAGAGGCTGAGATTTGTCTAAGAAGAAAGCAGACGGCCCAAAGAAATTTTTTTCATATATATATATGGCTTGATTTAGGTTGATTAAAGGAAAGGAATTTGACCGTTGATAAAACTACCAGAAACTGCATGAAGATTCATAGAACCAAGGCCTCTTTGCTTTGGTTGTATTAATCCGCTTGTAAAAATTGAAAACTTAATTCTCACCAAGAAACTCAGGATTCAAGAATCTACTCTCAAGATTGCTTTTTATAAGTGAAATATGATGGCAAAAATTACATGCGCATGTTCTGCTTACATGCTAGTACTTATTGCATATGCCTTAGAACAATTAATTACACCATCCCAAATGTTACATGACCTTCTGGTATACCTTTGATCCACTTCGTCTACCATGTGCCATTTTGATCATCTTGGCATGTCTCTGTGGCGATTCATTTGCATAGAACTACATTATTAATAATTAAGTCACCGCGGCTGTCCTCTGGGCTTGCTGGAATGTTCCTCAACAAGATTGCCTTCTGATAAAAGAACTGCTTAGGTGGTATTAATGATCGGTCTTTGCTATGCAATCAAGAGAGCCCTCTTAGCTCAACATGATAATGGAACAGATTTTACCTCTTGTGGGTTTATCATTGATTGATATAACTTTTATTTTAATTTTCTTAAAAGAATTTGGATGCATGTATTAAACCTCCCTTTCGATCAGGAATGGAAAACAAGCATGATGAGAGTAACACTTCCAGTTATTATCGTCCATAATATATATATATATATATATATATATATATATATATATATATATATATATATATATATATATATATATATTATCATGTAATGTTGAATGATTTCATATCCTTAAATTCTTCTTCGTTCTAATTTAATGACTTTCAGGGTCAACATCCATTATTCCCTCGCATTTTCGGCCATGAAGCAGCAGGGCAATTAAGTCTGTTCTTCTCTCCATTTTTATGTTGCTCCATCTCGAAAACAATCTCTCCTTGGTAATTTTCGGGCACATTATAAAATGTGGTTGGCAGGATCGTCGAGAGCGTCGGCGAAGGTGTGAGAGACCTTCAAGTGGGAGATCATGTGCTTCCCGTGTTCACAGGAGAATGCAAGGAGTGCGCGCACTGCAAGTCTGAGGAGAGCAACATGTGTGACCTGCTGAGGATTAATACAGAACGAGGTGCGATGCTTAGTGATGGGAAAACACGCTTCTCTAAAGATGGGACTCCCATCCATCACTTTCTGGGGACGTCCACCTTCAGTGAATACACGGTCATCCACTCTGGCTGCGTTGCCAAGATCGATCCATCTGCACCCCTGACAAAGTCTGTGTCCTCAGTTGTGGCATTTCAACGGTTAATAACACTGTGCCTTTATTTTCTCGGTTCGTCCGTAGTTTGTTAATAACACTGAGAAAAATTGATCTCAGTGGGAATAGAATTACATAGAAACAGAATCATGCATCATTGCTCAACATGCAGAATATATTTATTTATTTATTTTTATTATTATTATTTTTTAATTTTTTATAAAGATGGGAGGGAGATCCACCCGGATATATTATAGGAAAGTAAAGGCAGAGGATGAAGAGAAAAAAAAAAAAAAGAAAAAAAAAATTTATAGAAGACAGTAGCCTCTGAGGAATCATATACAATGTATGGGGTCCACTCCCCACGGGGGTGATAGGACAGGTGAGGTTGGAATACAATAAAATTTGCTTCAAATTTGAAATACCGCCGATGAATCCTTGAGGCTACAAATAAATGCTCAAGTATCATCTCGTTCGGAGTAGAAGAAATGGAGGCATATAGTGCCCATGCAGACGTTCCTAGTCGGGATGAGGCCCCTAGCTTATGAGAGCTTTTTTCTGTCAGTCAGCATGAAATCCCATTCCACTTCCGTGTTTTCAGAATGACCTGCTTCTCTTCAGATGCTGCCTTAAGCAAGCATAATGCTTGATGGAGATCATGTTTTTTTCCCATTTGAGCTACCGGCATTGAAAAGGTAGACTTCAAAGCGAAAAATTCTCCTGTTTCCCTCCTTCCACAACGTCCAGCAAAGAGTCCCCATATGTGAGACGGAATAGAGAACCAAACATCTCTAATTTTAATTTAGCCAGTGTGTCTTCAAATTACTACTGTATTTGTATCTTTTGGGGGAGCAGAGCAGGGACTGTTTTTGTACATGGTTAGATGGGTTGACATAAATCCCAATAGATTTGAGGGAGGTATATGGAAATCCACCCTGAGTATTATTATGATTTTCTTTTTCTCAGGGCACCGAGTGCTGTTTTAAATGTTGGCAAGCTAGTATTGTTATGATTTTCTTTTTCTCAGGGCACCGAGTGCTGGCAAGTTATTTGGTTGCTGTGTCCATCAATTCTTGTTACCGAGTGTGTTTGTCTCTCCAGCTAAGATGTTTGGTGTCGATGAGTTTATTAATCCTAAGGACCATGACAAGCCAGTGCAGGAGGTATGTTCTTGTTAAGGTTCATGATTAGCTTATGCACCAACTCAAACCAATTCCTTGGGTGATTGCGGAAATGACCGATATCTGCTTTTGAATGTGTTCATGATGTGTGCAATCTAACTGAGACATGATCTCTTGGTCTATTGCTAGCTTCAGAGTGAACCCTTTTCTGAATTCTTATTTGAACATGATGGTTAATTTGCAGGGTTGGGGTGTTGCTGTACTGGTAGGAGTGCCCTGCATTCGTGACCAAGCCTATAAATTTTTTGGCCGAGAGGACTCTGAAAGGAACGTTCTTCGGGAATTACAAACCTCGGTCCGATCTCCCTGCTGAAGAAGGTGCTTGTTTATAGTGCGCCGATGCCTGTTATATATACATACATACATGTATATATATATATATATCTATGTATGCATATGTGTGTATGCATGCATGCATGCATGACCGCATGACGAGATGTCATGATGCTCATGAATGTTTGCTGCATGTGCAGGAATTGGAAGTGGAGAAGTTCATCACACACAGGATTCCATTCTCTGAAATTAACAAGGCGTTTGATTACATGCCGAGTGGTGAAAGCCTACGGTGCATTATTTGCATGGATGAATAGAGAAAAAAGGTATATAGAACGTAGTTATGCTGGTTAAATGTAGGTAATATCCACAACTGTCCTGCTTTGTTAGTCTTGGAGGGAAGAAAGATAAAGGAACTGTGAGCACTGTGAACTATCTTGATCAATGTATATCTGCTACCTTTTTTGTCCTGTTTCAATGACAAACACCTGCAATATCCATCAGAAGCTTGCATCCTTTTAAAGGAGGCAGTCTTAACAAAGCTCACCCCCCTTGAGGTGCAACTAGGACCGTCACGCCCCGAACCCAGTATCGCGATGACCTTATAAATTCTAGACTAATGTCCTAAAGAATATGCAAGGCTTATAAAATTATTTATAATTAATCTCAATATATGTTCGATCTCAATTTATAATAGATAATTCTACATAAATAAATTTCATCCTTGTACAATTTACAAAACTCGATCACTGATGGTGCTCTATCAAATTGATTCTAATTCCAATCATAATCAGATATATGTATCCTGTAACTCTGAAAAGAAAAGAGAAGAAGAGAAATGATGAGCTTTACAGTACAGTAAGAATCACTGTATATTTTTACTAATAAAAATAATTTAATTCAAAAGTATAATAAAATATGGATGTACTTATCAAATATAAAAAATAAATTAAATAAGTGCATATCAAGTAAATCATATGTCAACACGTGAAACTTTTCATTTAATATCTCATCCATAATTTTGTCGTATTTTTCTCTTATCATACTTTTATATTTCTTAATCTTTTCTTTCCGATTTTGGACCAATCAAGATCATGTTCCAATCTCAATTCATGGTTTCACTCATAATTCCACGCGTATTTCCGTGCAGACTGTCCCAGACATAAGCTCCTGATGGGCTATTAAATTCATAGTCTCACCCATAATCCCACGCATAAGCCTCCACCCGTGCAGGCTGTCTCAGACATAAGCTCCCGACGGGCTATTAAATTCATGGTCTCACCCATAATTCAGCACGTAAGTCCGTGGGGGCTGTCCCAAGCATAAGCTCCTGGCGGGCTATCAAATTCATGGTATCATCCATAATTCCATGCGTAAGTCCGTAGAGGCTGTTCCAGATATAAACTCTTGGTGGGTTATCCACATGACGAGACTAATCCAAATCATATTCTTTTTTCTCCAATCATTACTTATTCAGTTCATCTTATCAAATTTAAATTTCATATTATGATTAAAATAATCATATCATATTCATATGCTTGTACCATCAGTCATTAATATATATATGTGGTAAATACATAACATACTCATGCTGAAAATTTTACCAGCCATAATAGTATCTCAACATAATAAACAAAAAAAATAAAATCAATTGGTAAAGCAGCATATATAAACAGTGATCATGTACAGAGACTCTTACCTTAATTGTGATAAACGAAACTCATAAGACTATGATCTAGTATCAAAACTCTACTTGATATCCTCTTCTCTGATAATTTATTCTTTTATAAATTTAATTTAATTTTTTAAAATATATTAATTAGATCAATTTAAAATCCTTAATATCCTCTATCGGGTTCACTAGGATTTACACTCTATCTTTAAGATTTTTAGAGAGAAAATTCTAAAAAAAGTGGAGAGAGAAAATTTTAGAAAGAGAAAATGGAGAAAGAAAGTCAGGCATCTAGATAGAGAAAGTGGAATTCACTTCTCAAGAGAGGAAGGAGAGAGAAAACTCTCTCTTCTTTTTTTTTTTTATAATTCATCTACAAAAAAAATAAAGAATTAATGATTAATTTAATTAAATAATTAGAAGAGAGAGGAATAACCTTTTCCTCTCTTCTTTTTTTCCTTTTTATTATTATTCCTCATAATTAAATAATTAACTAACTAACTAATTAATTAAAATCAAGAGGAGAGAGAGACTTCTCTCTCTCTTCTCTTCTCTTGTTTCTCAAACAGGGAAAATCGATCCCCTTTCCCATTCGTCCATTCATCTCCATAGCCACAGTTGACCAGCTGGCCATCCATGGTGGCCTCCGACGACAGCCCAAATGGGCAGCGATGCCATGGCTAGCGGTGCACGGGCAAGCATCACAAAAATAAGGACTGTCCTATTTTGAACCCAAACTTGGTGGCTCACCGTCTTTAATCGGTGTCAGTGACCTAGAAGAAGAAGAAAAAAAGAAAGGAGCTTACTTACTCCCGGCACCTCCTTTTCCTCGATGGCAGTCCACGGAAGAACCTCCCAACAATTTGCGATGATTTTTCACACAACTTCTGCACAAAATCCATGGAGGAGAAAGGATCTTCTTATAGAGGAGCTTTTCTACAATCCCTAGGACTCCCATCCACCCTCAATCCCGTCGAAGTTGGAGGAGGAGAAGACTCTAAACAGGAGTCGTCTTCCTCTCCCTTCCGTGTGTGACTCATAGGGTATTTGGGCCCTTTTTTTAATTTGGCTGGGTCCAAAGCCCAAATGGGCTAGGTGTTACATTCTCCTTCTCTTAAAATAATTTTATCCTCAAAATTAGTGTATCTGAAGATTCGAAAAGTTGTGAATACTTATCTTATTTCTGCTTTGAGTTTCCATGTAGCCTCTCTTTCATCGTGGTTTCTCCATTATATTTTCTCAAGTCCTCAACATAAGTAATTATATGACATTTCAAATATAGATCCTTTTTATTTACACGAGAATGAATTTCTTTGATCTACTTAGTCTTGGCTTATAATACCTAATTCCTTGCCCATAAAATTATTTGCTTTTTGATTAATCTCGCTTGAACATCATAATCGATTCAACCTATTCTTAGAAAAATCTAGAGTATTAGATACTCATCATGATCTATAAATGTGCTTCTATTTTTTTTGTAACTTCCAGCATGATGTAATAATTAAACTCTTATCCTAGAAAAATCTTAAATCTATTCAAACAAAAGGAGTAATAATTTCAAAGCTAAGAACATGATATCTATATTTGAAATATTCTATATCCAAGTTCACCTAAAGATTATTAATCCATGATTTTCAAACTTAAGATGCTCAAATTTCTTCTAAATACCATTAATAATGAAGAACCAATTACTAAATATTATAGTGCAACATCAGGATGAGCGTCAAACAACCTTATCCTTTCTTTTTTTTTAATAGTATTTTTTTAAAAATTTAACTCAAGATTTCAATCACTACACTTATTGAGCTGGAATTAATATTCTTAATTTGTTTTAGTACAAATCATCCACCATGCATCCGCTGCGCACTCTAATCTAAACTTATGAATTTTTTAGATTTTTCTAATAAATCTTGACAAGAATACTGTTTTGCTTCAAAATTTAGAAAGATCCAGTCTTTCAAATTTTTTGAATGAATTTAGAACCAATGTTTAAATTTCTTTGTCCTCACGCATATTACATCTAGATTAACTTTAATCCACTTTCATGTTTGAAGCCTTTGTATAAGTTCTACTACTTATCTAGAATTTGATATATCTTTATTTCACCTGATAATTAAGAGGACGATTTCAAATCAACCTTTCTTTGTAAAAGGATTAGTTCAAATTTTTGACAAATTAGAATATCATAAATCAATATCCAAACAAGTAAAATCAATTCGATTGTTGTATATTAAAACTTTCTTCACCACAGCCGTTAACATCCATAAATAAATCAACACATAAAATCTTATCCCATATATATTAAGAATAAGTCTTCCAAAAGTTTCTCATCTCAATTTTAATAACAATAGCATAATATGTCCAATCTACTCAGAAACCTAAACTTGATTTAAAATCTAACATTACTCAATAATCTTCGCAATTATAAGAAAAGTAAACTGATCCAAAGATGATAATCTAAATTATCAAAGATTCTATTATAATGTATATCAGATATCATCTTAATAAAAATTAAACTAATCAATATAATCCATTGTTAATATTGTACATAATCTACCAATTGGTGCAATTCTTAAATATTATTTCATACTCAAAATAATCTGATACTAAAGCCAATATTTGCAACCAAACGATCAATAACAAAACCAAGGGAGACTATTATGGTTTGCACTTACATCAATTTTTGAAACTTCAAAATCATCTAATTAAATAAGTATATCAATGCACTACCACATATAAATATCGCCAATTATATTCTCAAGTCAACATTTCCAACTATTAGGTCAAACCCAACTTATTAAAATCTAAGATAGTTCATTAATTCTATTACATACATCATATACGCCTCATGTGTATAAATCTCATCATAATACCTAATGATCCAAAATTTGAACTTTAAATTTTTACTATGACTTCTCTAATGTCCCTAGTGATTGTAACCTTAAGTTTAAACATCACTTAGATCACAATCCTAAGTGATCATAACCTAAATTTTGATATTTTTTATATCATGCTCTCATAATGAAATCTAATCTATCAATAAAACTATATTTTTTATCTTCACTCATATAATAAATCTTCCTGTAGGCCATATCCTAAACAACTTCTAAAATTATAATAATGATCAAACCATTAATATTAAGAATTAGAAAAGCCATTATGATCTTTACCAATATCAAGTTTAAAATTTTAAATCATCTAAATAGCAATTGAACAAGTATCCGTTGTATAATATATCAATATCACACCTTATTCCATGATCAAAATATCTCATACTTGGTTCAAACATTGCTTGTTGAAATTTAGGACATAACTCATCAATTATGTTATTATTCACCTTCTATGCATAAATTTCATCACAAAGCCTATTGATTTAAAATCTAAACTTTGAATTGTGTCCGCTATGTCTATCATGTCCCTACTGATTATAATCTTAAGTTTAAATATCATTCTATCAGATCCTTAGTGATCATAACCTTATACTCAAATATCCCTTAACTCACAATCCCTAGAGATGATCACCTTAAGTTCAAATACCATTTAAGTTATAATTCCAAGTAATCATAATCTTAAGCTTCGATATCACTTAAACCACAGTCCCTAATGATCTTAAACCTAAGCTCTGATACCATTCTATCACGCCTCAAATCTAGCATCTTGGTTGGACACTGATGGCCACATAAATCCTAGACTAATATTCTAGAGAATATGCAAGGCCTATAAAATTACTTACAATCCCAATATCCTACGAATACTGTCAATCTCAATTTATAATATATAATTCTACATAAACAAATTTCATTCTTGTATAATTTACAAAATTCGATCATTCATCTGCCACTGATAGTGCTCTATCAAATTGGTTATAATTCCAACCATAACCAGATATATGTATCCTGTAACTCTGAAAAGAAAAGAGAAGAAGAGAGGTGATGAGCTTTACAGTCCAGTAAGAATCACTATACACTTTCACCAATAAAAGTAATTTAATTCAAAAGTATAATAAAATGTGGATGCAATTATCAAATATACAAAATAAATCAAATAAGTGTGTATCAAGTAAATCATATATCAATATATGAAATTTTTCATTTAATATCTCATCCATAACTTTACCGTGTTTTTCTCTTATCATACTTTTATGTTTCTTAATATCTTCTTTCTGATTTTGGACTAATCAAGATCATGCTTCAATCTTAATTCATGGTCTCACTTATAATCCCACGCGTAAGCCCGTGGGGGTAGTCCCAGGCATAAGTTCCTAGCGGACTATCAAATTTATGATCTCACCCATAATTTCATGCGTAAGCCCGTGGAGACTGTCCCAAGCATAAGCTTCTGGCGGGCTATCAAATTCATGGTTTCACTCATAATCCCACGCATAAGTCCATGGGGGCTGTCCCAGATATAAGCTCCTGATGGACTATCCACATGACGAGACTAGTCCAAACCATATCCTTTTTCCTCCAATCATTACTTGTTAAGTTCATCTTATCAAATTTAAATTTTATATTATGATCAAAATAATTATATTATATCCAGATATTTGTACCATCAGTCATTAATACATATATATGGTAAACACATAATATACTTATGCTGAAAATTTTATCAGTCATAATAGTATCTTAACATAATAAACAAATAATATAAAACCAATTGATAAAGCATCATATATAAACAACGATCATGTACAGAGACTTTTACCTCAATTGTGATAAACAAAACTCACAAGACTATGATCTGATGTCCAAATTCTACTCGATATTCTCTTGTCTGATAATTTATTCTCCTATAAATTTAATTTAATTTTTTTAAATAAATTAATTAGATCAATTTAAAATCCTAAATATCTTCTATCGGGGTTCATTAGGATCCACATCCTATCCTCAAGATTTTTAGAGAAAGAAAATTCTAGAGGAAGAAAGTAGAGAGAGAAAATTTTAGAGAAAGAAAGTGGAGAGAGAAAGTTAGGCTTTTAGAGAGAGAAAGTGGAATTAGCAGGAAGGTGGAAGGAGAAAGAAAAATTTTCTCTTTTTTTTTTATAATCCATCTACAAAGAAAATAAAGAATTAATGATTAATTTAATTAAATAATTAGAAGAGAGAGGAATAACTTCTTTTTTATTTTTATTATTATTCTTCATAATTTAAATAATTAACTAACTAACTAATTAATTAATTAGTTGATTAATTAAAATCAAGAGGAGAGAGACCTCTCTCTCTTCTCTTCTCTTGTTTCTCAAATAGGGAAAATTGATCTCTTTTCCCATTCGTCCATTCATTTCCATAGCCATGGCCGACCGGCTGGCCACCCATGGTGGCCTCCGACGGCAGCGAAGCCATGGTCCCGGCAATAGTCCAAACGGGCTGCGATGCCATGGCCGACGGCGCATGGGCATGCATCACAAAAATAAGGACTGCCCTATTTTGAACCTAAACTCGGTGGCTCGTCGTTTTCAATCAGCATCGATGGCTCAGAAGAAGAAAAAAAGAAAAGAAAGGAACTTACCTGCTCTGGCGATTCCCGACACCCATTTTTTCTCGACGGTAGTTTACGGAAGAACCTGCGACGATTTGCGGCGATTTCTCACACAACGTCTGCACAAAATCCATGGAGGAGAAAGGGTCTTCTTATAGAGGAGCCTTCCTACGCTCCCTAGGACTCTCATGCGCCCTCAATCCTGCCGAAGTTGGAGGAGAAGAAGACTCCGAACAGGAGTCGTCTTTCTCTCCCTTCACATAGGATATTTGGGCTCTTTTTTGAATTTGGGCCGGGTCTAAAGCTCAAATGGGCTAGGTGTTGCAAGGACACCTGTAATCCATCAAGATTCGATTTTTTTTCCCGACCAAACTCCATTTTTCTCAGAGCGGAGTTGGGGAGAAGAATCGGGGGATGACGGTAAAAATGGGAGCGGAAGCGGTAATGATGCGGGTGAAGCTATTTTCGAACGTGCGAAAGCTTTTACCATGTGCTCGTGTCCTGCTTAATGTTTTCGTGGGTGGAGGCGCTGGATCATGTCTCGACGGGCTGCGTCCGATTGATCGGAATTGGCCTGCTGTATGCCAATGTTAATAGAGAAGGTAATCGAGTGGCCAATTATGCTCTAGTTTAACAACATTGACATCTGCAATCCAACTGACTTTTGTATCAAAGTTCGAATATATAAATATATTTTTCCATTTTTTCATATAGAACGGGACCTCAGATCGGTAGCTCAAGATAGCATAACATATACAAAGTTCGAATGCACAGCTGAAAGAATGTTGTGCTGGTGTATCGCTCAGACATGCATGTCAGGAGAATGACAAAAAAAAGTAAATAATAAATAGAAAAAAGTAATCTTTTTAAGACCGAAGAGCAGTGAAGTAGATTAAGGATGTAGATAATAGATGCAAAAATTAAACTAAGAAAAAAGAAATCTATGGTTAGGTGCGCGTGGAAGACAATTTTGTTAAGGCTGGGCATAAAAACTCGTGTATTTGAAAAGAGAACAGCAAAGAACAAGAATCAAAATCAACCTGGCTTTTTGATATTGAGGGTTTTCAAACATGAAACTGTATGGCTAAGACCATAGGGAGAAAAGAAAACTGATAAAAAGACGGATAAGGAACAGTATTAAGCTGCAAATTCTTTTCATGTAACTAGATATAATTAATTTTGACATTATTTTAAAATATTCATCCTACCACATAACAAATAGTTCTTCAGTCGAATCACCCAAGTATAATTTATGAAATTTAGGTTAAATATTTTTGTCAAAAAAAGAAATGTTCGTAAAACAACGCATTCGTCTTACGCAAAATGAAAAAAATAAGGAGTCATCTCCTTGCTGGCCAAATGGGCATAGAAAATGTTGGAGACCTTAGATAGACTTGGCAATATAGTAGCCTTATGGAAGAATCAAGTTATCTCTACCTTGTAGGTTTAGCACGAGAGTTGGATAAAAACCCTCCAAAGCTTTCCCCATCTGTAAGGACCTCGATGCATTATGGTATTGTACTTTCAAGTTGGTGATGGTGACATAATTAGGTTTCGAGTCCGTATAGTAGCCTCATTCCCTTCACTTAATTTCCTCTTTAAGTCCTTCACTCCTTTTTACTCCCATGTAGTTAAGCGTATCTCACTTATCAATACTTCCTAAAGCCGAAGAACACAAAGTTGGACTAGCAGAGTATATGGCCCTCTTTTCTAGATGGATGATGAGCGGTTGAGACAACTCTTAGACCTCCTTTCCTCACTTCATCCATTTAGATCCATGGATATGCTGGTTTGGAAACCTAATGGTGGTGGCTCATCCGGTGTAACTTTATGCTACTACGGCAAATTTGGAAGGCAAATGTGCCCGAAGAGGTCAAAGTGTTCATGTGGTTGGCTTTTAAAAACAAGCTACATACGTACAGATGAAGTTCTAGCAAGGAAAGGTGGAGAGTCAATTTGGGTTGTGTCTCTTACTGGCATACATGGCGAGACAGTAGCTCATCTATTTTCCACATGTCTCTGCCTATAGAGGAGGGAAGATGCTAGCAAGCTATAGAAAAGGCTAAGACTTTATGACATTAATGTGGCATGTATGACAGGAAAAATTGCAACGATCTTTTTGAAATGAAGGACATTAGTTTCTTCCATTTTCCATAAGATTGTACACTACTCTTTTTCTTTTTCTTTTTTTTTTTTTTTTTTTGGGGGGGTGGTGGGGTGCAACTTATGTACCGGAAAAGCTTTGGATGGTCATAGCTATTGCTACTAGATTTTTTTCTCTTTTCATGTATTTTTTTTTTTTGTAAATTCCTCCGTGATCATCTCTTAATAAAATTTGGAAGAAGACTTCATACAGATAATGTGCTACAGAAAAAAAATTGAAGAAGATGATTTAGATACCTTCTTTATGGAGCCAGACAAGAGACTATCTCTCATATACTCATTCGATGTTCTTTTGCTAAGAGTATATGATTTGCCATCAAAACTCAACTCCAAATCAATGGATGGCCTGAGAATATTATGGATTTATGGGATGATTGGAGAAAAAAAAAGATCATCGCAGCTTCAAAAATAGTTGAGATCAATCGGCAATGGCAGTGTGCTGGTATGTATGGCTTGAAAGAAATTCAAAAGTTTTTCAATACAAACGTTTTTTCATTGTCGCCACTCTTCATAAAACTCTACTTTTCTTTATTAAATAAAAACATCTTTGCTTTGAAAAATCTAAAAAAAATCATCAATTGATACGGAATCTTCTTGGATGACTTTTAACTAGATAACTTTTTAAGTTCTTTAGTCCATTCTTTTTTGGATTGTAATCTAGAGTTTTGTTGTGTTGAAGCTTGCTCACCTGCTCTAACCTTATATCTTCTTTGTATATTCTTTGCCTCTTTAATATAACTGAGTCAATAATAATAATAATAATAATAATAATAATAATAATAAAATTTAGAAGAAAATTTCTCATTTTTTTCATATTTACTCAAAATAAAAAAAAGTGGTCTTTAGTTTCCAATATTTCAAACCCATTCTCATCAAATTATAGAATTGGGAAGGATATGCATCGTGTTCTTTTCATGGGTTGTCGAGTTCCATAGTTCTACACACATTTTTTTCTTTCTCAATTTCAAAACACTAAATCCAAAAGTGGAGCTGCCCACGAAAGCTCCATATGGACACCGAAGCAAAGTTTGAAAAGGAAAATTCTCCAGTAATCGGATCCAGTGCGTGAACAATGGAGGAAGACAGAGACATCAGATCAACGTAGACTCCAACCTTATCCTCTCCCTTTGTGGACCCTCCGAAGAATCAACATGCCCAATCAGAAACTGCCACGTTCGAGCCAATCTGAGAACCAAAACACAGTGCAGCCCAACGTGGATCCACAGTTAAGATCAAAATCCTTCCGGTTAGTCGAGGAAAACATCAGTGGGACCCCAAGCAACCAAACCATCTCCTCTCGCATTGCGCTTCCGCAAACGCTACCGGTGAGAACCACCAAATCTAGTGGGTCCTTCCTCCCATAAAAGCCCCCCACCATTATTGCTGCCAGTCCCAAACTTTGCGAAGTTTATGCGCCCAAGTGATCACAATGGTTTGTAGCTCCATCCAAGGCGGCCTTCTTCTCCCTCTCCCCTCCGGCTGTGCAAAAGGCTTCACCTCCCGGCCTAGCTCCATCCTTGAGCACAACGCTGCCGGTCTTGCTACCTCATATAGTGAAAGAAGCGGCAGAGGATGCTTAAAGAGCCGGGCTTCGATTGGAGACCTCCGGCCGGAGCTGGATGAGAACCCGGAGCGAATCATATCTGGAGAATGGCCTGAAAACTTCTCCCTCCTCGTCTATGATGACTTCCGTGCTTATCTCGACTCTCAAGCAACTACTCACAAGCACGAGGTCTTAATTTCCATCCTTCCCGCACTTTTTAGGAGCCGTTTGGTCGTCTAAGTTTTGTGGAAACGAGCACGGATCCTCCGCGATACCATTTGTGGACCACCATCAGATAATGGATGGCCATCAAACAATACGTATCGTGTATGATACCGTTGATGCTTAATTATGTTGCACTTTTTGGATGGTTGTTTATCTTCTGATGGCAGCCATCTAATGCTACATAGCATTCTGCGGTGCAGGGGCTGCCCTGTAGATTCTAGTACCATGGGAACAAATTTATACAAGCTTAAAGTGAACGTTTTTTTTTTTTTTTTAACTTACAACAAACGCTTTTTATTGGGCTTTTTCTTTCATAAAATCTAATTTGGACAGCTAGGAACATTGGAGGGAGGAAGCCTGCTTTGCAGCAAACCAGATTTGGTTGTTAATCTTTTCCAATAAATTTGCTCAATGAGAACTAATTAAACAGTTCGATTCTTCTCTTTGCTCTTATCGGATTTTGATTTCTGGGGTGGCAGTTGCGGCCATCCTCGCTTCTTGGGGAAGTCATGTCCACGCCGATACGGGTGGCGATGGCTGACCAGATGCTGGAAGAGATAGACCACCATTTTGAGCTCGTCTCGGGGCTTCCGGTGGTCGACAGTGAGCTCAGATGTGTTGGGATCGTTTCCAAGAATGACAGGGCCAAAGCTTCAAATGGGGTGAGTTTGATCTAAGATATTATTTTCTCTGCCGTGGAGTATGATTATATCGCTAAAAATTAGAAGTTTGCTTCCAGACTCGTCTTTGGACAATTTCTGCATGTGTTAACAAAGACCGGCGGTGCAGCTACTTTCTTTCCTGCCAAAATTAATGATAAAAAACAGAAATAAGGAGTGCAGGACCAGCACACCTTAATTAAGGTCATAATAGATCTGAAAGCTATTCATCTTAAACTGTGGAGAAGCTCTTTCTTGATCAGATCGGAGACAAACCAATACATCTAAAGGAAATTACATATATATCCTGCCAAACTTGGTTGGTAATCTCTTTGGCAAGTTGTCCGAAACAAAGAAAATTTCAATCCAATTAGTGAGATAATTGGCAGCTTTTTGGAGAGTATACCAATTTGATGCGGGTTATGGCAAATTCGCATGGAAGGCAAATCCTGCATGGTGGTGAAGCTGTTTCACCAAATTTTGGTTGTCTTATGCAATCTTGATGTGTTACTACCATACGCTCATCATTCATTGTAAAGTTGCTGCCTGTATCTTTCCAAAAGCATTTGATTAGTTTTGAGTTTAAACTTAATGTGGAAACTGGTCAGGGTGTAGATTGGAGAATGCGAGAAATTATTCTCTATGCTTAATTTTCTAATATTTTGATATTGGTTACACAGCTAAAGACGAAGGTTGGTGAAGTCATGTCATCTCCTGCCATCACACTGTCACCTCATAAGACGGTGAAGGGTAATGCTTCACATAAATCTGGAGTTTCCAATTGATCAACTTGATGATCCAAAATCAAGAAGATGGTCATTATTTCTCACTTAATAATGCAGATGCTGCAGCCTTAATGCTTAGAATGAAGATCCACAGGATACCAATCCTAAATGAGGAAGGGCAGGTGATAGGTGAGATTTGTTCATACTGATGGACATCAAATCTTGTGATCTTCTCCCTCGCGTTGAAAAGCATTTGAACATGGTTAACAGACGGGCTTAACTATGTTCACAGGAATGGTTACCCGTAGCGATGTATTGCAAGCGCTAGAAGCTGTGGAAGTTTAGCTCGCAACCGCGTTCATGGTCACTCTGCATGCACATGTAAATATACTTAAATGAAGTCATGAATCTGTAAATTTGAGTTGTCAATCGAACTGCTTCTTCTGTTATAGAATTGTACCTATGTTAGATATCTAACTGGAACTGGTTATTGAAGGTTGATGTGTATCGGCTGTGAACCATGGTTGGTTGGTTTCAGCTTCAGGAAATATTTAGGTGATGTTAACAAAATAAAGAAACCTATGGAAAGACTATACTGCCAGAAACCTGAAAGACAATTTTTATACTGCCATCCTAACTATTCTGGCTTTCAAATTTTATGCTCAAAGTGCCTAAAATTTTCACACCCAAACAAATCCATGGACATTATACTTCCAAACCAATCATCTGGAACAACCACATAAAGAATCTCACGAAAATATGTGTGGACCGAGCACAATGCCGGTACACTTATGAAGGCCGTCTCCGAGCCGATTGCATCAAGCTGAGTTCCTAAACAATATATCAGATGCACATTCGTGATCAATATTTCTTTAAGCTCGTTCTCTGAAGTCTAAACAATATACCTACTGCATTGGTCAGGCATGCTATGCATTCCCAAGTTGATGCTAACTTGAAAAGAAAGTTCATTGTGGAAAAGGCTGGAACAAGAAGCAGCTTTTCTCATTCTCCGAATCAGGCACATGGCATTTTACAGTTTCGGCAGACATGAATGTGAAAGTTATGAAACTCCTTGAATTTTCTGTAAGGATGACAAAACCCCTTCTTGCAGAAAAAGGAAATGGCAGGATGTTAATGACATGAGGGCTGTATAGACTTCACCTGCTGCCAACTGATGCTCCTATGAAGAGAGCTGAGCTTAGAGGATGATCACCATCTTTCCTCAACATTTTTTGTCTCTTAGCAGGGGATCATGGGGTTGGGGGTTGGGGGAGCAGGAGAGGGAGAGAAAGAATACGAGTTTACTTGAATTTATCAAATTCACAAGGTTATTGGGGTGAGAAAATATGGCTGCAAAACATACAACCACAAAGTTTCCATTACTCTGGTACATCACCCACCAATGACGAGAAAGAAAAAGCTCCTAAAAATGGACTTTCAGGAACTAAACTTGCAGTGCAGTGATACAATTAACACCAGCATACATCACAAGAACACAAAGGTTGGAAGTCACTAGCTCTCAGTCGGCATTATCTGAAAGTCGGTCATGGTGGTAGGATCCACAAGCAGTCACTCAACTCTTCGCAATTTGACATTGATAGGCCTTTCCTTGTAAGAAGCGACCTTCTCAGCTGCCCTGCGTAAGGGCCTTCCGACCGAAGATCTCCCCACTTCATGATTGCAAGACTCTGAGAATTCACTCCTACCATTCTGCTCCTGGTTCTTTCCCTGTTTCATAGAAGCATCTGAACAGGAAGGAGCTGGAATGCCAGGCTCAACAGAAGTGTCCTCATGCAAGGGTTCACTAACAAGTGAGCGAACTGGAACTTTGGCATCCTCTGTCTTGATCAAGTCCACCATTGGTTCGCATGAGTCAGGTTTCAAGTTACCAGATCTCCTTCTTAAAGACCTTCTGCTTCAAAGAATTACTAGGTGTATTAGAATTAGCCCAAGTAATGGGGAGAGAAATAGGTGGAAAGAACATCCCCCAGCTTAATTAAAGCATGCAATACCTTCTCTCAACCTTTACTTTTGGTGATACTTCCTCATGGGTCATAGCAGTAGATCCCTGAGCTGCAGCGTAATTGAGTAGTAAAGAACAAAGAAAGCAAATGATGTATGAAGCAAGGTCGCCATTAATCTATAAACATTAGGTTTTTGAGGAAATTACTACGTTCTTTTGATGTGCGCTTCCTGTTGGCATTGCTGGTCTTCATGTCATTAGCTTGATGAGATGCATCTACTGCAACCTCAGCACACTTCTTGTGTTCCTCAAGTTGCAGATTAAAAATAAACAACATCAGCAAGATGGACAATTGAGGGTGTGACTATGAATAAATTTCATTAGAAAGATTTAAAAAAGGATTTGTTGACTACCTCGCATCCAATATTCTCACACATTTGTTTGTTTAGTTTCTCCTTCTCCTAGAATTAAGAAAGTTCTTGCTCATATAATCTAGAAAAAAAAAAATGAATACAAATATATATTTATGATGACTGATGTACCTCAACTTCTAAAGTCTTTACTTTAAGGACAGCTTTCATGCATCTAAGTTCATGTTGCGATGCTTTTAGCTGCATCAAAAGGCATACCAGATCAGAAATTTTGACCGACCCCGCAAAACTTACTGCTTTTGAGTAAAATTTCATAGATTCCAGTTGGTTAACTTCCGTTCCCTAGACAAGAAACAAGCCAAGAACAGTCCACTTATAAGGAGTAAAGACTTACTCTGTCTTTGCCTAAGTTGAGCTCCTACGAATCAAGATAAAAGATAGATTAGGGGAGGGGGGAATGAAAACTTGCAGTACAGAAAACAAGGCAGGATAGTCAAAAGATAAGGAGCAAACCGCTTGCATCTGAGAGTTGGCCTGAGCTAACTGCCAATTCTGTTGTCTAACTTTCTGCAATTCAAATCGAAGCCTCTGCATCTCAGTGCTGACCATTTCTATGATTTTACTGCCAAACCAAGGGACCGACAAAACCAATCAAATTACCAAAAAGTCATGACTGAAACCAAGAGCCTAAACGAATTACTCGGAATAGAACATGGCAATCAATCTTTAGAGAATACACATACTTTCTCTCCCCAACAAGCTTCAAAAGAGCAGTATTCTCCTGAAAGCAGGACCAAATTTTTAAGGAAGAAACACTAAAAGGATCCATTTTTTTCTAAGCAACAGAAGTTCTAGAAAAGCTGGGAAAAATTAAAAGGTGAAATTTTGAGATGGATAACTGAAGCACCTTCATCAGCTGGGCAACGTAGTCCTTGGTGCTGGGACAAGGCATCGTATTGGAATTTTCTTGATCGCCTTCCATGCTGTGTCCGCCAGGCCTCCCCGAACTCACGGTGTTGGTGATGTCGGAGAGCCTATTCCTCCTAATTGCGGTCCCCATCAAACCCAGCTTGTGATTCTTCTCCCATCCATGATTCACTCCTGCCATCCTTAAATCTACCATCATCACCGTCCAACGAAAGAAACCCAAACCCTAGATCCCAAACCCCCATACCACCAGCAAGCCTAGAAGGCCCAGAATAACAAACCCTACACAAGATTAAGAAATTATGGGAGTAGAGAGTACCGATGCCGCTTTCGTTGCTGTTGATGGCCGCGCTCCGAAGGCCGCCGCCTTCCATAGAAGATCAAGAAGAAAGATTTCAAGGAAAAAAGAACAAATTTTTCTCCTTCTCTTCTTCACTCCAAGTCTCTTCTCCCCTTCTGGAGGGGCTCCGAAGAGGTTCGCAGAGATGGGGAGACGAATCACCTCAAAATGGTGGACGGAGAGAAAGCTAGAAGGAGAGCGTGGTCGGTCGGGAGAGGGAAGAAAAGGGATTTGAAAGAGGTTCGGATGTGCAACGGCATTCCGGGTCTAGCTCCGAACCTGGAACTCGAGATCTAGCCTACCCGCGCCTATACAGAACCTCCCCTGGTTGGGCCGGTTCAACGCATCGCTTCCGCCGGCCGTCCGGTTCGGTGTACATACCGTGGTTCCGAAACATGTTGGTATGGGGTCCAAGTTGGATGGTCGAAACCTGGCTCTCTGAGCTAGCTGGGCTTGTTTGGGTTCAAAAAGGTCAAGTCCTATTTGATTGGGTCGAAGCTAATTGCAATTAGGCAGGTAAGTAGCCAGCGACAAAGAGACAAGCTCTTTTTGTCAAGCCTTGGACACGTAGGCTGTGTTTAAGGTGGGACCGTCTAAAAGATATGGCAGTTCAAAAGGCTGTCTCAGGTATTCTGCGGTAGCCTTCACATTGCTTTGGTCAATTCGGAAAGAATGTGACAATCGCATTATGAGAAGCATAATCGGCCAAACGCAATGCATTGCCAGCACCATTATTTAGCCAAGCCAACAGGAGATAGCAAGTTATGCATTGGCCATTTCAAAACTTATCACTACTACTTCCCACGTTTCCCTGCGCGCTATTTCTCTCTTATATGTGCTTCTACTATCGTGCAGCTTGATTTCATTTGCTTGATGAAACCTTATGGGCGGGTTTAACCCTCCGTTTAGCAAGGGTTGCTGTTAGTTTTACATTTCACTAATTAGAAATATTGAAAAGAGATGGAAAAGCATATGCTTGGTGAAGATGCAAGTCAGAACATGCTAAAAAATACAAATTCTATAGTTCTGAAAGAGATAGCAGAATTATAGAGTCACAGATTGTTAAATTTCTAAAACTTGATGTGACTGATATAGAATCTTTCTGAAGTATTGATATTGATAATAATTAGATTGAGACTGTCTCTATTCCTATGACTGCACCATATGAAAATATAGATTACGCATTGTTGGTGCAGAAATCCGTCGCCGCCGGAGGTCGCCGCAATCGGAGCCGCTGGGCGCCGCCGGGGACCTGCAAAACGAAGTCCCGCCCGAAACCGGTGGGGTGGTGGCTCCGGCAGGACCCTCCGACGGTCAAGTTAGTTTCCGACCAACAGTAATGGAGTGCCCGGAATGAGTTCCGGAGCTTAGAGACGTGGAGGAGAGCTTAGAGAGTCGAGAGTTTAGAGAGCTTAGCCTTAGCGTGTCGGGAGGATCCTTTATATAGTGGAGCTGGATGGTGACAACTGCAGCCGCGTGCTGGCGGGCCGCTCGAGGTTCGGCGGAGTCAGTCTCACTGGCGCCGTGTGCGGCGGATTGAGGGTGACAGCCATCGCCGCCTGACAGTGGGTCGCTATCGCCCGCGGCGGACTGACTGATGGTGCGGCGGACTGACTGATGGTGCGGCGGACTGACTGATGGTGATGGTTGCAGAGCTTGCCGAATGAAGGGTTGAAGGCCTTCGTCGTGTGCCCATTTCGGAGGAGTTCGGGCTCCTGAAGAGGAAGATAGGAGGGAGTTCGGCTCCCATAGGCGTCTGGCTGGAGGTATGCAGCTAAGGCTCGTCCGCTGAAGAGTTCGGCTGCTGAGAATCCGAAGCTCGGCCGTTTGGGGTTCGGCCGGCTGTTGGACTTCGGCTGAGGCTTGGACACTTGAGAGTTCGGTAGGAGCTCGGTCGGCCGAAGTTCGATGAGGGCGACCGCTGAGGAGTTCGACCGAGTAACGACTGCTGAGGAGTTCGGGCTCCTGAGTGACGACCGCTTGGGGATTCCGCTAAAGCCCGTCCGCTGAGGAGTTCGGCCGCTGAGAGGACTTCATTGAAGCTCGGCCGCTTGGAGTCGGTCCGAAGGAGTTCGGCCGCGGGAGTCCGAAGGAGCTCGGCTGCATGGGCTCGCCTGGGGTCGGTCCGAAGGAGTTCGGCCGCTGAGAGGACTTCATTGAAGCTCGGCCGCTTGGAGTCGGTCCGAAGGAGTTCGGCCGTGGGGAGTCCGAAGGAGAGTTCGGCTGCATGGGCTCGCCTGGGGTGCTCGGTCCGAAGGAGTTCTGGCCCGCTGCCGAAGCTCTTCGGCTACTGGTTACATTGGGCTGAGCGTCGGGCCGGGCTTCGGCAGGAGCGGGATTTATCCCCAACAGTAGCCCCCCCACTCCCGAGTTCAAAAATTGAAGGAAGGGAGTACCAAAACAGGCGACTGCCGAAGTCTTCTTCCAGGCTCCGCATTTGTTGCAGCTGAAGCTCGGGGGAGGTCTCATCTCCAGCCAATATTGACGCTGAAGTTGAAGCTGAGGCTTGGGGGAGACCTCATCTCCAGTCGATGTTTGGAGTTGAAGTGGAACTCGTTTCCAGCCAAAATTCGATGAAGCTGATGTTGAAGGCCGGAAGTCAATGTCGCCCCCCGTGGTCGAGGGTCGGAGTTGACATTGCCTTCATCAACCGAAGTTCGATTCGGGGGAGACCTCCTCTCTTGCAGTCAAGGTTATGATCGCTTGGGGGAGATCCTCGTCTCCCGCTGATGCTGATACCGAAGTTGAAGCTGAGGTCCGAAGGAGACCTCGTCTTCTGCAGTGAAGCTTGCCGTAGACTCTGGGGCTCGGCCTTGGACCTTGCTCGCGTTCAGGACGAGGTTCTCCTCCTTGTTCCTAACGGGCTGTGGGGGCACATGGGGACCGTCGTCCTCGCCTCTCCCCCCATCCCGTCCTTAGGTGGACGGGGCCTTCGACTTTGCTCACGTTAGGACGAGGTTCTCCTCCTGTTCCTAAGCCGGCTGTGGGGGCACATGAGGACCGTCGTCCTCGCTTCTCCCCCCATCCCGTCCTTTGTGGAACGGGGCCTTCGACTTTGCTCACGCTAGGACGAGGTTCTCCTCCTGTTCCTAAGCCGGCTGTGGGGGCACATGAGGACCGTCGTCCTCGCTTCTCCCCCCATCCCGTCCTTTGTGGAACGGGGCCTTCGACTTTGCTCACGCTAGGACGAGGTTCTCCTCCTGTTCCTAGCCGGCTGTGGGGGCACATGAGGACCGTCGTCCTCGCTTCTCCCCCCATCCCGTCCTTTGGAACGGGGCCTTCGACTTTGCTCGTGCTAGGACGAGGTTCTCCTCCTGTTCCTAGCCGGCTGTGGGGGCACATGAGGACCGTCGTCCTCGCTTCTCCCCCCATCCCGTCCTTTGCGAACGGGGCCTTCGACTTTGCTCGTGCTAGGACGAGGTTCTCCTCCGTTCCTAGCGGCTGTGGGGCATTTCCGCTCGCTTTTTTCCCAGTGACCCTGAAACGATAGTGTCGAGCAACAAGGTTTTATTGAGGGAAACTACTGGTAGTACATTCTCAGGTTTTCTGAGTTCCAAGGTCGGGGAAGCGCTAGTCCTCCGAGCTCCTTTAGGCGATAGGTCCAGGTCGGATGACCTCTACCACTTCGTACGGACCTTCCCAATTTGGGACGAGCTTCCCTTGATTCTGGGGCTGAGAGACGGCTGCTCGTCGGAGCACCTAAGTCCCCAACTCTGAACGCCTTGCTTTTGACTCTGGAATTGTAATACCGAGCCACCTTCCGTTGGTAGGCGGCCATTCGGATGCGGGCTGCCTCCCTCCTTTCTTCCAGCAGGTCGAGGTTGGTTCTGAGGTCCTGGGGAGTTGAGTTGCTCGTTGAAGCCCACGATTCGAGCAGACGGGAGTTTGAGCTCGATCGGGATGACTGCCTCGGTGCCGAAGGCCAAGGCGAAGGGTGTCTCGCCGGTCGGTACCCTCTGCGTTGTTCGGTATGCCCAGAGGAACGTGGTAGAGTTCGTCTACCCAGGCCCCTTTTGCCCTGTCGAGCCTCGTCTTGAGGCCTTGCAGCAGGGTCCGATTGGTCACTTCGGCTTCCCCATTGGCTTGCGGATGAGCCACCGATGTGAAGTGGTGGGAGACGTTTAGTCCTTCGCAGAACTCGGCAAACCGGGCTCCAGCGAACTGTCGCCCATTATCGGTTATGAGAGCTCGGGGCAGACCGAACCGGCAGATCAGCGTCTTCCAGACGAAGTCCTGCACCTTGGCCTCGGTGATCTTCGCTAGTGGTTCCGCCTCGACCCACTTGGTAAAGTAGTCAATCGCGACCAGGAGGAACTTCCGTTGTCCGGACGCCGTTGGGAAGGGGCCGAGGATGTCCATCCCCCACTGCGCGAAGGGCCAGGGTGCAGTGAGCGGAGTGAGTTCGGATGCCGGCTGCCTTTGCACGCTGGCGTTCTTCTGGCAGCGGTCACACCTCTTCACGTATTCCGTGGAATCACGAAGTAGGGTTCGGCCAGTAGTACCCTTGCCGAAGTAGTCTTTGCGATAGGGATCTGGCTCCCGCGTGACTCCCGCAGAGTCCTTCGTGGACATCCTGTAGCGCGATGCAGGCCTCAGAGGGTCGGAGGCACCTCAGCAACGGGAGGGAGTACGACCTTTTATATAACCTGCCCTCGTACAAGACGTAGCGGGAGGCTTGACTCCTGAGCTTCCGAGCTTCTCTCCGGTCGTGGGGGAGGACCCCTTCTTCGAGGTAGGCGATCAGCGGGATCGATCCAGCTGGGCTCGAAGTCCGTCCGCAGGACGGCCTGAGGTTCCTCGGTGGTCGGGCACTTCAGAGTTTCCAGAAACACTTCTTTTGGTAGTTCGGCCGGGGCAGAAGGTGGCCAACTTGGAGAGAAGGTCGGCCCTTGTATTCCCGGTCCTTGGGATGTGCCGAATGTCGAAGCTGTCGAAGGCTGGTATTAAGTTCTTCACCTTCCCGAGGTACATCACCATGCTTTCCTCCCGCGCCTCGTAGCTGCCGCCGACCTGACCGACCACCAACTGGGAGTCGCTATAGACTTGAAGCCGACCCACCTTCAATTCCCTGGCTATCTGCAGCCCGGCTATCAGCGCTTCATACTCGGCCCCATTGTTGGTTGTGGGAAACTCGAAGCGCAATGCGTACTCGGTGACGATCCCCTCGGGGCTAACCAGGACCAGCCCTGCGCCGGCCCCGCTAGAGTTGGATGAGCCATCCACATGCAGAACCCAGGCGCCTTCAAGAAGGTCGGCCCTTTCTTCAGGGAAGCTCGACCGCCACAGCTCGGCTTCGTTCGGGGCCTGGTCTCCCTCCGATGATAAGTCTCGCTTGATTCAAGTTCGGCTTCAACTGGTGCGGTGCATTCCAGCACGAAGTCCGCCAGTATCTGAGCCTTGATCGATGGCCTGGGCCGGTAATTGATGTCGAACTCCGTGAGCTCGATCGCCCATTTGGCGATTCTTCCTGAAGCGTCTGCTCGGTGGAGGACGGCTCTTATTGGTTGGTCCGTGAGGACCGTTGATGGTATGCTCCTGAAAGTAAGGTCGGAGCCTTCCTGGCTGCGATCAGAAGACAGTAAATTAAGTTTTTCTAACTTGGAGTACCTGGTCTCCGCGTCCCTCAAGGCTCGGCTCACGTAGTAGACTGGTTGTTGCGCCTTCGCATCTTCCCTGACCAGGACAGCCGCCAGGGCCATTGGAGAGACAGCTAGGTATCAGGAGCAGCCCTTCTCCAGGTTCGGGCTTTGCCAGCAATGGGGCGCGCCGAGGTAGTTTTTAAGCTCCTTCGAATGCCTGTTTGCACTCCGCTGTCCAGCAAAAATCTTTCGGTCGCCTGAGGACCTGGAAGAAAGGCAGGCACCGCTCGGCCGACCTTGAGACAAAGCGGTTCAAGGACGCCACCTTCCCAGCCAGGCGCTGAACTTCCTTAATTGTTTTCGGGGCAGTCATCTCCTGGATGGCTCGGATTTTCTCGGGATTTGCCTCGATTCCGCGTCTCGACACCATGAATCCTAAAAATTTTCCGGAGGTCACGCCGAAGGCGCATTTGGTCGGGTTCAACTTCATCTTGTGCCTCCTAAGCGCACCGAAAGTCTCTTCAAGGTCGGCGAGGTGGTCTGTCGAGGCTCGGCTTTTGACCAGCATGTCGTCCACGTACACCTCCATATTGCGGCCGATCTGCCCCTTGAAGACCTTGTTGACCAAGCGCTGGTAGGTGGCTCCTGCATTCTTGAGTCCGAAAGGCATGACCCTGTAACAATAGAGACCTCGGTCAGTAATAAAGGTGGTCTTCTCTTCATCCTCGGGCGCCATGCGTATCTGGTTATTGAAGGGGAATCCTGATTTCCCTGACCAGGTTCGTTCAGATCTGATCAGATCAAGAGATATATTTCAAAAATTTTTCTCTTAGATCTGTATCAGATCAGGGATGCTTCAGATCTGATTCTTATTTATTTAATAAAAATTAAATGAAAAGGATAAATTAAATCACATTCAATTTACCTGAATAGGGTAATCCTATTACCCTGTTGATGATCCTGTTTGCAGCGGAAGGTTCTGGATCAAGCCACGCAAGCGCCTGGCCTCTACCGGTATCCACTCGGCTGGATCTGGAGATCCTCTTCTTCTCTATCACGCCTCCAAAAATCAGATCTGGATCTGATCTGGAGGATCTTCAAAACTCCTTTTGAAGATCTGCAGTCGTCCTTTTGCAGCAGCGCAGCCTTCTTGCTTTTGATCGCCTTTTCCTTGATCTGAATCGCACCAACCAAATCCAAAACTCTTTTGGACGTGGAGAGCAAGGGGAGAAGAGAGTTATGGCATGGAGAAAGGGGAGAGAGGCAGCCTTGGGGCGTGGGAAGATGCTTCTTGATTATTTCTTTTTATTATTATTTCAGGTTGGGCGCAGGGTCTTTTATATAGACTAAGCTGTGATCCAACTTCTCTTCCTCCCAACCAATCACAACCCTTTGTGAAATCAGATCTAAATCTGATTGGTGGGAATAGAGACCCCTGGATTCCTCCTTAGAGGGCGCCTAAGACCAGTCAAACTGGATTCTTAGTAGAACTCTATTGGAATCCAAAAGGGAGGTGGAGTCCTTGTCCAACAAGGACTCCTAGGCGCCTCCTACTTGGGCTCACGCCACCCTTGGCGTGCGCCCTCCTCCTTGCCAGGTTCTGGCAGGGGGACAAGCCCCCACCAGCTCTCCAATAGGTGCATGACATGTGGTCAAAAGTCAAAGGTATGAATGGTCAACATTTGACCAGTCAAAGGTAGACTTTTGACCAAAGTCAAAGAACAAGAAATGGCAGGTGACCAAAATGGCAGGTAATGTCTTACAAAATAAGACAACCTTTTCTGACTTGGACAACCTCCAGTCAGACCATAATGAAGGCCTCTGATTGAGCACAAACTCCTTTGGCTCAGTCAGGACAACTTATTTATGATAGTAAAAGAAGAACGTTAGGTTCAATCGAGTGCTAGCACGATTTTCTTGAACCTAATTGAATCTCATTCAGATCAATTGAACTAGATCAGTTCAATTGATGATCACCAGATTCAAACCCTTGTTTGTGTGACCCAGTTAGGTTCAGTTCTGTATGGTAATGGGATATGTCATGATCTCTATCATCGACATCATCGAAACTCCTTTCGATGGATCAGAACTCTTCTGATTCGAACAGCTAGAATGATCGATCATCTAAATCATTCTAATTGCTCCCAAAATCCACCAGTGACACCTAGCAGTATATGGTGGCAACCCATCAGAGCTGAATGCGAACCTCTTGGTGCAGCTACCTGTGTGATTAAGTTCTTCTATCTTGAGCCCCGATCAGATTAGGGTTAAGGTGAACTCGTCAAACCCTAGTCTCTGTCATATGATGTAATCATTCGATTCGAGTCCAATGTGAAAATCTAAATAGAAACTCTTTCTATTATTTCACTCTACCATGGCCATGGGCTTTCAGGACTTGATTCTCATGATCATCATAGGGCTACTCCTCTACCACCGAGGTAGATAGATTCCCATCTTGATGCAATCCAGTTCCTACAATGAACATGCTATAGCCAACATACACCTCAGGGTTCCATATGGCTAGGAGACCGAGTAATGGTGTAGTCAAACTATAACACCCTCAAGGTGAACTACCGATGCATCTCAGGTCAAAGAACCAGACACACTACTGCAGCATCGAGTCAGTCATTGACGAGAAGGTAGACTTCCTAATGACTACTCGAGGTGGTCACGCTCAGTGCCCTCGTTCTCTAACGAGTACCTGTACTCTCGCTCCGGTGTCTCCACACCGTAGACTCAAGACTCATCTACTAAAGAGAAGCGATCGTACACCAACCTTCCGGATCAATCACCATCCTCGTGATGATCCTATGGTCGGGAGCTGTTTATGAGTTAATAATGATTATTCATGTCTTAAATTTTCAACTCTTGAAAATATGAATTATCATTACCATTAACTCAAAGGATGTATCACAGACACTAAATACACAGGTGTGATAGAAAATAACCCATTTCATTAATTATAGTCAAAATTATAATTTTGCCCCTAGAAGTGTATTACAAGTGTCAGCCAATTCTGGCTTCTAGGGCACATATATCTAACAATCTCCCACTTGTCCTAAAGCCAATTGGCTACAAGTCTAAGTCCCATCTTCTCAAGGTGGGCTTCGATCTTCTGCTGGCCCAACGGCTTTGTAAGTGGGTCTGCCACATTATCTGCGGAGTTGACTCTCTTGACCTCAACGTAACCTTTCTGAGGTAATCGCGGATGAGATGGTATCACCGTTTGCTTGGAACTCTTCCAGCACAAACAGTCTGCCAGATGTCGACTTTCGATCATCTATATCGGACATGAAGTCCGAGTCTGTGTATCCCTGGACCAGGAGTTCTCCGTTACCAAAGACCAACATCATATCCTTAGTTCTTCTCAAGTACTTAAGGATACATTTCACAGAAGTCCAGTGTTCTTCATCTGGATTTGACTGATATCTGCTTGTGACACTCACAGCATGGGCTATATCAGGTCGTGTACATAGCATGGCATACATGAGGCTCCCTATTGCAGAAGCATAAGGGATCTTGCTCATGCATTCTATTTCCTCAGGTGTGCTGGGGCACATCTTCTTGGAAAGATGAATACCATGTCTGAAGGGTATTAATCCCCTCTTAGAGTTTTCCATACTAAACCTCTTTAGTACTTCCTCTATGTACATCTTCTGTGAAAGTCCTAGCATCCTATTCGGTCTATCCTATAGACCTTAATTCCTAGAATAAAGGATGCTTCACCTAGGTCTTTCATGGAGAATTCCTTGGACAACCACATCTTGACTGATGTCAACATGGGAATATCATTCCCAATAAGGAGGATGTCATCCACGTACAATACGAGGAAGACAACAGCGCTCCCACTGACCCTTTTGAAAACACATGGTTCCTCTTCATTTTTGATGAAACCAAACTTTTTGATCACATCATTGAAACGAGTGTTCCAGCTCCGAGATGCTTGCTTAAGTCCATATATGGACCTTTGCAGCTTGCAAACCTTGTGATCAGTATCACTGGATGTGAAACCTAGCGGCTGTTCCATATAGATATCTTCCTCAAGATATCCATTTAGGAATGCCGTTTTCACGTCCATTTGCCATATTTCATAATCGAAATAGGCTGCAACGGCAAGCAATGTGCGGATGGATTTTAGCATAGCTACTGGGGAAAAGGTATCCTGATAGTCAATGCCTTCACGTTGACTATAACCTTTTGCCACTAAGTCTAGCCTTGAATGTCTCCACATTCCCATCTGCACCAATCTTTCTCTTGAAGATCCATTTACACCCAATAGGTACTATACCTTCTGGTGGATCTACCAAGGTCCAGACTTGGTTTGAGTGCATCGAGTCGATTCTCTGACTTCATTGCCTCAAGCCATTTCTCGGAGTCGATATCTGATATCGCCTCGTTGTAGGTTTTGGGATCATCACCATGAGCACCATTACCTATGAGGAACATTTCCTCTACGTCCTCTGAAATAATACCTAAGTATCTTTCAGGGGGATGGGAAACTCTTTCCGATCTACGAGGTGGAGGAGGTAGTGTTCTTATTGGCTCAACCTGATTTGGTTCCACTTGGTCCTTAGCTCTTTCTGCTTGTGAGACTTTCTCATCAAGCTTAATCTGCTTTCCAATGCCACTATCTTGAATAAACTATTTTTCAAGAAATATGGCATGTCGACTCACAATCACATTGTGGTCTTCTGGAATGTAGAAATAGTATCCTAATGACTCTTTAGGATATCCTATGAATCGAGCTCTAAAGGACCTAAACTCTAACTTGTCCGCTTGTTGTCTTTTGACATGAGCCGGACAACCCCAAATTCTGAGATGACTCAGACTTGGTTTCTTACCGTGCCATATCTCATACGGTGTGGTAGGAACGGTTTTAGAGGGAACCCTATTCAGTAATAGATTGAAGTTAATAATGAATGTCCCCAAAGAAAATCAGGGAGGTCTGTGAAGCTCATCATGGATCGAACCATATCCAATAGAGTCCGATTTCTCCATTCTGAAACCCCGTTGAGTTGAGGTGTTCCTGGTGGAGTCCATTGAGAGACTATGCCATTTTCCTTAAGATAGTCTAGGAATTCCCGGCTAAGGTATTCACCTCCTCGATCTGATCGAAGAACCTTAATGGGTTTTCCAGTTTGTTTTTCTACTTCATGTCTGAATTCTTTGAACTTTTCAAAAGCTTCAGACTTATGTCTCATAAGATACACATACCCATACCTAGACAGATCATCGGTAAAGGTAATGAAGTAGACAAAATTGCCTCTAGCCGGCACATCGAATGGGCCGCACACATCAGTATGTACTAGGGCAAGGAGATCTGTGGCCCTCTCCCCATGTCCAACAAAAGGGAGTTTAGTCATTTTGCCTTGAAGACAAGATTCACAAGTTGGATATGACTCAAAAGTCAATGGACTCAATAGCCCATTTTTCTCCAATTTGTTGATCCTATCTTCTGCTATATGACCTAATCTCAGGTGCCATAGATATCTGTCGTTTGGACTATCCCTAGGTCGTTTGGCATTCACGTTTTGCTCGATAGTTAAAACAGGTACATCAATATGTAGCTGATAAAGACCATTAATAAGGAAAACCATTTGCAATTTTATTTCTTTCATAAAGAATGTTACAATGGTCCTTAAAGAAGGTGATCACATAACCTTCTTGTGCTAAGCATGAAACAAAATCAAATTCCTGCTAGCTGCAGGCACATAATAACAGTCTTTTAAAACTAAGTCTAAACCAGATGGTAATCGCAGAGGGTATGTTCCCACGGCTACTGCAGCAACTCTTGCTCCATTACGACGCGTAGGATCATGTCTCCATCCCTCAGCCTCCTGCTATCCTCAAGACCCTGCATAGAAGTGCACAGATGAGCACTAGAACCAGAGTCAAGCACCCAACTGGATGCAGAAGAAACCGTAAGGTTAGACTCAATAACGAGCATACCTCCAGAAGGACCTTCCTTCTTGTTCTTCAGGGTGGCCAGGTAAGTAGGGCAGTTCCGCTTCCAATGGCCGTCGCTGTTGCAATGGAAACACTTTCCTTTGCCATCGGACCTTTTTCTTCGGATTCTGCCTTCTTCTTCTTTGATCCTTCCACCTTTTGCTTTTTCACAGACTTCTTTTTCTTTTCCATAAGACTTTCTTTTGGAAGAAGTCCGTTCCATAGCAAGAACTGAGCCTTTAGAACCTTTCATAGAAAGCTCAGCGGTAACCAGCATATTCATCAACTCGGCCAAGGAATTTTGAAGTTTATGCATGTGGTAATTCATGATGAATTGCCCATATGCATCAGTCAAGGATTGCAGAATAATATCGTTCTGCAGATCCAAGTCCAACTTCACACCGAGCTTCTCAAGCTCTTCCATGTCCTTGATCATTGTCAGACAGTGATCTTGGACTGACTGCCCATCACGCATCTTAGCCTTAAAAAGTCATTTTGTGACTTGATATTTGGCTGCGCGACTCTGTTCACCAAACATCTCCTGCAGGTGAGCCAACATTTGGCGAGCAGTCCCGATATCTTCATGTTGGCGCTGGAGCTCATCAGACATCGAGCCCAACATGTAGTATCTGGCCTTATTGTCTTCGTCAATCCATTTTTTCAGAGACGCTCTCTGTTCAGTGGATGGACGAGCTGGTAAGGTGGGAGGGTCCTGGTCCAAAACATGTGTTAACTTCTCGGAACCCAAAATAATTTTGTAGTTCCTGAGCCAATCTTTATAATTGGGTCCAGTCAGTCTATGTGTGTCTAGGATACGTGCCAGTGGGTTGGACGCAGACATTTTTCTGTAGAGAGTCAAAGATTCTAGTTAGATACTGTAATTTTGACTTGACCAATTTGTTTAGGGATTTTATTTTTAAACAAATTAGCTCCCACTATTTTCTCGGATCCCTACACTCCCTCTGTAGAGATGCAAAAATCTCCGCGATTAATGATTTCTAGTGGGTGGTGCGGTCTCACCAACTGACTCATCACCTCACCTAACAGTTATTGGTGATGGGTTAGCCAATGAGTGAACAACTCTTGTTCAATGATTCTCTAATCATGGTGCACCCAAACTTGGTCTCTAATTCATGAATCTCACCGTATCCGGAATATTGATCCACTCCTTAGTTAAGTCAGACCCACCATTTGCATAGACTGGGTTCCTAATTGGGTCTCTCACCGTATCCGGAATATTGAGCCCAACTCATCCTCCAGCCCATAGCATCCAATGCCTAATAGACATGGTTGCGTCTTCCCGGTGCAACTGAGCCACTGTATCCAGCCGAGAACAATCAACCCCGGGAAGGGCCCGCACATCTACAATGGTGGAAGACCTCAGACTTAATCTTTTCTTAGGGAGAATTGATTCAGGTCTCATTAAACTAGACTTGGCTTAGTCATAACAATTATGACTAACCTAGTGGCATGGGTCAGCTCGGATTATTGACCACCTCAGATCAGAACTGTGTCAACAGATATGGCCAGGTAAGTGAGACCGGTGGAAGGAATATGCCGTTAACTCGCACAAGAACGCATTCAGGTCGAGTAGCTTCCAATTAAAAACCAGTCGGTCGTCTGTGCCAAACTTACCTTAGACACCAAATTGTTGAGTCAGAACCAATTGGGTTAGCCTACAATCCAGACTCTAACCTCTGAGCCTAATTAGGTCTTGCTTGATCGTGACTCGATCTTGACCCAGACTTAATCCTATTAGGCTGGTCAATTTAAGCATTGTTGATCCCATCTAACCAACTCTTGATTCGGTTTGATCAACCGCTTAGACCTAATTGAGCTACCCAAGCCCGAACCCAGTATTATGAATATGTCTTAGATCTGAAATTCTCAATTTTAGACCTAATTAATATTCCATAAACTTAATTCTTAATTAAGTTGGGTTCATAAACAAAATATGCACAATAAATCCTAGGGTTTCAGGATCTAGGGTTTTGCAGAAAGTAAGTTTTTGGGTTTCTGATTAAGGACGAACGCAGCACCCCTACACATCATAAGAACACCCCATCGAATGGGAAGAGAGGGCCTTTAAACCCTTCTTCGTTCTTATGACCGGACGGCCAAGAGGAACGCCTTAATCAGGAACATCAATAACATTCAATACTACAAAACAGTTATCAGATCTATATCATATATCTCATATATAAATTAGATCTAATCATGGCATATTTTGCATACATCTCATGTATCAAATCATGCATGTTTTCAGATCTAAATTATCTCATAATAATCTAAAAAATTAGATTTAAATTGATCTAATCAAAATAAATTCTAATCTAGACAATTATGTAGAACTATTCTACAACTAGTCTAGTCATGCATCTATCATATCTCATATGATATTTAAAATTAAATAATTTTTATTTGCTGTTTATCAGATGTTATTATAACACTTATAATATCAGAAAATAGTAAATAAGAAGATCTAAAATATGATTTAATCAGATTAAATCAAAGACATGCAAAACTATTCTATAGAACTATTCTATTCTAGAACTAGTCATGCATATCTTCATGTTCTTAGATCCAAATCATTTAATTTTAATTTTTCTGATTTCAGATCTGATCACATCTCATGTGACATCTGAAATTCACTTTATTTTCTAATTAAAATAAAATTAAAATCAGATCTAAACAATTTTAGAACCATGGCTCTGATACCAGTTGAAGGGAAATCCTGATTTCCCGGTCCAGGTTCGTCCAGATCTGATCAGATCAAGAGATATATTTCAAAACTTTTTCTCTTGATCCCAATCAGATCTTGATATGTTTTAGATCTGATTCTTATTATTTTAATAAAAATAAAATAAAATAAGATAAATTAAATCAAATTTAATTTACCTGATTTGGGTAATCCTATTACCCTGTAGATGATCCTGTTTGCAGCGGAAGGTTCTGGATCTTAGCCACGCAAGCGCCTGGCCTCTACCGGTATCCACTCGGGTTGGATCTGGAGATCCTCTTCTTCTCTATCACACCTCCAAAAATCAGATCTGGATCTGATCTGGAGGATCTTCAAAACTCTTTTGAAGATCTGCAGTCGTCCTTTTGCAGCAGCGCAGCCTTCTTGCTTTTGATCGCCTTTTCTTGATCTGAATCGCACCAACCAAAGTCCAAAACACCTTTTGGACGTGGAGAGCAAGGGGAGAAGAGAGCTATGGCGTGGAGGAGGAGGGGAGAGGCAGCCTTGGGGCGTGGGAAATCTTCTTGATTATTTCTTTTATTATTATCTGAGTTGGGCGCAGGGTCTTATTTATAGACTAAGCGTGATCCAACTCCTCTTCCTCCCAACCAATCACAACCCTTTGTGAAATCAGATCTAAATCTGATTGGTGGGAATAGAGACCCCTGGATTCCTCCTTAGAGGGCGCCTAAGACCAGTCAAACTGGATTCTTAGTAGAACTCTGATTGGAATCCAAAAGGGAGGTGGAGTCCTTGTCCAACAAGGACTCCTAGGCGCCTCCTACTTGGGCTCACGCCACCCTTGGCGTGCGCCCTTCTCCTTGCCAGGTTCTGGCAGGGGGACAGGCCCCCACCAGCTCTCCAATAGGTGCATGACATGTGGTCAAAAGTCAAAGTATCAATGGTCAACGTTTGACCAGTCAAAGGTAGACTTTTGACCAAAGTCAAAGAACAAGAAATGGCAGGTGACCAAAAATGGCAGGTAATGTCTTACAAATAAGACAACCTTCTCTAACTTGGACAACCTCCAGTTAGACCATATGAAGGCCTCTGATTGAGCACAAACTCCTTTGGCTCAGACAGGACAACTTATTTATGATAGCAAAAGAAGAACGTTAGGTTCAATCGAGTGCTAGCACGATTTCCTTGAACCTAATTGAATCTCATTCAGATCAATTGAACTAGATCAGTTCAATTGATGATCACCAGATTCAAACCCTTGTTTGTGTGACCCAGTTAGGTTCAGTTCTGTATGGTAATGGGATATGTCATGATCTCTATCATAGACATCATCGAAACTCCTTTCGATGGATCAGAACTCTTCTGATTCGAACAGCTAGAATGATCGATCATCTAAATCATTCTAATTGCTCCCAAAATCCACCAGTGACACCTAGCAGTATATGGTGGCAACCCATCAGAGCTGAATGCGAACCTCTTGGTGCAGCTACCTGTGTGATTAAGTTCTTCTATCTTGAGCCCCGATCAGATTAGGGTTAAGGTGAACTCGTCAAACCCTAGTCTCTGTCATATGATGTAATCATTCGATTCGAGTCCAATGTGAAAATCTAAATAGAAACTCTTTCTATTATTTCACTCTGCCATGGCCATGGGCTTCAGGACTTGATTCTCATGATTCATCATAGGGCTGCTCCTCTACCACCGAGGTAGATAGATCCCATCTTGATGCAATCCAGTTCCTACAATGAACATGCTCATAGCCAACATACACCTCAGGGTTCCATATGGCTAGGAGACCGAGTAATGGTGTAGTCAAACTATAACACCCTCAAGGTGAACTGCCGATGCATCTCAGGTCAAAGAACCAGACACACTACTGCAGCATCGAGTCAGTCATTGACGAGAAGGTAGACTCCCTAATGACTACTCGAGGTGGTCACGCTCAGTGCCCTCGTTCTCTAACGAGTACCTGTACTCTCGCTCCGGTGTCTCCACACCGTAGACTCAAGACTCATCTACTAAAGAGAAGCGATCGTACACCAACCTTCCGGATCAATCACCATCCTCGTGATGATCCTATGGTCGGGAGCTGTTTATGAGTTAATAATGATTATTCATGTCTTAAATTTTCAACTCTTGAAAATATGAATTATCATTACCATTAACTCAAAGGATGTATCACAGACACTAAATACACAGGTGTGATAGAAAATAACCCATTTTATTAATTATAGTCAAAATTATAATTTTGCCCCTAGAAGTGTATTACAAGTGTCAGCCAATTCTGGCTTCTAGGGCACATATATCTAACGTTATAACCAGAAAATGCGTCCATAAAAGTGAGGAGCTCGTGGCCCGAGGTTGCGTCCCCAGCTGATCGATCTCGGCAGGGGGTAGCTATCTTTCGGGCAAGCCTTATTCAGCTTCTTGAAGTCGACGCACATCCTCCACTTATTATTTGCCTTCTTGACGAGAACCACGTTTGAGACCCAGGTCGGATAATTAACTTCTCGGATGAGTCTGGCTTGGAGGAGTTTGTCTACTTCTTCTGCGATCACTTTCTGCCTTTCCGGGGCGTGGTGGCGCATATTTTCTCTTATCGAACGATGCATTGGATCAACAGCCAGCCGATGTTCCATGACCTCGGTGTCAATCCTCGGCATGTCCGCTGGGGTCCAAGCGAAGACGTCCGCATTTCTTCTGAGAAAGATGATGAGCTGCTCCCGAACTTCGTCCGCCAAGATGGAGCCGATCCGCACCGCATGCTCCGAGTTTTCATCATTCAGGGGCACAGAGATGAGGTCTTCCATAGGTTCGCCCCGCTCCTCAGTGAGGTCATCGCGGTCGTCTAGTCCGTCCATAGGATAAGGGTCGGGCCAATCCCCCTTATGCAGGGTGATTGAGTAGCAGTGCCTTGCCAGAGCCTGGTCTCCTCTGACTTCTCCGACTCCGTGACTCGTCGAGAACTTCATCTTCAAATAATAGGTTGACACCACCGCCCGAAGAGCATTTAGACCAGGTCGGTCGAGGATCGCATTATAGGCGGACGGGGTCCTTACGACTAGGAAGTCGACCTACGCTTTGGCCAATTTTGGGTGTTGCCCTGCCATCACAGCCAAAGTTATTGTGCCTTCAACTGGTATAGCGTTGCCAGCGAACCCTATCAGCGGGCAATTCATAGGCCCCAAGCAGTCGTCGGGTAATGACAATTTTGAGAAGGCGTCGTAGAACAATACGTCAGCTGAGCTTCCATTATCCATCAAAATGCGGCATACATCGTAATCGGCGATGTTCAAAGAAATTACAACCGCATCATTATACGAAAATTGAATCCCCTGGCTATCTGCCTTGGTGAAGGTCATAGGCTCCTTGGTCCTCCGCCTCTTTGTTGGTCCCTCGGATCCGTCAGCCTCCCCCTGATGAAGTCCTCCCGAGATAGTGTTGATGACGCCAAGAGGTGGCCGATCTTCCTGCTGGTTTCCTTCACTTGGCGGTAACTCTCTCGGTCGATCTTCTCGCCCTTCAGTTCGTCTTTGCAGAAATCGGCTAAGCCTTCCTCGTCTGATGAGCTCTTCGATCTCATCCTGGAGCTGGATGCATTCCTCAGTGTCGTGACCGTGGTCACGATGGTAGAGACAGAACTTGTTGGGATTGCGTTTGCTGGGATGGGAACGCATTCTCTTCGGTCTCGAAAGTCATTCCTTGATCTCCATCAGCACTTGAGCCTTCGGGGCGTTGAGAGGGGCGTAATTATGAAATCACCATCGGGAAGAACTTCGGCACTGAGGGGAACCTTGGCATGCCCTTTCGTCAGGGGTTCCCTGCCTCCGAGCTCGAGGGGGAGTTCGAGCTTGCCCGCGACTGGGGGGAGTCCAAAAATGTGGCCGATTTGCCAAAGGCCGGGCTTCAATCCGCTTCCTTTCTTCGATGGATCTGGCTAGCCCGCCAATTCGCCACTTGCCGCCGACCTCATCGTCCTTAGCTTCGAAGGCCTCCTCTGCCCGAGCATAACTTTCGGCCTGAGCCAGCATGTCGGTAAAGTCCCTGGGATACTTCTTTTCCAGGGAGAACAGCAAGTTATTTCTTCTGAAGGCCGCCCTTGAGTGCGGCCATCGCGACAGACTGGTCCAGGTCCCGGACTTCCAATGCCGCGGCGTTAAATCGAGTGACGTAAGTCCGGATGGATTCCCCTTGCTTCTGCTTGACGCTCATCAGGGAATCTGAACCTCGGCTCGGTCGTCGGCTGCTGATGAAGTGGGCCGCGAACCGACTGCTCATCTGGTCGAAAGAGAAGATCGTGTTGGGCTTCAACGCCGAGTACCAGTTCCTCGCTGCTCCCTTTAAGGTAGATGGGAAGGCTCGGCACAGCATGGCATCTGAGGCGCCGTGAAGCAGCATCATGGCACGGAAGGCCCCCAGGTGATCAACCGGATCAGAAGTTCCATCGTAGCTTTCCAGTTGAGGGAGCTCGAAGGTCGGTGGAACAGGTTCTTGCATAATTTGGGGAGAGAAGGGAGGTTCGGCACGGACGCCGGTCATGATGAGCCGAGGTGACGCGGCCGAGCTCTTCAATACGCCGGTCCATCTCCCGTAGCCTGCAATCGAGGGCGTCGTCTTGGCTGCTGATCTTCGGATGCTTCTGACTACGAGTGGGAAAGGTCTCCCCCAGAAGATAACAATAGTCCGAACACGGATCCCTGGCCCTCGGTTTCCCCTTCTCTGGGGCGACCGGTACGCTGGCCTTGGTACACTTCCTTGGGGCCGATTCCCGACGTCCCAATGGTGGGTTCTCCGGTGGAGTCGCCACCGAGGGCTGCTGTATAGCCTGCAATGCCTCCGTGAGGCCACGGACCTGTCGGACAAGTAGGTCGAACTGCTCCGCATCTACCGCGAGTACGGAGCGGGCCCGTGTTGCCGGGGCCGGAGTGGGAGCGGACGGACCCGAACGGGATCGGGCCGCGGAGGCTGCCGACCTCCGGGTCGAGGCTCTTCTGGGGGGCATTTTTCTTTCCAGAAAAGGAATCCTGAAGAGGGAGAAGAGAGATCCGGAGCAGGGGAAGGAAATCGTCGCCGAGCACTCCTTTAAGAACAAGGGAACCT